>CAWUPB010001176.1:3689410-4289410 GCA_963924115.1 Dovyalis caffra | reverse complement strand
ATAAAATTTATCTCAAGCCAATAGTAAACATTGTCCCGAACCAAGACTTTTTAAATGAAACAAGTATTGTATCACACATATTATATTTAGGTACTCTGCGATGAGTTTTAGAGCCAGCACATTAACGACCTTGTGCTTGATCTCGGCTTCTATGAGTGTTTTAGAGAATTAGCCCGATTCTCATAGAAAATGGCCCCGCTTCCTCACTCATATAGGTATGTCTATCAAGGATGCTCCCATAACTCTAACATCTCATTCAAAAAGAACTAGACCACATTAAAAGTTTCATTTAAAGAAACTTAACCTCTCTTTCGTTATGAGATTCATGCACTTACATCATAGGGATAGACATATGAGTATTGTAACTCAAATAAATTGTGCATATAATCAAACCATTATATGCCTATTCTTCTCTTTGAACCTCGTTCTTGGGATCTCTAGTCCCTAAGTAGAGTATCCACATAGGTGATTTAATTCATTTATGGGCTTAGTCTTATCCCCTCGATGTATCATCCAATCCTATTAACTTCAGCTAAAGTTTTACTTTCATAATATTCAATATGAACCCAAAGGATTAGGTAATTAGCACTTAATAAATTTATTAGTGCTAAGACAAGTGGTAGGAATTTTTCATCCTTACTATTTTAGACAAAGCAAAACATCCACTTTTTTTTTCATTGGCATCTACTTGTTTTTTCATTGGTTTTGACTTTTTTAGCCAATTTAAGTTTCACCACACATGTACTTGAGCCAATGGTGAACATACTATTTATTTTTTGCATCCCCATCATTGTACTAAAATGTGATGGCATCATTGTATTTTCTAATACAATGGAAAATATTTAATATAATCACATTTAAATGAATAGGGACATTTTCTAATCTTTAGTTTCTCATATAAATTTGACATCATTGTATCTCATATAACAAAAGGAATGTCAATATTTAGCTAGAGATTTAAATTTCTCAAAATATCACTAATTGTCTTATTAGACAATATCATTACAACACCATTGTATCTTAATTACACAATAGGAGTGTCTATAATTTTATTTATCGGATAATATCATCAAAACACCATTGTACCTTAACCGTACAATAGGAGTGTCACTAATTCCATCAATTCTCTCAATATTTTTGCCAAATATTCCATAAGCATCATTATACTTTTTGTATAATAGGAATGCTTTTACCAAATATTTCACAAGTATCATTATACCTTTTGTATAATAGGAATGCTTTTACCAAATTTTTTCATAAGTATCATTATACCTTTTGTATAATAGGAATCCTTTTATAAATATTTCCAATAGCATCACATTAAAAATTTACATATGGCAAATAACTCAAAAATCATGAGAAAAATTATGATCGATGATTTATCATCACGAGAATTATGATAATTTATCTTGAATTATATAATAATTTTCTCAAACAAAATTTAAATGCAATAACGTTTTTGTATGCCCTCACTATTCGCATAATGAATAATTTTCTCGCTACCATCGTAGACAAAGTGATGACATAAATTATTCTATTATTTCATTATCAACATTCATAATTTATTTCTTATGGCTAAACAATCAGCAAGATATTTTTTTTTATAAAAAAGATAATATATCAAATTTTTATTTTCGCATAGAAAATAATATTTGAAAAAATCCTTTATTAAATCATGAATCTTTATCTTACTAATAATCTGCTAACAAGATTATTATTTTCACAATTTTTTATTTTGTCACAATCGAGTAAGGTCGTCAAACAATTTCAACATGAATAACATAAAAAAAATTGACATTCAAAATATAATTGATGTTAATTAAAATAATATGTGACCTTTTCAAGTCTTAATAAAACAATTACGTGAACCAATATTAATTTACAAACATTCAATAACAAGAATTTATATGACATTCACATTTCCCCCTTCATTTTTTTTAAATCTAAATTTATAGATTATAAAAAAAAACACTCAAGTATGGGCCAATAAATATTCATACAAGAGTCTACAATTTCTTGTAAATACAAGTGGCCCATACTTTCATTATCAAAAGTGAATATTAAATATATAGAGCAAAAATCAAAATACTTTAATAATTCGATATTTAAAATACTTACTTGAGTTTTTATACTATCGTATCATAAGTACCACTAGAGACTTGAAATAATTTTTATATTGGCATAGCTCTCATTGCTTCTAATGCCATAGAAATTTGGTTTTCTTGACTTTGCATCCAATATGATTAATATATCCATATAAAAATATTAGATATATTTTCTTCATAAGCTTCTTACTTATCTCTATCACATGACATCACAACACAATAAGTAATTTTAATGTCAATTATCATTGAATAATATAAATCAATTTATAAATAATTTTTTAAATTATTTAAATTTTTACTCGCCAATAAGATTCACATAAATAAATTAGGAGCACGATTAATGTCATAAAACACTATCAATATTATTGACCTTGAATAATAATATTTGTTAGGTAACCATAAGATACAAAATACATTACGGATTAATATGTAAATAATCTCATAAGCATGCATATAAAATATATTAGCGAGAAAATAATAATTATTTTTCAACAAACATGATCTTAGTATCTCATTAGCCACATGGTAGTGATAATTTCATCATCATTATTTTTTCAAGAGCAACGTAATCACATGAACAAAGGACTCGACATTGAAATATGTTTATTGTCTTTAAAGTTCAATAAAATAAAGAATTAAAAATATATGTATATTATCTCACATAAAGAATTATCAATTCACCTATAATAATATATGGTCTCGGATGTAAGAATAAAATAAGATAACAAATAAAATGATTTTTTTCATGGCTAATTAACATCTATAAATTTATTTACAACTAATGAAATTTGCTAGATGTATACAACCAACTAAGATGTTAGCAAAATAATATATATATTTTTTCAATACTTGCTTTATTCTCAATTAAGTAGAATAATCAAACATCAATAAAAAAAACTACAATAGGCAAGTGATGGCACCGACATTATAAAAAATTATCATGACCTAATATATTTTCAATTTTAATCATTAAATTATGACATGGTAACATCTCAAATTGTTATTCCTATCACACAAAAAGAACATAATTAAATACTAAAAATTGATACAATAAATAAATAAATTTATTATAAATTAAAATAAATAAAGAATTTGAAATTTTTACCTTGATCATTAGAAAAATTAATGATTAAAATCACATTACCATATTTTACGATATAAAATGATCGAACTACCAAAATAGTTTTACCATAATTATTAGGTGACTAGCTCGAGGCACAACCATGTTGCTTTTTCGAGATGATATACACCATTCGTAGAATTTATCCGAAGCGATGGATAAAGAATATATTGCATGCTATCTTAGGGATATAACGAACTCAACCACATTGCCCTATCTTAACAAGTTTGCATTACTTGTAAGACTTGAAACTTAATTATAAACTAGAACCACTCTTACCAAAAGAAAAATTAACCAAAAAAAAACTTCTAGTGGGAAATAAAAATAATAAAATTAAAAGAAAAATTTTCTCTCTAAGAAAAATAAAGAATAAATTGCTTGCTATTTTTTTCACTCTCCATAAAAGCAAGAAAAATGCTATGGTTGTTGTGTGTCTCATCTAGAGCCATTAATATAAGAAACAAAATTATCCGTTGATCGCATTAATTGAAAAAAATAAATGAATTGAATTGTGAAAGAAAAGAAACGTTGAGAAAAAAAAAGTCGTTGGTTCATGAATTAAAGAGAAAAAGAAAAACTATTGCAAGTGCAACCATTTAAAAACATTTAATGCATAAGTTATTGTTTTTGTTACCTTTTTCGAAAAGGTATAAGTTACCTGTTTCAAAATAGTAACTTATACCTCTTTTTTTTAACAAATATTTTATTAAAAAATATTCCAACACATCCCTTAATTCTTTCTAGTCTTTTTTTTTCCTTCGTTTTATCATCCTTAAGTTATCCTTCCTACTAAGCTTGAAACCTAGCTCGAATCATTGATTAGATCTCCTCGGTTTCATTTTGTTTACCGCTTCTAAGCACTCTATAACTCATATTATAACACAAAGGGAACCTATACTTCATCATATACTTGGTTGTTATTTTTACAGCCTCAAACACCTCATGCTTCCTTAATATTGCACTCTCAAGCATCAGCTTAGTATTCACTATTTCCAAAGTATATAGGTCTTTATCTTTCTCGCTTATATGTAAAGAATTGATACATTTGTGCCATAGAAAAGGCTTCCTCACAATAATAGTAACCACCTTTCCATTTGTCATATATTTAAGCCTTTGCCATAATGAAGACATCACAGCCTTTATTGAGTGGATCCAAAGTCAACCTAAAAGCATAATATAAGAGGGTTAGATGTCGATGACTTATAGAGCAACTTAAAATTGATTCGGCTCAATATCTAGGTTGACATCGATATCGCTTATCACCTGCCTATGAGAACAATCATAAGCTCTTATCATTATTTTGCTTAGATGTATGTATGATGCATCAATAGGTACGTGATCCAAGATATGTCTAGGTAAGACATTGAGAATAGAGCTATTATTAATTAGGACCTTAACAATCACATGATCCTTGTATTTGATTCGTGATATGAAGTGGTTTATTATGGCTAGTACCTTTTGGACCCAATTCATCTTTTATAAAGTACATAAAGTAAAGATAATTAATAGCATGAATCCTTCCCACCAGTGTGCTCTATAGATTCAAAAGTTATGTCTTGCAAGATAAATGCCTCATTCAATACTTTTTGCAATGCCCTCCGATATGGTTCAAATCCTAAAATGAGTGAAAGTAGAGAAATCTTGGTTAGAGTTTCCTTTAGTAGATCTACCACACTCGTAGTCACTATTCATTTTGATATTTAGAAACTCAATAACTTTCTCATCATCAATCGGTTTGTTTATCTCACCTATCTTGGGGAAATCCACCACTTTCTTCCCTTTCATCTTTCTTTATACCTCTAGTTTATCAAGGGTAAAACAATGCTCACCTCTTGTAAGACCAATAATATCAATACCGAAAGATGTGTTCATGATAGGATATGTATGGCTTGTGGTATTTTAAAGCGAGCACGATGGTTTTTAGGCATTGAAAAAATCATTCTCGAGGGTCCATCATTAGTGGTTGATACTAGCATACTTCTACTTGGCTTATCTTTGATTAAGATATCATTCCAATCGATGGTTCCTTTTTGCCTTTCCGTATTTAGGGAGTTCCCAAAACCACCATAATTTTTACTTTTTGGTTGAATTCATCACAAGCATCGATGTCATACCTCTTTTTCTATGGTACTTCTAATATTGGTTCTCATCATCCCCGACTTGATTTCTAATAGGTTTCCCAAGACAACCATATGTGATAGCATAGTATAAAGTATAATGTGATACCATAGTATAAAGTTTATCCATTAAAGCCCTCACACTCGATCTTTCTTTGTCATATTCAAACTTCTCGAAGGCTATCATGTTTACCTCTTCTCCTCTTATGGCATGATTGGGAGAGGATTGGTGTTAACATTAAAAGCATTTGGATTGTTGTTGAAGCTTATCCATATATGCATAATAAGGAGTCATATATTTTTTTTGAAAGCCTTGCATTTATCTATGCTATGTCCAAGTGATACTTCCATCATATTCACATTGCTCATCTTTTATATATAATGATGGATATAAGAGTTGCACTAGTTCATTTGGGATTGTGCCCACTTGCCTTTTATCGACCAATTGCATAAACGTTTCTCTTAGAAGAAAGAGAGTGGTAGTAATAGTTCAAATTCCTCTTTTGTGTATGGGTTGTTTCGATTGAATTGGTTTGGAGGGTACTTGTTGGTTATTGAAATTTGGAAAGCATAGAAAGGTCTAACATATCAAGAAAACTAATTTGTTTAGAAGATTAGAACAATCGAGTAATATTGGTTTGATAAATTTGGTGGTTACGATCGATACATTTGGTTGGCTAAGTGTGGTCATATTTGGATTATAGGAAATATAGCAACTTTGTGGTGGTAAGGTTGAATGGATGTTGGGAGAATGGTGGTTGAAAGTTGTTACAAGTATGTGGGTCATTGTATCTCCCATAATTATTCCATTTGTTTTTGGACTAATAGGACTTTATTTTGACCTAGTGAACTTCACTTTCTCTCCTCTTGTTACCATTACTAGTTTTCTTCTCAATACTACTAGGAATCATCCCAACCTTTACTGCATATTCTACCTTTTTTATGATAATCACAATATTAATAAAATTTAAAGAAGAATTACAAATCAAGTATTCAAAATAAGTTTCCATAAAAGTGTTAGAGAATCTAAAAATCAATTCCAACTTAGGCAAGAATGGATGAATCTAAGATGCCACCTCATGCCATCTTTGAGCATACTCTTTAATAGTCTCTTTTGAATCCTTCTTTATACAGTAAAACTATGACATATTCGGAGCCATCTCAATGTTGAATTTGTATTGCTTTATGAAAGCATCACCTAGATCCTTCCACTTTTTAATCTTGGCAACAATCGGATGCTTGTACCAATTCGGAGAAGATCCGCTCGGACTATCATGGAAAAACTATATCAACAACTTCTTATCATGCACAACTTCGATCATCTTGCTATAATACACTCATAGGTAAGTCATCAGAAACTAAGTGTTTGATATATGTGGTGAATGTTGAAATTTTGACTTTCTTAGGAATTACCACATTCTTTACTAGGCAAATCACAAGTAGCTCCTATAGGATCATACTTATCAATTCCCTCGATAGCCCTAAGGTGCTCTTCGATTATCGATAACTTATCTAGACTAGGTTTCTCTATTACCTTAACCATGTGAGTATTTTCACCAGTAGGATCTATAATAGGTATGTCTTTCATTTATAGAGCTTGTTAGCCTATTGTATGAGAAAACTATCCAATAAAAGAGTATATCTCAACACGAAATATGGTTGCCTTAAGATTGGCCGATGGGATGGTGGATGGCCCGGATCGTATGTTTGATAAAGGAGTGGGATATGATAGTTCTTCATGAGTCGAACCCCATCCGAAGTGCCCTCGCCACTAAATAATACTCGTAGTGCCTTTTTAGCAAGTTCGGAAAGGCAAATGATTTCATCAAGTTCTTATTGGTAAACATATTCCAATTATACCCTTACTTCATTCTCCATTTATCATCATTGAAATTAGGTATAGTGTATTCAAGAAGGGAGTTAAATTTTATAGGGCGGCGTATATTTCAACTTGAAAAACTCAACATAGATAAATACAATAAATACATAACAAATATGTGCATGTAAAATGTGAATTATGTTAGATATATTATTTTGTCGTTGTGGACTTCAAATTATGATCGAGTTTATACTAAAGATAGGCCAAATAAAACTTTAAGTACTCGCTAAGGGTATAATCCACAAATACTTTAGGCAATTCAAAAAATATATCTACCATACTTTTATACCTTTTTTGGTTAGGAATCCTAAATGATGATGAATCTTGTATTGGCAAGCATGAAAGAAATTGAAATTTGAACTTTTAAGACATTTTAAACGTCTTAGAGCCATTTTTATTAAAAGATAAAACAATACAAGTGGTTTGATTACAATAATTACTACAAAATGAAAGAAACTATAATCATTCAATTATATTTCAAAGATCATAACTTATTTATTACATCATAGATCTAAATCTTCTTATAACCTTAGGCCACCATCATATGAGGTAGCATCGATTGTCGACATAGGCCCATAGGGGAAAGTGCAGGAGCAAGGAGTTGCCACCTAACTAATTGAAGAGAATTAGGAAACCTTAAGCATACTAGTCTTGTAAAGATATCTAGATAAGGAGTCGGTTATTTATGAGGAAGATATAACATCACTACTATTCGATCCTACGAGTTGCATTGCTTGATTGTGAAAAAAAATTAGTTTTACTATGTTATGTTTCTATACCTATTTGAATAAATTTATTTTATCAAGATAGAATAGTAAAGTAATTCGGGGTTTGGGTCGATTCAAGGTCGATACCCATACTTAATTGAGAAAAGATGAGGAAAATTAGAATTTTGACTAATCTTTAGGGAATAAGACCTACATCGATAAATAGGTGAGTTTATACAATTGATAGTTTTTTATTAATATCAACGAGTGATTCATCGACAACCTCATTGACACTATTGGGAAGCCATCAATGACTTCAAGTCATAGATTTAATAAGTTATCGATAACTTCATCACATAATTAAGAAGCCTCTAACAAATTTGTTTCAAATAAACGAGATAATAAATAAAATAATTTTGAAACCACTAATGACTTTATCACGCAAATGGGAAGCCGTCGATAAATTCATTTCAATAATTCAAAATTAAATAAAATTAATTCAAGAGGACATACTAGTTCCATCCATATAAGTAGAAAGCCATTGGTATCTTGATTTAGAACAAATAGAAACCCGGTAAAATATCTTTAAAACCACTTGGAGGCTTCATCACATAAATAAAAAGTCATTAATAGCTTCATTTTAAATGAATAAAAAACAAGTAAATTAATTCGAAAGCCACTAGCAAGTTCGTCAAGCCACCAATAACTTCATTTCTAATAAATTAAAAGCAAATAAAATTATTTAGTAGCTACATACAGACTTTGACCATATAGGTAGGAAGTTACCAACGACTTCATTTTTGACAAACAAAGAGGCAGGTAAGATGATTTAGAAGCCATAGGTAATTTTTTTTATGTAGGTGGGAAGCCACCAATAACTTCATTTCTAATAAACTAAAAGGCAAATAATCATGCATTGGATAGGAATATTACATATTCGACATGTCATAGACAAGTATACCAAATCAACCATATCACAAGCAGTAAGCACAAACATCATATTCAAATACAAACACCGGGAACAACATTTGTCTTGGATCCACCGTTGAAATTAAATCCCAATCCTATTCTTCCTAGCTCCATTACTGAGCATTGATCACCAACTTTATTTCACCTCAAAATGCTTGGGGTCTCTAACCTTTTTGGATTCGATATAGTATCTAATCACACCGCAAATTCTTCCATAATCATAATCAAGAAAATTTTACATTCTAAAATAAATTATTTTAATCACTAATATCAAATGGATATAAATTTTTAAATGTTATCCAAAATAAGTCAAAAGGTAATGAAATTGCTCAAGACACTCTATTTGGGGTTAATTCTACTTTCTTCATCATCAATTAGAACTAATTGTTTAGCTAGCCAAAAAAGGAGAGTATCTTTCTACCGATCTTTATGCGGGTCCCATTAAAGGGGTTGCCTTTTTGGGATGGAATGCTAAGGAGTTATTGTTTGTGGCTTCTAAAGCATGTGTTGTTTAAATTCGTATCTTCTACACTAATTTCAGATTAGATGGATGTTTTGTTTGGTCTTTCTCCCTTCACAATTATTGGAGGTATGGATTGATTCTTTTTTTCTAATTTTTAATCATCAAAATTTGATTTGTGTACCTCCATATATGGGTAAATCACTAGGTGGTGTTCTGGACTTTATGGCTTCTAGAGCACGTACAATTTGGAGTTGTATCTTTTAGACCAATTTTGGATCTAATGCATGTTTCTTTGGTCTTGGTCTCTTCATAATGTTAGAGGTATGGATGTCTTCTTTCCGGGTGACTTTGAATCATCACAATCTAATGTGTATAGCTATAGGTATAAGCAAAAAACTATATAGTGTTTTGGATAGTTACGTAATCCGAATTTCTAACCAAATTTGCACTTGACTTTGATAGCCCAAACCATAACGATTTTTTTTTTTACCTCAATATAAAAGCTTAATATGTTAAATTCAAACCCAAATAAGGTCTCTTTTCTTTTCTAGATCCATAAGAAAGTGAAATCCCTTTAATCTTCCTTTAAAGGTTAATTTGCCAATATTGAGGTCGTTATGATCTTTAAGAGATTATTTTGGGGGATTTTTTGATTTTTGGATAGTGGTGGGTTAAGAGGCTATTGGATGGGTTATTTGAGGTAGAAGAGTGGCTGAAAAGTTATGGAATAGAGGCTGGACAACGAGTAGTAATTATTGTCCGTTCTACCACTATCTTGTCGTTGATTCTACCACTATTTTGGTAACTTTGAGCTATTATTTTGGTGGCTTGGATGCTGTTAAAAGTTACGGAAGAAGGGCAATTGGATTGTAGAAGGTTACGATAGCAAAAGAAGGCTAAAAAGTGGTGGAAAAATGTCTAAAATAGGACTACAATGGTGATACCAATAGCTATCACAAAGAGGGGCTATTTTGATAGTTTCATATGGCTTTTTTGGAGAGGTTTCATGGATGAAATGGAGGAGGAGAGGTGGGTGGCTAGAGTTTTGGTTGTTTTGGGTGATGGTGATGGAGATAAAGTTGAGTTTTAATGGTGGGTATGGAGGATTTGCCCGAAAAGAAGGATGGTGGATGCCAAGTTTTGGAGAAGATATGAATAGTGCTAGCTCCCTTAAAATAAGAGAGGATATAGGCATTTTAAAGGAAAATTTAGGGTTTTGGCCAAATATTAATTTAAGTCCCCGACTTTTCATGTTTGTCAATTTTAGTGTTATTTAGTTTGTGTGAACTTCGGGAGAATACCTTAATTACAATTAATTAGGACCTTTTTTTTTTAATTTCCCTCAAGTTTACCCTTTCTTTTTAATTAAGGATTTGGGGTTTTGGACTTTCCAATTGCACCCTCAATCGGGTCTCTCTTGGTTTTCAAACTTCCTATTTCTTTTAATCGGACTCTTTAAATCATTTTTCAAATAACTCTCTCTCTCTCTCTCTCTCTCTCTCTCTCTCTCTCACACACACACACACACACACACATTTTTTTTTAACTCATAAATTTAAAAATAGACCTTTTTTTTTATTTCCAACAAGTTTACCCTTTCTTTTTTTTTTTTTTTCGATTAAGGATTTGGGGTTTTGGACTTTCTAATTTCACTCTCAATTAGGTCTCTCTTGGTTTTCAAACTTTCAATTTCTTTTAATTAGACCCTTAAAATCATTTTTCCAATAATTGTCTTTTTCTTTTTTTTTCTTCTCTCTCTCTCTCTCTCTCTCTCTCTCTCTCTCTCATATTTTTGAACTCATAAATTTAAAAATAGACAGGTAAAAACCTAAGGTACTAACACCAACTATAAGGTTTTTAAGCTTCTCATTAAAAAAGCCTAAGTTTTTCTTTAGTGACACTTTCATTTGTTACCATTTTTTCGATTGTGTGATGTATTTCTAAGGTATAGTTCTTGACATTCTTTGAATTCTTATATTTGAACTTATCAAAAATCTAATAAAATTGTTACACATAAAAAATATAAAAATAAAGATTGTAATATTAGTACAACATCTTATTTCTTAGACAGAGTTAAGAACTAGATTTATTTATTACAATCTAGTTTTAGGTTTCTAAAAATTTAAAGAGAAAAAATTTCTTAAATTATAGTACAATAAAGCCACGTGTATTTTTAAATGGTATTCAATACGGATCGATAAGTTCAAATATCAATTTTTGCATCAGTTTTCTTAATTAGAATAATAAAAGCAATATTGTTATAAAACATATCCTATATTGAATAGTTCAAGAAAAGATGAATAATATATAAAGTTAAGAAAGCGCCACCTACAACAAGGCTTACGTTTTTGGATAGAATTCAATCTTAACTACTAACTTTATAGATATCAAAGTCTCAAAGAGGTCCAAGTAATCCAATAAAGATCCCGGAGCCTAAGATAGACCCAAAAAGATGAGTTACAAATGAGGTGTAGTGTTAGACAATATATCCCATATTGAATAGTTAAATAAAAAATAATTAATACATCAAGTTGAAAAGGGATCACTCACCATAAGGCTTAAGGGTTTTGAATGCAACCCAATCTCATTTAGCTAGCCTCGATTCTTCCTTTCTAACTCCCCAAATATGCGTTCAAATGCGAGATTATCTTAGGATGATTTACAACCTTATCGTTAACGGTAACTTTAACTTCTTTAAGATCTTATTTCTCAATCTTGAGTTCTTTTATCCCATCTTGAAGCTCTTCTTTCTTGAAACCAAGCTAGGTCATTTTCTCTATCACTAAGGATTTAAAGTCAATTAGACCATCATATTTCGAGCCCAATACCCAATGATCAATCCTTAATTACGTTAGAGCATTCCCAATGATCAATCTTAATTGCCTTAGAAAGTTCTCAATTTATTGGTATCAAAATCAAAGCTCATATTTCTCCTTTTCTAAGGTATTCAATGATTGGTCTCATGATTCAAAGTTTTATTCTAACTTTATTTTCTTTCTTTCAACCCTTTCATTTGGGAATTTAGGTTTTCATAATAAAGTTCATGTTAAGCATTCACTTTTTGATAGACATCTTTCATTGTCTCACTTATCAACCTTGATAGACCTTTAAAAGGTAGAACTCGATACCCTTTTCCTCTAGTTTATTGCCATTTTAGATGATCAAGAGAAGTCTTCTTATCAACTCATCATATTGGAGTAATAATCTTTTTATATGTTAAGGCTCCCTTGGCCTCTTTTAGAAGTTTATTAGAAGTTCTAAAGTCTTCATAACATTTTATCAATCCCGTAGTCCTTAAGATAAATTTCTCAAACCCTGTGTGCCTCTAGAACATATTTAAGCAATAGCTAATACAACGCTTTACTCTAATTAGAGGTACTCAAGGAAAGCTACCAAAGTAGATTAGATAAGAGCAAAAGAACATATAATATGCTCTCTAATGAAATTTAGATTGCTCTAAGCTAAAGAACATTTTGGTCTAAGTGACCTTGTCGATCTTATTGAGATATTGGTTAGCAAAATTTTCTAGCTTTGAATATAAATACCAAGTTGCTTTAAAGATCTTAGTAGTTTTTTCAGTCACCACATGACTAACCATCTAGAAAAAACAATAACCGAATATAGCATCTCAAGTATCCATTACCTTTGATCTTATAAAATTTTAATGATGAAAGGGTTTTAGTTGCAAATGGCTATTATAGGATTAATTTTAAGTGACACCACACTTTTGAGCACATTGATTGTTTTGAAGTTGATCATGCCCTCTATCGATGACAACAATGCTAGTCCATATATTGTTAGTGCCAAAATCCTCGGTCCGATGGTGTTATCACTATCATCTAGACATTTATTAAACTCGACCGAAGTAAATTCCAAAATCACCCTTGACTCGACCTTTTTTATTTTCTTGCTTAAACACTATCATAGGATCAAATCCAACTATCTTATGCTAAGTTAGAAGGTGCTTGTTCTTATGGACTATAAAAATACACGATGTCCGATTTAATGCATACCACTAAAACCTTATATTCCTCAAGTGTTTGTGAGAGGTTTATACTTCCAAATGTGAAGTAGTGGTACTCGGGATCTTAATGCCCTATCATTGCTTGAAAGTAAGAAATTTGAGTTTTCATGCTAAGTAATTAAGTTGTTTCACCATATGATTTCGAAAGTCAAACTAGTATTAGGGTTTAAGCATTTTCAAAAACCGAGGAGTGGACTTACATTAGCCATTCTATCAGTAATTCCCATTTTCTTTGGTAGTTTTGACTCAAAATCCGAAAGTAGACAGTCTCCCTCCTTAAACCGGACTTGCTCAAACCCGGCCCTAAAATCCTCGGTGGTATTTTTCACTCTCTCTATCATGATTTGTTTTAGTGACAACTCGTCAAAATAAGGGTTAGAATGGGTATTATCATAAGATAGTTCGTGTCTTAATAAGTCAAGTCTACTAGATAGGATCTATCTTTTCTAAATAGACTTTAGGCAAAGCTTGTCTAGTTCGAAGTCTTTTTTAAGTTTTTGGACCTGTCTAGATTACTAGTGGGGTAATCCAACCTCTAACCTTATGCACAATGAAGTATAGGAAGGTAATTCTATAATTTTCTATATATAAGGTGAGTTCCAATCCAAACAAGAGTTCGGATTAGCGTCAATAGACTTTCATCATACTTGCCACATAGATCCCTCTATCTAAATCCAAAAGGTCTTAGCTCGAGACAAAGCTTTTGTAGGTTTGTCTTATGGTATGTGCAACAATGCAAAAAAATATATCCAACCCAATTCATAATAAACATGTACGGAAAATAATATGTAAGGAAATAAATTGCATAAAACAAATGACTCGAAATTAAATAAATAATAAATAAAGAACTTGGAAAATAAATGACATAAAAATAAGTGGCGAATATTTTTTTTAAATCCAGAATCGTTTTTCCTTCAAACCTAAAAAATGCTCTCCTATAAAGTTTTTTTTTTAAAAAAAAAAAAAACCCAAAATCCTTTTCCTTTTGCTTAAAATCCAGAATACCTTTAAACCTGAATTCTTTTTGAAACCCAAAAAATACCTTGAACCCAAAATGTTCGAACCTGAATCCTTCAAACCAAGAATTCTCCTTCCTTTTTAAAACCAGAATCCTTCTCCTAATTCTCCCTAATGAGCTCTATTTATACTCAATTTCCAATCCTCTTCATCCCTATAATCCTCCTCAATCCATCATGACCCTTCTCATTAAATCCAAAACACAAACGCTCTTACCATTTTTTCCTCGATGTATTTTTAAGACAAAATCAAAAAGAGGAGGACAAGGTATGAAATATATGTGTGTAGGTTTTTTGTATAATTTTATAAGAATTTGAAGCATGATTCCTAACCGATACAATTGCTAGCCGAAATTTGTGTCTTGTGGAGAGTTTTATCCCTCGGGTAGAAGATGATGAATAGGTGGAAAACCAATTGGAGTTGTAGCAAATGACGAGTCGTTCGGGATAACTTTCAAATTGGTCATCTTGTTCGCTCCTCCTTTCAATTACTATCTTTGTGAATTCTAATTTCTCTTTATGTTAGTCTAGTCCCTTTTTCTTTCAATTTCTTGCAATTATTACCATACATCCCTTAATTTTAATTTTATTTTTTAAAATTTATTCAATTACACCCCCAATGTCCCTTGATTTCGGTTGTTGTTTTCTCGATTTGTTCAATCGCACCCTTATTCATATTTTTTGTATTTTCCTTTTTCTTTTTCTTTATTGTCTTTTCTTTGCAAATAAAAAGAAATTAACATAATTTTTATCTTTTCCTTTCTCTCTTTTTTATTTTTTTAAATTTTTTATTGTTAATTTTTTTTTACAAGGCGAAGGATAAATTATACTAAACCTAAAAATTTAAATAAAGCCAAAACTAATAAAAATAAAAACAATAATAATGATAATAACAATAAATGTGCACGTGTAAAATAAAAATTTGTAAAAAGAAAAATAAAATTATGGGATAAAAATGAATAAAAAAAAGGTAAATTTTTTGTTATGACTCATATAAGGCCTCCTTCCAAGCTCACCACCTCCACAAGTCAAGCAATGAAAAAATTTAAAAAGCCTAAGAGTTGGGATCACACGAAGACTTCGACAAAAATTGTCGAAAATAGCCAAAACGAGTCTATCAATTAAGGTGAATTTGACTCACACTTAGGAGAAAGTGATCAAACACATCTATAATAAAATAAGACAATAGAAATAAAAAGTCACAATCCAACATGCACCTAGGGGTAACAATGTTCAAACCCCCTCTCCCCTTAACCATGCCGGAAGAGGGCCTATTCTTTCGTCACCAAGATTGGCCGAACAAAATGAAAATTCTCTCCCAACAAATGCACATAAATAGTTAGTCTCTCACTAGACACATAACTTGGCCCCTCTATATGGAAAGGAGACTCGTCTCGAGAAACCCACCAAAAATAGAGTTAATGTTGATCCTTACTATTCTATAGGAAACATTCCCATATGTACTCCTAACTCTCTTTACGTCACTCATTTCATCGTCAAGAATGAAAAAGAGAAAAGAAAGAAGTAAAAGTTAACTAAAAAATGTAGCTACGAAATGACATAATACTCCATCGAAGAGGAATCATCACGAGAAAGGATCACACAAAAATTATAAAAAGAAATCAAAGAGGTTTTCTTGGAAAATTCAAGTGACATACTAAATTTCCCCACCAAGAAGTTCAAATCACTCAAAAACAGAAATAATTGAATAGTCAAGCCTATATATAAGCAAAGGAAGGACTCCTCTTTCAAACAGAAACTACAAATCTAAAAGATTACCTTTTTCGATGTGGAAACATCGCATAAGGAAAAAATTCAACACATGGCTTTAATGAGAGTAATCATCATCCTTATAGAAAACATAAGAGAATGTAGTCATACATGGAAATAGAGACGCCAAGCATGCAAATGCTTGCCTTTCCCTCACTTAAAGCTACCAAAATCGAGCCACCAAGACATAAAAAGAAAAGATTACTAACCAACCAGCATTAAAACAAGATAAAAAAGAACACTAACGAGCACCCCTTGAAATGCCTAGCCAATGGTTTTCAATTCTAGACTAAGCGAGGTAGACAAAACTTGGGGAGGACTAATGATGGAGAGCCTTTTCCTAATAAATCCCAACAAGAATGACCTAAGAGCCTCCAACTCCAAAAATCACGAGGCCCAATCAAGGCCCATAACATGCCAAAAAGGACCTTCCCGTTTAGTAGGTCCAAAGCACTTAAAGAGCGTTATAGGGCATCCCCTAATAATAAGACCCTATTATATTTCTACCTTTATGGATCTAGTCCGAAAGAGAAAGATGCTACTCTTTTTCACCATCACTTTAAGACAAAGTATTAAATAAAAAACCTCCGATGATTACTTCAATTAGATCATCATTCATCATAATCACCTTAACGTTGCTACGGAATAAAAAAACAATTATGACAAAGCATTAACACTTATTGGCTCCTCTATTAATCTTGAATAGGGATGGCAATTTGCCCCGCCCTAATCAGCATAGGGATTCCCTGCATTGATCGAGGAATGGAGCGAGTTAGAGTGCCTCTAATTTATTTTGAACAAGGACGGGATAGGGATGTTATTTGTCCGCCCTATCCCGTTTGCCTCATTTCATCCCTAAAATTATAATTATACCCTATATAAAATCTGTGACTATTGACTCTTAGGGCTTATTTTTTATATGAACTATTATTTTTTTGCTATAATTTGAAGTTTGATAGTAGAATGGGATAAGATGAGATGAAAAAAAATTAAATGGGGCACCGAGTGCCCCGCGAGAATCCTTGTCCTCGTTTGGGGCGAGGATGGTATGACAAATTTTATCCCGCGAGGGGCAAGGGGCAAGGATGGAGTAACATTTTCGGGGGCGAGGCAAGGAAGGGGATGGTCATCCCCGCCCTCGCCTCGTCCCATTGCCATTCCTAATCTTGAAAGGGAAAAAACATTATTGTCCTTTCGACTATGCAAGAACCTTCTACTATCGCCTATATAAAAGAAGAGAGACAACACACAATACATGACAACACACAATATTTAAAACATAAAATACAAGAAAAGGCAACATAAGCTATGTTATTAATCAAGCAATAATCGAGTTCCTAAATCACTCAGTAAACAAGTGCATTGCATGCCTTGCATATACTCTTGCTAAACTACATGCAAACTAAAGCATACTAGCATATAAGAGATTTTTCAGAATAATTTGCCACCTTCCAACCATTAACTTGGGTTTCAGAAGATCTCCCACCTAACCAAAAGAACTTGTTTTGTTGGTACACATCACACATGAACTTTTGTCCACACTCCATATGGGCCTTTTTGTCCACACTTCATGTGCGTCCATGCATCGCCACCAACATCATGAACTATGTGTACTAAATTTGTTGAGTAAAATAACAATTCATCATCTTCTAATTAATAAAGTAGCATTGGAATTTTGTTTTCAATTTATATGTTTTTAATATAAAAACATGGCAAGGATAGGATAGAATTATGAGTCCTTTCCTTTCTTTTCCTTCATTCCTGTTGTTGAATGCTCGTCCTTAATTTACTATACAACTAAAAGATCTAAGATTTTTAAACAAGTAAAATCACTTGTTCATTTGAACAATGAAATCACATTTCATTATTTTTTTATATAAATTTTAAGTTTTGATCCTTAAAATTTTAAAATAAAAATTTTAATCCCCTAGCTCATGCACTACACATGCCTTTTCTTTTTCTTTTTTTCTTTGGTTTTTTCCTTTGCTTTTTTCCATTAACATTAAATAAGAATAAAATTTTATTTTTTCATTGGTTAATTTATATGCAAGTCTATACATTAATTATAACTTTATCTTTTGGATGCATTCTTATAAAAAAATATATAATTTTAAAGTACTTCTTTTTAAATTCTTAATTAATATTTCGAGTTTAAATTATTACGAGTTTTTATTTTGGAATCCTTGAATAAAGAAGAATAAATTGTGTTTTTTTAAGCAAAAAATTTATGAAAAAAAAAACACAAAAAATAGTAATAAAAAATAAAAAATTAATGAAAAAATTATAATATTTTGAAATGATTTTATTTTATTTACCTACGACGTTTCGCGGATAATTTCAAAAATTAATCTTCTCATCAACATTAAATAAGATTTTTTTCATTTGTTAATTTTTGTAAAAGACTCGTCCATTAATTATAATTTTATTTTTTGAAATATAATATTGTGAAAATTGTATTTTAAAATTTTTTTTTAATTCTTGATTAATATTTTAGTTAAAATTATTAAAATTTTAACTTTAAAATCAATCTATAAAGAAGAATGATTTAGTTTTTTTAATTAAAAAAATTTATAAAAAATATTATAATTAAAAAAATTTAAAATTTTAAAATAATTTTATTCTACCGAGCTTGTGGTGGAGTGCGGGAATCGGCTAATCATGTCTAAAATATTTGGTTGCAGAGGAAAAGATATTAATTGGACGACAATGAACTCTTATCTCTTACCTTACAAAATAGGAAGTCATATAGAGATGAAACTGACATTATTGACTTTTTCTGACACATGATCTTAGAATCTCGATCGCATGCTGCTTCAATCAGAAAACTACCAGTCCACAATAGGTCCCCCATCGCTAAAGCTCTTTTTCATAAGATAAGAGATGACAATAACATCAAGAGAGCATTGCGCATATTCGATTTTTTTTTTTTTTTTTTTTTGAGCCAGTATCATGAATGGTAATTAAATCCTCTAATTTGATCTCATGTTTGTATTTATTCGACAAACAAACTCCTTTAAAAATATTTGATTAAACTTATTCTATATTCATCGTCTTTTGTCAAATTAACTCAATTGAACTAAATAATAAGCACTATAATCCCTCTCTATAGGGTAAAATTATTTCAGTTTGTTTACAGTTTGGTCCAATTAGGTGTATTGACAAAATTTGATGAATATAGAGTAAATTTGACGAAAGCTTTTCTTATGCTGAATTGACACAAATACAATAACAAATATGGAGTTTTTCCACAGCAACTTGAGTAATTTTTTTTTTTTTTAATTTTTATATGTTGATAAACATGTTGTTGAAGTAATGAAAGGGATATTAACAGATGTTTGTGATCATTTTTTATTAATTAATATAGCATTTATCATATGGAAAGGTCTTCTAAATATGTGATTAAATTTCTTATCATTATTGATCAATTACATAACTCTATAATAAATTTACTAATCAATTAATACTCTCTCAATTCCATCAAGAGAGTGTTATCCTATTTTTCATACAGATGAAAAAACATGTTAAATATTGTGTCTATTCATAAATTTTTTTCATGTATTTCCTACATTATTTTGTAAAATTATGTAGTTTAACCAAAAAAAAAAAAATGTGAATTCAATTTTTCAAAAAGAACAAAAGTTTGGTACTTAATTCTTTGACTTTTTAACAATAGAAATACATTTTGAAATATCTAAATAAGAAACAAAGACCCTTTTTTTATTTTGTGATACAGAAGGTGTACCATTTTAACAAAAACACATTTACCAATAATATGTTTTTAACAAAATTAAAATTAAATGTAGCTGAATAAAAAAAAATATGTGAATTCAATTTTTAAAGAATAAAGTAGTAAAATTTGGTACAATTATGAGATATCTAAATAAGAAAATAAAGATTTTTTTTTTTTTTTGTGAAACAGGAGTAACATTTTAACAAAAATAAAATTTCCTAATAAAAAAACATTTTAACAAAACTAAAATTAGTAAAGAAATTTTAATATTCCCTAGATTATAGAACAACTATGGTTGCCGAAGCACCACTGGCTGAACGTACAGAACTACAAGCCACCTTTTTTGGCACTCCGTCATTAAAAACAATTGAAATGTGGGCTGTAACCAAGTTTTTTCTTATCTGATCACTTCATTCTCAAAAGTGATTTTTCTTTTTTCCTGACAATTTCTATTCGTTTTGTTGATGAAATATTTAGGAAACTCCTACGGTGTTTGAAAAGGATGGAATTTTCCACAATATATATATATTTCAATCTCAATTAAAAATAATAATATTGGCGGGATTGCTTTCTTTAAAATGATTCATTTGTAATTCCTGAGAGCTCTCCTCCTCCTCCTCCTCCTCCTCCCCTTAATAATAATTATTATTATAATTATAATAATTATTATTAAAAAAAACCTTTAAAAAAATCTTCTGTTTAAAAATCTATCAATTTATTTTAAAATTTTTCAAACTTAAAACAATATTTTTCTTATCAAAACAACTAATAGTTAACTCTTAATTTAACACCAGGTAACAATTAGGCATTTAGGTTAAAAAAATATATCATTTTGAATTTCAAAAATTAAAAAAATGTATATGAATTTTTTAGATAGAAGTTTTTTTTAGAAGGTTTTCCGATAATGATCTAATAATAATCTTATTTCATAATTTTTAATGAGTGATCTTTTTTTTATTCACAATAAAGTTCAAGTTCTTTCTAATTGCAATTGAAAGAAAAAAAAAGTTTTTTCATGTTTTTTAAGTGCTGACTCACAAACTTTTAGTTATTATTATCTTATTACACTAAAAAAAAGTTTTTTTGTAAGAGTTTTTATTATTATTATTTATTTTTATTTTTCTTTTATCGATCGTTTGTATCATCAGCTAAAAAATTACTTTTACTATCTAATAGTTATAGGAGCTGATGCAATTTAACTGATTAATATTGATGAAAATGTGACTCTTATTATCCTCATGTAATTTAATTCAAACGGTATCATAGAAATTAAAAAAAAAAAAAAACTAAGAATATCTATGATTATAAACATTAATAATTTCTTAAATCCCAATGCATTGATAGAAAAAAATAATTTATCAATCGTACTATTTTTAATTAATTAAAACTTAACATTCTTTTATCAAGCAATTGAATCAAGTTATATTATGAATGTATAACATATTTTGATGTATTAATAGAATAAAAGATAGACATTCACAACAGAGATGTATATCCCAAAAGATATTGGTTTCATTAGTTAGAGATGATTAATAGAAAATCTTTTTAAAAATTTTATATCCAAAAAACTACAGAATTATTTTCAAATTTCTCAAATCCAAGATAACATTTCTCTTGTCAAAGTACTCAATAATTAATTCTTGTAACCCATGTTAAATTGAGATTTAATTATCACGTATTTTGATAAAAAAAATATATTACTTTTTTTCTAGTAATTATCCCAGTTTTTATATTACTGCTCATGACACTAAAGTGTATGAAGTATAAATAATTTACGAGGATATAAAGGTCTTATTCTTATTTTATTTTTATTTTTTTACTACCATATTATAAAAAGAAGGTTCTAGAGCGGAAGAATCGTATGTGGTACTTGTTAGCCATAACGAGCAATGGAGAGAAGGCCACGTCATAGAGAGAGAGATTCAGAGAACCAAAACAAAAAGAAATTCCAGACAAAAGCCAAAATATTAAAATGGCTCTCTCTAACTCTATGTGAGGGGCGTGATTATTACTCTCCATATGGTGTACTACCACCATATGCAAATGCAATGCCTTAGATTTTTCCGAAGGCATCATATCGTAGAGTTTTCCTAAAACACATTTATATTGTTTATTCTTCTTTTTCAAAATTAATTATTGATAGACCAAAACATAATTTGAGCTAAACCCTCGGTCCTTTACAACTATTAAGCTACAAATAGATGAGAGTGAATTATAAATTAGCCTTTTTAGTTTTGCAAAACAAATTAAATATTTTTTTCTAGCTTTAAGAACTAATTCATTTGTTCATCTTGTTTATTTCGTGTTATTTTTCAATTTAATTTATTTTTTAAGAAATAAAACATAAATAATATGAAAAGCTTGATTAGAAAAAAATATTTTTTAAAATAAAATAATATTAAATTAAAAATGATTAACATTGATCTAGAGACTAATTAATTATTTTTTAAAACTAAAAAGAAAAATATTTAACTCGTTTTACAAAACTTAAAGATTAATTTTTAATTTACTCGACAAAATAATGTGTTTTTTATTGTTCTATCTAATACACAAAGAAAGAAAATCTCAGTTTTGTTTTCTTAATTTTTTTCTTTTTTAATTATAAAAGAGAGACTTGAAAACCATATTTTTTTTGCGATAGAAAAAAATAGATACATTGGCCCACAAATTTCTTGACATTTTTTAGATTTATTTTTAATTTTTTTATTCATTAAAAATATGTTGAGTGTTGAATTATATAACGATAAGTAGATCTCTTTCATTACATAATAACTAAATAAACTAAAATAAATTTTAAAGATTGAAACCTGATTTATTAAAAGAAATTATTAAATACACAACCATTATAGTCTATATAAACCTACAGAATTTATTTTTAATCTTTTAAAAAACAATAAATTCACAAATATCTAAAGACACATGTTTTTTTTTTTTTCTAAAAGAATATTCTTGCTCTTTTAGACTAAATAGATGAAGTCGGATCCTCCTTGATTGCATGGTAAGTGTTTAGGTCAGGGAGCAAGCACCTTTGACAAATTGAAAGAAATTTTGCTACTAAAGCACGATGAGTCACTAAACTCACAAATACCTAAATTACAAGAAACTAATGTGTGTGTGTATATATATATATATATATATATATAATTACAACAGTTTTGTAATTGCTTGGTAGCTTATAACAATACTTAAATTTTTTTATTTGTCAAAAATATATATATATATATTCTAAAACCACTTTAACTATGAAGATTCATGACAAAATACATTTTCACAATTTGATTTTAAAATTATTAAAATCTACTTGATAATAAGATGGCCAAACCATTTTCATCACTCAGTTGAAAACAACATCAACTCTTAAAACTATAAACTCTAAAGAATATAACAATAAAATCTAAAGAGTTGGTTTCATGGTGAAAGAGATTTGTATTTTTTTTTTCCCCTTAATTTTTCAAAAATTGAAATATTAGAGAATATAGCGAAATTTGTTAATTTTTTTAAAATACACTGAGTTTTGTGGAGTATGCATCCTTATTTATACATACAAATTGGTTTTTACAGGGGAGAAAAAACTTCTTAAATAATTAGTACATAGATGCAATGGCAAATCAAAATGGAGCGTAGGTCAGAATCATAGTTTAAGAGAGTGATGAAAATTACATGCGATGCAATGAGAGTCCATATATTCTCTTGGGACCTATCCCTTCCAAATATGAACTCTCCATGATTGAGAAAGCGGCACAGTTGAGAGGGGAAAAAGTGAAGCGTGTCACTAGGGAGAGGGAGATTTTCCTATATAGTTTTCCAAGTATGATATGAACATGACAAACTTGCCCATACAATGTGTACAAAGCAGTCCTCATCAATTTGATAGTTTGACACCCCACCAATTATCCTACACACCAAATGTCCCTCTCCTCCTTATCCTGCGCACCCTTTCTTTTTCCAAGAGAACCCCATGACCAAGGGGCAAAAGGGGAAAAAAAGCACTCATAATGAACCCATTGACATACTTTTTTTTTTCACCATATCATACCATACCTTGAACTGAAAGAATTGTGGACCAAACACACTATGGCAAGTGTAATTAGTTGGACCCGAGACGAAGAGAAAGCTTTCGAGAATGCAATAGCAATGCATTGGATTGATGAGGATTCAAAAGAGCAATGGGAAAAGATTGCTTCGATGGTGCCTAGTAAAAGTCTTGAAGAGTTGAAACTACACTACGAAATACTAGTAGAAGATGTTAGTGCTATAGAGGCAGGAAATGTACCAATACCAAATTATGAGGGAGAGGAAGCCACATCTTCAAGTAAGGATCTTCATGGACTTTCTGGGACTTCGGCTACTGAGAAGAAATTGAACTGTGGTTATGGAAGTGGATTTATGGGGTTAGGTCATGAGTCGTCTGGACATGGAGGCAAAGGAGCATCAAGGTCAGAACAAGAAAGAAGGAAAGGGATTCCGTGGACAGAAGAAGAGCATAGGTATGTCAATGTCTAATAGGTTCTGTTAGGATTATATTTAACAATACATATTATGATATTTACTTAGCCAAATTTGATTAATTTAATGTAGGAGATCCCAGACACTATAGAGCAAAATTGGTTGCAAACTCTTAAGCGGAACTAGGATTTTATGTTTCTTTGCAAACTAACTACATGTTAATTCTGTAGGAGGATTTTTTCTTTTCTTTTCTTTTCTTTTCTTTTTTAATAAAGGATTTGACACTGCCATAATCTCTCTCTCTCTCTCTCTCTCCTTTCCCTTCAGGTTATTTTTACTTGGTCTTGACAAGTTTGGCAAAGGAGATTGGAGAAGCATATCAAGAAACTTTGTCATATCAAGAACACCAACACAAGTTGCAAGTCATGCTCAAAAATACTTCATCCGGTTGAACTCAATGAATAGGGATAGGAGGAGGTCTAGCATCCATGATATTACAAGCTTGAACGATGGAGATGTGCCTTCTCATCAAGCACCAATTACTGGTCAACAGGTTAACACAAACCCTGCAGGTCCTGCTCCTGCTCCTGCTATGGGACCTTCAATGAAGCATAGGGCTCAACCTCATATGCCTGGTTTAGCCATGTATGGACCGCCAGTCGGACACCCGGTTGGCCATCCTCCAGGTCATATGCAATCGGCTGTTGGAACTCCTGTGATGCTTCCTCCACCTGGACATCATCCCCACCCTCCCTACGTAGTTCCTGTTGCTTACCCGGTGGCACCACCACCAACAATGTACCAATAAAGATCTCAGTTTCTCAATATTTCACCGGAAGACTTAAGGGATTGTGAATAAAAGAGAGATGTTGCTAAGAAGACATTTCTTTCCTTGCTGGGTATTGAAAAGAAGACTCATTCATCAAGAACATAGCAAACAAGATCTCTTGTAATTATGTCATCCACCTCAGATTAGATGTAACGTACCAGGGAATTGCAATTTTTTTATCATTGAAATTTTGTACTTATGCTAATCATAACTGCTTAATTTATCAAATATATCAACAAGGTCCGTAATGATCGCTCTGTAGTTCTTCTCAAATATCTCCCAGCTGGTTATAGAAAAATTACAAAATAACGAAACTCTCAATATTTAAGCTGTTTTTGAAACACGGAAACAACATAAATTCAATTTTGTAGCCCAATTGATTGGCCACTCAATTTAACAGGGGAGAAACACCACATTTTTAATGTATTTTCAATCATCTTCGTTGCAAGTTCCCCATTTAACACATCATTTTGTAGTTAAGTTAGATGGCAACTAAACTCCTTAAGACGTCTCCCTATGAAGCCATTTGATGTTTCAGCTACTGGGGTCCTTCGACGTTAGCAAAATTGGCTATATTTTCTTCAATGGTACCAGCGACTTGGATAATTCAAAACATATCATTGAACCACAGCAAATTTCCTAATTTATGAAAATAATAATAAATTCATATGCTGCATGAAAGACGTGGAAATTATACAAATCCATTCCCTAATTAATGCAAAAGGATTTATTTTATTTTTTTCGGTGTATGGGAATAGGACCATATCAAGCTAATTTGGTCCGATGTTACGTTTTGGGTTGTCCAAGTCATTGCTAAGAACTGTTGGCTTCAAGATATTCTCATCAGTTATCGACAAAAGGCGCAACAAATGATAGCACGGCCATTTGTTCAAAAAATGATCGGGCCAAAAGAAGGGTAATCAAAACTCAGTCGTTAGAGGCTTGAAGCAATGCAGCCAGTTCAAATCACTACCACTAAGGTGCAGTCATACAGAACTATACGTTAAACCGAAACTACTGATATACAAAATTTCACAAAATCACAAGCGGCCAAGGGATGAATGAAGAGAAGGTTCTTTCACTTCACTCGATGCCACTTTGATTTTACATGAAGACGCCCATTGAGGATATGATACAACAGCCTCTTTCTTCCCCATTTCCACCATATAGGTGGATCAGTCCTCTGCCGCTTTTTTATTTGTTTTCCTGAAGGTAATGAGAATGAAAGGTCAATAGATATCTCTAAGCATACCAAAATCGACTGCAAAATAAAGAGAATGAAAGAGGACATTCTAGATCTGAACCATTAAAAACTGAAGCATGAAAGCAAGCAGGAATCTCTCACTTGTATTACAGTATGCTCCCCATTGGGACTGCAATTTTCCATAACTAGATAAAAGAGAAGGCCAAAAGTTCATTTGAATATTCATGACTTCCAGAACAGTTTGAAGACCAGCTCCAGAGGGTATGATGTTGCCCAATTCAGGTCCAGGACTTTCACCCAGCAATACCTTTGCAACAACAGCCAGTCAGTAAAGCATGGTCATTAACATAAGAATTGTGTTCACATCACAAATGAGACAGTTGTAAAAGGAAAATTTTCAAAGCGCCCACTCCCTGCTTGCAGCCTTGAGCAGAGTCAAGAGGTTAGAAGGTACCCCTGCCATGGTATCGCCACCCCCAGATCTTTTAACAATTTCAATCATGTAATTTATGCATGCTGAGTTGTGGAAAGTATGATTAAATTTGTAAATAGGTGTACTGTCCAAATTCAAATGTTTTTATCTATGTGGAGTTTGTACATTTCAGGTATTTGAAAATTCACCTGGATGACTGAGGTGGCAGAGGATGATATTGAGCGTAGATTGTAGCTGCAAAGATGAAATTACTTTCACGTGAACTTGGACATGAAAGAAGGATAATAAATTTAAGAGTCAACAGTAAACAAACCCGCCCTCTAGAATAACAAGCAATTTTCCACCAGAAAGAGCATACAACATATCTGTCATTTGTGAATAGCCAGCAGGAGTTACCTATAAAAACATCATGACCATGTCAATGTAACAAAACATCGAGTAAAAGAAGTATAAAAGTAGATACGTATTCATGGAACATCAAAAGTAGAAATGGCAAGAAAGTCGAGAATTTGGATGGAATATGACAGAGCTTCTTGAGTTCTTAGCAAAGTCATTAATGCATTCATTGAATATATTACAACACTACGAAAATAATCAAATAGCTTACTAGCAATAGGATATCTTGTGAAATGACAGAAGAAGAAACAATAGCAAACCATTTAATCAAATAGAAAAATCCTTACATCACAGCATCCTAGAGGATCCCCCCTTGCAGCATCAAATCCAGCTGATATGATGGTGAAATCAGGAGCAAACTCAGTGGCTGCAATCATGTGATTCAAGCATCATTAATTGTTTTAGGAGTATAAGATATGCACTTGTTATGAGAAACAAAAGACTCTAAACCATATGAGAGACAAAACGCTAAACATTCCATGGAACAAGCTTACGTATGGCAAACCAACACAAGGAACCTTAGTGATTGATACACAAACAGCAGAGTAGCACATTGTGTATTAGAAACATTTACTGCTTCAAGTTTTCCTTACCACACAAGCTACTTTATCCTATACAAGTAGTCCACACTACTTGAAAACTCAAATTTTATAATCGGTGAATCTCAGGAAATTAATATATATTAATTATCCAAAGGCAAAATTACATATTAGAATATTGATTATAGCTAGACAATTGGTGCACTCTATTTAAAATATTTATTAAACCAAATAAATAAACACAAGCAAAAGAACCCACTTCCACATAGAAGCATATTTCAACCTTTAGCATGCAAAATCCATTAATATTTTACAAAACAAGATGTCACTCCTCAACCTGGTTACTCTTATGGAATAATTAGAACTTTTTACAAAAATGCCAAACCACATAATGCAGACAATCCCTCACTAAAATGAACTGGCATTTATGAAATAACAAGAGATCAACCTATAGGCAGCACAATGTTTTGAAATGCAAAAATATAATCATTGTCACCAACTGCCCCACGACTCCAGGGAATATTTACACAGTATCCTTCTGCACCATTTCTACCAACCTGCAAAAATATTAAAATGCCAACCGAGAACATTTATTATGCTCCAAGTGAGATGCTAAAAATTAACAGTGTTTATAAATATTTATAGGTCAATGATAATGATACAGCAAGTAAAACCATATTAACCAGAGAAGAATACTACTAGGATAAAAGGTATGCAGATACATTGAGCTTACTTGCTAGGATGTACTGGTGTTAGTTTGCATCAGCTTTTTCCCTCTCTTTTCACCTTTTTTGTTTTTTTTTCAGTTAATCTTTCAGTCATTTCCTTTCCATTTTTTAAGCAAAATGTTTTCTGCTTTTAGTGTGGGAAAAAAAAGGCGATGACAATGTACTGGCCTCATGGGAGCTCCATGTTTTGCAGCTCTCTCTTGAGACCTTAGTAGCCTCATTTAGAGCCTTGTGTAAGGGTAACCATAGTCATGTGATGGCAAAACACCATTGATGGTAATTTCATGTACTGGTAGGAGACTCCTCATTTCTCTTTCTCAACTTCATGTCCAAAGTTAAATCACTAGGCCCAACAAACTTCATACTATTACCATGCTGTCTTTGCACAGGTAACACATCCAAGTGTAAATTGCAAGAAAAAAAAACATAGTAAAGATGGATATGGTAAGTCTCCAAAAAATAAATAAGTAAATAGACGCACAGACAGTGTGACAATTTATATAGTTTTACACAAAATAAAGTCTAGACAATGAATGCCCAAGAGTTCACATTAAGCTAACCAAGATTTGCTGTGTATTAACACAACCAAGATTTGCTGTGTATTAACACAAACCACAGTTTTGAATGAGTGCCAACTTTCATCTGTCCCATGGAATATTCTGAGACCAACAAAGGAACAAAATGAACATAGGTACAGCCCTGGGCTCTAAAATCCAAAGTTTCAAATACTAACAATAATCCTTTTAAGTACCTAGATTCATTCAGCTGCAAAGTAGTTAAAGCTTTGGCTTCAGAAATATCTAACATTTATCCATATCTGGTGACAAAGATCATTTAATAACCTCTGCAATGATACTTAGTGAGTTGCCTTCTACACTTGACAACCTCTGTGATGTTCAAACCTCTAACTTCCTATAAACAAGATGATATGCATCATCTTGAAATTATTTCCTCGATCAGTTGCATATCATACAGAGCTCAAGGATAATAATTCTCCTCGAGGAAAAGGGGAAAACATATTCATTATATTCACAAACAGTAATATAAATTGTCTCTAACTTCACAAATCAAACAAACACCATATCCTCCCTCTCTATCTTAATGGCTAAACATCCTCTGTGTGAATAATAACATACCATCAATAGAGCTGCGCATCCTAGGAAATGGATTATTAACCTCTCCTCATACTAGGGATAGGTCTGACTACAATACGAACAACCAGTCGCTAAAAAAAAAAAAAAAATCACTGTGACAATAAAAGCAATAGTAATAATAAAATAATAACTTGGGTACTAAATTACAATATTTGGCAGTATTGAAAACTCTTTAATTCACTGGAGGTGAAATATGAAACATTCAAATAAACATTCACATGTCTCCAGTTTCAGTTCACAAAAACTTCTCTCTGAAAAGCTCAATAAAACAATGTTGCATTACCCTTTGCATCCAATTAGCCAATATGTCCAGCTCAATGAGTTCAGTTTCTCGGATCATAGTGCAATTCCCTTCAAATGAATATGAAGTTGGGTACAACAGGGAAAAAGACAGACAAATATCCATGAATGGGTATAAGAAAATAGTTTATGTGTTCATAGATTCTTGTTAGTCAAATGAGGAGAACAAAAGGTGAAATTAGTCAAGTACCTCATTAGCAGCTCCAGTACCAGGATAGAACTTTCCCCCTCGTGTCTATGCAAAGATATGTATAAAACCTATAGATATAAGCACGTAAATCAACAAAAAAACTTGACACAAAAAGTGAAGAAACTATTCCAAAGCAAAACCATAATGCAGAAAAGAAGAGGAGAAATCTAGTGCATGCTTGGAATGCTTAAATTGCGCTTTATAGCAGGCTGCTCTGTGTTACTAAAGGAGATCTGTTGGGAATACTTTAAAATTCTCTTTACTAGGTGTTTCCATCGCCTAATTCTGAAACATTGCCAAAAGCATAATTCAAGCCACTAAAATTATCTCATTCATTTCCATTTCAACAACAGATTCATGGGGTTGATAAAAGACAACAGGAAAAAATTAAAAATCAGCTTCTAGCACTATATAGTGTATAGCTCATTGATTAGGATAGACATAGAAATTTTTGCTTTCAGTTTTGAGAAAAGGAACATATTCTGTCTCCTTTAGTATGAATTGGATTACAAAATATATTGTACAGCTCACCGATTTGTTCTGATCAAATATTTCTTGTGTCCCATTTCCATGATGGACGTCCTGCAAGAACCATATTAGAAGTATAAAAAAAAAGGTAAAAATAAGAATACTGATCAAAAGAAAAGAACAAAGTAAGACCAGCAACAAAAGGCATCAAGAGCAATCAGAAAAAAAAAAAAAAAAAAGGCATCGAGGGCAATCAACAAGGACATTACCCAATCAACTATAAGCACCTTCTTGGCACCAGCAGCCTGAGCAGCTAATGCAGCAACTGCAGCATTATTATGGAGACAGAATCCCATAGCCTCTCTTACACCAGCATGATGACCAGGAGGCCGAACCTAATCGATAGTAAATAACATTAAAAACATAATTTAGACAGTTCCTCTACTTCCCTGACAATACTAACTAAATTACATAACATGCAATTAGCCATACCATAGCAAAACCATTTTTCACCCGTCCTGAAAAAATTGCTGAAGCAAGGTCTGCACACAAACCTGCTGCAAGCCTAGCAGCACATGCTGAATGCTCATTAGCGTACGTGTCAGGAGTGAAATAACTGCCAATAAAACAACCAATTAATCATATACCTGGTCTCATCATAGAACCATTAAGACAAATGATAATGGTGCATTTAATTACAGTGCCAATAATGGTGCCTTTAATTACGGTGCCAATCAAGGAATGTGAAAATGTCACCCAAGACAGTAAATTACTAAAAAAAATCACCTTTCCAATGACATTTAGACTGAAAAATTAGGCGAAGGGAAGCAGAAAAAGGGGGAAAAAACAAACTGAAAAAGAAAATACAACAAAGCTCAAAGCTTTAAGGGTAAAAGTGGAAAGAATCCATAAACCCAAGAACAAACAAGCCTGAAAGAAAATGTACGCCCAGGACAGGAATATAAAATCTTCAAAAGCTAAATTTATAAATCTGATTGACATCTCAAGTCCTTAAAGATCAAATTCGATGCCAGAAAACCCATCACAAAACCTGAATTTTACACCCCCATAGCTTACAATTAATCAATGGTCTCCAACCTCCAACCCGAAATGTTTTTACAGCATTACAGTAGACCCCAATAGTGAGAACTATGACAGCATTGCAAGGGCACACAAGAGAGCAGAAACACATGCACCTGTACAGCACAGACATACCTAGCGAAAATATGGCTTGTCAGTTCTACAGCTTGAATATGTTCCAACGAATGCACCTAAGAATTTCAAATGACCTCATCAAAGACATTATCATTGTTTCATAATTACCCAACACATTTCAGACAATAAACCTCTTAGACAAACACAGGGATATAATTAGCACTCACTAATGCTTATCACTCACCACTTGAAGTTCTTCTAGGGTAATCTCTCTTGCAGAAATTGGGTAGCATCTTCCAGGAAATAAACCTGCAGTCATTAATGATTGTCATCAAGTAGCTAATAGATGTTATAGGAAATGCCAAAACTATTAGACAATCAGTCGATGATGCAATAAAAGTTAGGCTATTATATGAAACAAAGGAAGACAATAATGGGAACTAACATTTAATTATTTAGGACTTTTTAATTAGGATGATTATTCTAAACTTTTAGAATGAGTTGGAAATGTTAATATTTATTATTTAATAGTTAAAATAAGAATTTAGTTTGTTTTAGTTCCTTTATCCAAACAATAAGAGGGAAAAAAGGTAAATACCAGCAGTTGCAAGGCTAGCAGCAATAGCTCGAAGGCGATCAGGTCGTTCTGGGTGGGGATGCGACTTCATTTGGACCTATTTTGACATAGCAAATCACCAAAACTAATTAACCAAATTATGTGAGCAGTTAGAAAAGAAATACCATCAACTTCCCATACAATATCACACACAGTTAAATGAAATATGAGAATCCACGACAAATGACAGTGCATCAAAGTCAAGTTACGAACTGGATGCTGTGTCAAATTCAAAATCTATGCTTTAAACTGTGAAATTGGATACTATTGCTGCAACGTAAACTAATTTTGATGATATATGGCTGGTGAACAATTTCACAACCATCGGCTAGGGCAACAATCCAACCAGACATCTCCAAATTTCCATATCACCCCTCAGTACGACATATTTGCTATTTCTCCACCATTTTCATCTTGCTGAACTGTCCTATTAGCCAAAATATGTTTCAAAGTACAGTGCAAATCTATGGCTTAAATCACACCTAAGACCATACTAGAAATGCTTGCAATTGCAGACAAGGAAGGTAGTCCTTCTTCCCAAGTTTACTCTGGCCAATGAAATTGAAATTTAAATGAAGTTTCAATCACCACCAATAAGAAGGGCATTAAGGTCAAAGCATTGAAGGATTGGTGGAAAGGTATGATACAGAACTTTGGCGGAATGTTTCTAACTTAAAGGTGGTAAAGTTAATTACCACATATCCTTTATCAATGACCATCAATATCACAAGCGCAATCCAGTATACATGGTTTTTCATCCCAAATCTGTGTATACATCTAATTTTGTGCTAACATAGGTCAAAAAGCATATAAGATCCTTTACTCTATGATGCCATCAATGAGAGAGAATTTTAGAGATTTAGTTATTTAATCTTTGATTTCGTATATTTTGATATTTCCTGTAAAACTAGTCTACTTAGGAATTTGTCTTATTTAGGAATCTTAGATTATTCAGAAACAATAATATTAATTAGGAGAAATTAGGAGTTTTCTATTAGCTATGATTTCCGTTTCCTATTTGGTTTCCTATTTCCTTCTTAGTTTAGGACTACTAGTGTCGTTGGCACCTATAAAAGGAGCAGTTATTCTATGTAACCATAGGACTTCAAATAATGGAGCTATCACTACTTTTTGTTTAGTTTATGGCTGCAGCCTTGTGTTCTTTCTTCCCATCTCTTTCCTCTGGCTCTGAGCACTCTTTTCTTCTTCCTTTATTCTATTTCTTTCTTGGTACAGTAAAATCCCAATTCCACATACACCAAACCTTAACCCTATTCCCACCTTAAATCCCTAATTCTCCAAACAAGATCACAACGAACCCTTTGTCAGGCATTAATCCAAAGTTATCTTACATCACTTCAGAAAAGCACAGTTTTGCTCCTTTCAACTACTTGAATAGCACCATCAAAGTTCCCACATAATTATACCTTCGAGAGCCAAAACAAACAAATGATTTTTGGACATGCCATAAAAGATAGATGAAAAAACATGGAGTGGAATAACTGAATCAATGACAGAAGTGATATTATTGCAAACATACTATAATTGAGAATCAAAAACATTGGCAAGGCTATATGACATGCAAAGTACCACTAAAACACACCCCCCCCCCCCCTCTCTCCCCCACACCAAAAAAAAAGAAGAAGAAAATATTAGGAAGTCAAGAGGGAATGTATAAAAGCACCATACCTCTGAGTGTAGCAACATCCTCTCATCAAAACCAACTGCCGTCAAACTGTTCAGGGTTGGATGTTGTGAGTGCATCTCTGCATACACAAGGGGGGTAACAATTACTAACAAAAACTACTAACCTGGAAAATAAATAATAATTACGATCAATCAAATGCATAAATGATTAAAAAAACAAAACAAAGGACCAGCAAACTACAATTACAATCAACCATTTACTCCAATAATTAAGAGATGTTGAGAATCATTCATTCATACTCCAGAAACTAGAGAGAAGTCTATCCAACATTTATAGTTAGCAAATAATATAGTACATATTAAGAAAACTGGAACAGATTGTACAGTTCCTAACCCTAAATACTAACAAATTCCACTAACAGGAAAATATAATGCAAATATGATCAATCAAATGCACAAAAAAACTAGAAAAAAAAAATTAGGATCACTCATTGAAACATGAATTTACAGGCTTAATGGTTCATGGTACTGAGTTTCGAAAAAAATTCACTTCTAGTTTTTAAAGGCAGCTGTAAAATAAAATTTTCAATTTTGTACCCTAGCTATTCAAATATCATGTTATGATCACTGCTATTCAAATGACAGAGTTGGGTAAATGGTTTGCATATTAAATAAAGTCCTCCATGAAAGTTATAAGGGAAACCTCAGAATACCCTCCAACTATATAAGTAGTCTCAATATTGCACCCAAACCATTTTTGGTATCAATTCTACCATCAAACTTTCAGAACTTATCGATTAAGGTTCAGGACTTCCATCCATTTTTAAGGCTTTCCATCCAAATCATACTTTTTTATATATAAGAACCAACGTCGTTTGTAGGGAACTTAATGTTTCCATTAAGTGTTCTGTTCTAACAAAAGTTCTAAATTGAGAAATCAAAATATTTGGATGGTAAAATTGATGACAAAAATTGTTTGGGTGCATACTGCCCTACTAGTTTAGTGGTATATTTGAGGTTTACCCAAGTTATTATTACAAATAATTCAATGTGTAAGCTGAAAATTCTAACACATTATACCTATGTGATAACTTTATTTAGCAAGCATCTATCAAGAAATGAGTCCAATGGCTGCAATGATGTTAATGCTTTTGAGAACCAGTGTTGGTTCAGGTGAAGATACTAATAACTGCCAAGTACTGTCTTGCAGTGTACACATGATCATCGTATATGACAGCATTTCCAACAGGAGTGAGTGCCATAATCATGCATATAATGGTTTAGATAGAATATCATAGTACATATAACTTCAACAAATCTTCTAAGAAAATTTTATCATTTGTAAAGTTTCTAATGCTTTTCTAACATGCCACCATGCCTTGACTAATACTCGACCTAAGAAAACCAATTTATAGACTAGCAAAAGAAAGTTGGATTCAACTATGTGGCTTCTTGAACCACAATAACCTTATGGCCTATACCTCTAAATTCAGTGTTAGTTACAAACAGAAATTTCATCATCATGCAGTGAGTGATGAGTGAAAGAAGAAAATGAGGGGGGTGGTGGGTTGGTTTCAGGGGGTAGGTTTGGATGTGAGGAGCAACAAAAAGTATTGGGAGTAGTTAGCAATGACAAATCACAAATGGGACGGATACATCTATTACCTTTGGTTTTACCTCTCACTTCTGACTCACCCTCAGTGGAACCTGCATCTTGTGATGAAGGAGATGCAAGAAACCCCTGCCTCAGGATACCAGATTCTTTATGTTCACCACATAACTGCACATAATTGATTGCAGCAAGTCATCCACACACGATACCATATCAAATAAAATATGTTGTAGCAGATATTGTTTCATGGGTCAGCAATTCATAATACACCACCAAACAACGAGCATAAATGGATCTTTTTCTCAAAAAATAAACTCTCAAACTAGCCAAAATTGCATTTAAACATACATTACAAATGACACCATCGCCAAGATTAACCATCGTGCAGTTGATGCAAAACCACTTTATAACCTCTACATGCTTTTGCACAGGCTCCCAGTCACTGTCATCTTCATCATCCTCATCAAACCAATTTTGGTTGTCGTGCATGTCCTGAAATGTCAGGTCTCCTTGTCTTGCCTTTTTCTTCAAAAGATAAAACAAATCACATTACTACATTGCAAGTTGACATGTTATGAAAGCTAAAATACCATCTGAAGCACTTATGAATCCCCAATATGCTAAGACATTAATGGGTTCAGCTTACAGGTACAACAACCTGTGATACGTCGGCTTCTAAGTTGCCATCTATATCCTCCGTGCACATCATTAAAACATCATCTTCACCGCTTGAACTAGTTCCAGCTCCATTAGAACCGAAGTTTTCATGTTGTCCATTTGTACCATTACTCGAATGACCATGCCTTTTTTTGTGGACACTCTTCTCAGCCTCCCCATTTGCTAAACGACCTGTTTTAGTTGTTTCTGAACCCATTTGAGCCCAGAATTTGCATAAAATATTTTCTGCAACAATCATTCTTCATCAGAATCAGTTCACAAACTAACTGTCATGAACAATAAACAGCAAAAACACAGAGACTAAGCATCCAAAATTTAAAGTGATATACTGCAACATGTCAACGCAACAACAAGGACTAATTTATATAAATATTTCAGCCACATTTGCAAATAGCAATAGCAATAGCAGGTTTTTATTTTTTATTTTTCCCAAATAATTCTAAAAATTAAAGAGAAATAACAAACAAAATCATCATCACCGTCATCTTCCAGCTTTAAAAGGCCACCGCTCCAACAACAAAAAAGTTATAGCACATTTCACGCTATAAATTTAACTAAAAAGTATTCAATTTCAACACTACAAAGGGAAACAAAGGAAGAAAAATCAAATACATGCATTAAAACTGAAATTCAAAAACAAAACTTTTATTTATTATTTACTGTACAAGATCGAAAATCACAAAAATAATAAATCTAAACTTCAAATCCTAGAATCTCAAAATGCCAGCTTGTCAGGTTCTCGCCGGTACGAATGCGAAAATCGTGAGAGATTGAAATCATTAATGGAGGGAGAAGGAAACCCTAAACGAATGTGATATCTTTTAGGGCCAATAATAATATAAAAGAAAAAGGGATAAGGAAGAAGAAGATGGTATTGATTTAATTAACTAGTTACCTCAAACTGGAAAAATGAAGAAAGCGAAATCGATTTTTACATTCACTAGTACCCAACTAGTGTTGTGTTTTTGCTTAGGGAATCACGATCGATGATCTCACTTCAATCTCAAATTTTTGCCAGATTCAGTTCGGGGCGATCCAATTTGGGCTTTACTTCAATTTTCTGGTGGCCCATATGGCTCGACAGTAATTTCTTACGGTTAGTTTAAATGCCTGATGATTAATAGTTCTACCATATTTAACTATGTTCTACTGAAAAAGGCAATTGAATCCTTTATGTACGGTTTGGTTTTGGCCCCCAAATCCATCTATTTCTCTTAACAAAACTAAATGAAAATGCTTTATTAGTTTGTAAACTTCAATTTTCCTCTAAAATAAAGATAATTTTTCAATTAATTCTCGAAAAACTTTTTTTACATGATTCATTTCATATATATATATTGAAAGTAAATTCACTAGAAAAAAAACCTAAAATTATAATAAATTTGAAATTCGATTAAAAAATAAAATACGAACCTAAACACTTGAATATTTTAAGAATAATCAATCAAGAAAATCATAAACTAACCAAAAAAAAAGTCAAATTCAAATAAAAAATTAATAACTCAAATAGATAAAATTAGAGGTGAGACATTCAAATAAAATATTAGTAAAAATTGGGCTCCAATTGCGTAGCTTTCTCAATAATGATAGGTGCATAATTTCTCAAGTTAATGGTTGTAAAGATTCCTTTACTTTCTTTTCTTTTCTTTTTTTCTATTATTGTATCATTCTATTTTTTCTTTCCGTTTTAGCTTCATTCTTTTGATTTCTTTCTTAATGTCGTTTTTTGTTAAATTTTTAACTAACAATGTTAACTTTTTTTAGGTCTTAATCTCATCCCTCTACTCTATTTTTTCATCTTAATCTTGTTTTTTTTTTATCAAATTTAAATATATAAATTTTGAAAACATAATGAAGATATATCATATCATTCTCTCCAAAAATTGAAAAAAAAATGAATATAAAAATATTTTTTATCCAAAATATTTTTTATGAGCTTAAATTTATCTCTATAATTATAAGCAAATTTTGAGTTTAAAATAAAATATTTGTAGTAATTTTTTGATTTGTTTATGTTTTAGTTGCAAATTTTGAGTATAAAATAAATATTTATATTATTATTTTTTAAATGTGAAGAGAATTTTAGTTAAATTTTAAAAATTAAGTAATTTGTAATATCAAAATAAGTAAATTATAGTAGACTCTTTGAAGTATTATAAAATTATAAATGTCATTCGAAAATTTAAAAATTTAACTAAAACTCTCTTCATATTAAAAAATACTATAAGTATTTAATTTTATACTAAAATTTGCTTACTATCATAGACATAAATGTAAACTCATAAAAGATATTTTGGATAAAGAATTATTTTTATCTTCACTTTTTTTAGTTTTTTTAATGGCAAAAATTACCTCCAAACTATTAAGTTTTGACAATTTCAAGCCTTTAATGTTAATTTGGATTAATTGGACCCTAAATTTTTATTTTTCTTGGAAAACGTGATCCTTATCTACCATCATTAACAATCAAAAAGTTGATCATTGACATTTCAATTTTTTTTTAAGTTAACTTAGTCAAAATATAGTTTACATAAAATTGCATAGTAGTTATTTGTTAGATTTCAAACTAATAACACTTATTAAAAAAAACAAATTAAAAGTACGGATGATCAAATAAAAAAATAAAAGTACAAACACTCAATTATAAATAAAATAAAATATTCATACTCATGTGATGGATAGGTCGGTATACTAACATGTCAATTTGATGATTATATCAGCATGAATTTAATAAAAAAAAAAACTTGAAATTTTACCTTAATGACATGTTTTACGTAATAATTAGATTGTCGTTAATATAAATTTTTAATTTTTTTATAATCAAGCATTTTTATTGTTAAATTCATACCGATATAACTATTAAATTGACACATCATTTTACTAACTCCGTCCACCACGTGAATACGAACATTTTATTTTTATTTTACTCAACTATTTGTATTTTTTAAGTATATGTACTTTCATTTTTTGATTTGATTATATGTATTTTCAATTTTTTTTATGATCGTTATTAATTTTGAAATCTAATGAATAGCCATTATATAATCTGACGGACCATATGTTGACCAAGTGAACTAAAACTAAGATTAAAAAAAAAAACTAGAATGTTAACGATCAACTCCTTGACTTTTAAAGATAACAAGGATCATATTTGTCAAAAAAATAATAGATTAAGTTGCAATTAACCCAATTTGATAATAAAGGCCCAAAATTGCCAAAAAAAAAAAAAAACTAATAGTTTGTGGTCAACTTTTACCATTAAACCTTTTATTTTCAAAAATTCATTTATTTAAATTTGATATTAAAAAATAATATTAAGACAAAAAAATAGAATAGATGGATGATATTAAGATAGAAAAAATTAACATCATTAGTCCAAAAGTTAACAAAGGGATAAGATTAAGACAAAAACCAAATTTATAAATATAAACTTAAGACCAAAAAATAAAAGGACACAATAAAGATTTTTTTAAAAAAAAAAAAAAGAGAAAAGGGACCTTTAAAATTATTAATAGCTTATTGTATCATAAAAGTGCAAACTATATATCTTTTTAATCTTTCTAACACGTTTTTCCAAAAGTGTATAAAAAATACACGAACTATGTTTCGATAACAATTTTAGCATGGGAATTATTTTTCGTCTAAGATTATGAGTTTATCCAACGTGACATGACACATAAGATTATACCTTGGATAAAAAGTCTATGTAAGATGATACATGGATAACAATTATAACTCAATTAGGATGGACGACATGTCGTTTGCCCACTTATTCAAAACCAATTCTTAAAACTAACTAACTAATTCAATTCAATAATGAAAAGACTAAATCCCTAGTTTTTTCTTCTCTTCTCTCGCCCGATCGACAAACAAGCCAACCCAAATCCCTAATCTTCTCCTCTTATTTGCCCGACGAATGAGAACTTCAATCTTCTTTTCTTTTTTATGCATGACGAATAAGAACCTCAATCTTCTTTCTTCTTCAACCAATCCATTTTCTCCTCAAAAAATTCCTAAACCAAAACCCATAACTTTATTTGCATACCTCTTGAGAAACCTATAAATCTTCAACAAATATTCCTTCCTCTATGAATCTTTAACTATAAAGTGCCTCTCTCTCTCTCTCTCTCTATCTATCTATCTCTATCTCTACATGTTTTGTTCTTATTTTTTATGGGTTTTCTCATCTAATTTCATAGCTTTGCAATGTCCATCAATCAACATAGTGTATATGACTTCATTTTCCTTTATGCCTTTCTCCTTAAGTGAATTGAAGAAAACACAAGCTTCCTTTATCCATTTTAATTTACAAATAATGTCTATAAATATTGTAAGTCCATTAGCCAGGAATCAAACCATTTTTCTTCCTCAAATCTAATAAGTTATGATTTCATTAAACCTAAAATTTCCATTGTAGCCTTTTTCCTCTACTCCTCGCAATACCTATGAATCTTCGATAAGTACCTATTCCTCTAAAATCTTCAACTATAAGGTTCTCTCGTCTCTCTTTTTATCTAGACTTGTTTTCATTTTATTTTTTATGGGTTTTCTTATTTATGTATGTTTTGATGATTCTAGGTTTTGATGCCTTTTTTGTTCATATAAATTTTTTAAGTACATTGTGATGGATCAACTGTGTCGTGATAGATCAATTACATTATGATGGATCAAAACCCAAACCTACATTACCCACACCTAAATTTGCATAGCTTTAAAAAAAGCCACGAATATGACATATACGGATAGTAGCTTCAACATGTATCAAGCTTTAAAAATATGTTCCTCAACTTTCAAAATGCCTTTATGCAAGCATAAGACAAAGACGAACCTATATATTTCAAGAACCGAAACTAACCTAGGGAAAAAGTTCATTTGTTGCCCATATTGAAAGGCATTTATTGTTCTTAGTTACCGAAATTACTAAAATTTCTCCCTTGTTACAAAAACACACTATGTATTTAATATTTTATTTTTATGACATATTATAACTTTTAGATTGACAATTATGGATTTTGGAAGTGGATTAAAGATGACCACATCATGTGTAGAGTTCAAAAGTCGATTGTAAATGAGATTGAAGAGTTAAAGGAAAGAATGAAGTTAGTTGAGATACTTTAAAGAGAAAATTTAAGTGTGATAGGAATTGAAGCAAAGAAGAGAAAGCAAACTAAAATTCATTTGATTGAAGAACTCGATAAAATAAGATCCGAAATTATTGAAATGAAAATTCAAATGCAAAGATTAAGGATTGTCATCAAGAGTTGGGAGGAAAAGTCAAAGTTGTTACCAAGTTGTATTTTTTAGCAACATCAATAGGTTTTATATTATTAGGATATTTTTTACCTCCATATGAGTAGAAAGGCAAGTTAGCACTACCTTTCTAAATCATACAATGTCTTATGTAATGTATTAAATTATGATATTGTAAAGTGGTACTAACTCTGTCATAACGGTATCAAGTAATATTACAATTATAATATGGCAATGTATTAAATTATAAAATTTTTTATGTATATGACTCTATAAAATGAAAGAAATGTGGTATGCTTTGTTAGACCAATCTCTACGTACAGTATTGCTTCGTAAAGGGCTATTATTATTTATTGTTCCTTGACTTGATTTATTGATGAAACACCTTTTGTTTTAATGTTTATGACTTTGTAGTGTTTAGTAGCATAGGTAGAGTAGTATTTTTTGAATTCTAATTGGATGTTTTTTTTTTTTGGATTTTCTCTTTAGAAAAAGCTAAAAATGAACTTTTCAATACCATTCAATTTCAATATCTATAGTAGCTTTTAAGGCTTGTTTTGGACATTTTTCAATCTTAAGTCACTTTTTATCATTCTTCTAGTGCTATGTGCCATTAATGGCTAGTATATTAGCACTTGTTTAAAAAACCAAACTACAATTAAGTTTTAATAATTATAAAACATATACGAGTGGAAAGGCACCAATTTCTCAAGATAAAAATCCAACAACAAATTAACCATATAATAGTCGATTCCAATATAACAAAACACGAGTAGCAGTTCTAATTTTTATAAAAAATACTACATATCCCACTATACATTATTTATCATAAGATTCATATGTCATATTCCATAGTTATAATATTCTAAAAAATAGACCAATGCAACAGGTAGCCTAAAAAAAGTCATTTAATTGAGTAGTTCAAAATGTTCCCATGTGGTTGAAGAGCTTTCATGGTTCAACTTGAAGTTATTTGCCTTTGAAACTATATTTTTCACCTTTGTAATTGGCATGGCTCGCTGGTGGAGGAATCTGTTTGCCTATAGAAATTGTTTCAACTCTACCTCCAATAGTCGGTTGTAGCATCAATAAAAAAAGGAGATAAATTAAAAATGTATTCTTATTACGTAAATTTTTTGAAAAGAAAAATACATAATACATGCCTTTGAATACACGTTACCAGTTTTCTCATTAATGTACACTCCAACTCCTTTCACTATTCTTTTTTCTTGATATTCTTTAACCTTTGTAGTTGTATCTTACCTTTGCACTTGTGCTTTGTTAGCTTTGGTAGAGATTGCGGATCTTGAAGATGAGAGAGGTTTGAATGGGATTGTAGATCTAGAATTTTAGAAAGGTCTAGATGGGATAATAGATTTGGATATAGATGCTTATCTAGAATTAAAAATGGATGAAATTGTAACGAGTTTACTTTTGAGGTCTTCCTATTTTAGGCTACAATAGTAATGATTTTCAAATGCACATTGCAAGAAATTAAATTGAAAATAGAATTATTAATATTAAGTTAAACTATACTTATTAGTAATTTTGCTTGTTTAGAGATAGACCATTTATTGAACTCTTACGAGTCTTCCTCTTTTACTTTAAACATACCACATGTATAATAAGTCGGATAAACTAATAGTATAATACTAGGATATTAAGTTTATTCATTTACATGATTTTTAGTAGGGTTTGCATCCTCTTAGCCCTTAATGTTGCATGTTCTCTTGTTACGCTCATAAGTATAACAATTTTGACATTACATTTAAACTCCTAGTTTTGATATTTCATTTAGATCTCTCTTTTTTCACCTTGAGCTTTTCTCATTTTTTGCTTTAGCCTTTCATTTTACAAATCATGTACCATAATTATTTATTTTTCAAAAGTGAAAGAACAAAGATGGGGAAAAAATAATAAGAGCAACGAGATAACTTTGCCAAATAAACTAACCTTCCTTGCATTTTCTTATAAAAAGGGGGTTGTATATCATGACCTTCACTCCTATGCCACATTTTGAAATCATTTAATGGTAGAAGACCATTTAAATATATTTCCACATGTCTCTTCTTCTTGAAATAAAGATCAACATAATTTGTAAGGTCACCCTTCATTAAGGCAATCTTGTTACTTGTATGCTTACATGAAATATCACTAACATCCCATTCCTCACAATTGTATACATGCTCCTTGAAATTCACTACATAAATATCTTTACCAAATCTTGCTTTAAATATGTCACCAACTATAGGTATTATTCTAGGTGCACAAGCTTCAAGTTTAATTTTTTTCCAGCTTTCTTCTTATTCTTTAGGAAGATTTCATCATTGACTTACTTAGACATCTTACTCTTAATATACATCCTTTTCATCACATAAGTCATAATATCTTTTAGTATATCGATTAATGATTTTTTTTAGCCTTGCATATAATTCTATCAAATGATTTTGACATATTATTTATAAATACATCACACTCTAGATTGGTCATAAAGAAAGCCTTGTAAAACTTTGGTGGCCCAATCTTTTTTAAGTCATTAAAGGTTGCCTCATCCACCACTTTCAACTATTTCAATCCAACATTGTAATCTATCAAATTAGTAGCAATCACTACCCTCTAGAACAACTTCTTGTATAGCTCACCATTATGTTTTTTTTTTCTAATTTTCATAAATATGTTGTGCATAGTTTCTATATTCATAGTTTGGCATATATTCATTTACAACATTTTATAGTCCCCGTAATCATAAGTAAAAAAACATTTAAATGATAAAAAGATAAATAATTTTAAACTTACAAATATTAAATTAGTGAGTTAAATAGAGATAGTGCTTAAACTTATATTTTTCTGGTCATTTATTACTATTTAAGAATTTTCATCAATGATGTCAAGATCTTTTGTAAGGGAATCCATAAAACATCTTTAGTTCTCTCCATTTTCACTATCCACAATAGCCTTTTCTATGGGAAACATTACTCATTGGCATCCCTCTATGCTACAGCTTAATAAATAACCTCCCAAAAATGTTTTTAAAGAAGCATTATCAAGACTAAACACTCTCCTATAATTACCTAAAAAATTATTTCTTAATGCTAAAAATCTAACACAGAATCTTCTAAACTCAAAATTATTGCATTCTATAGGTTCAAAACAGAATGTTTCTACCCTATTCGTCTTCTTCAATTTAAGAATATATGATCTCAATCTTATATAATGCTTATTGAGAGACCCTCTTAACATCTCTAAAGCTAAATTTCTAACCTTATGATACATCTAAATAGTGATAGTTAATATATATCTCTCATTAACGGTATTTTGTAGTTCTTTTGTAGGTTAATCAAGATTGTTTTAAAACTTAGGGATATATGCTTTGACTAGCCATAAATGAGAAATTAACCTATTTATCAATGATATTTCACGTTTATGGTCGACATCAATACACTTCACTTTAAAGGTGTGCTCCAACCGTTTTTTACTTATATACATTCTTCATCCATAACCTTATACACATTTATCTTTCATAACTCTTTTTGAACTCACTACCCAAGTTAACTCTTTTCCATTTTCAATATCATATAACCGCACAACTCGTTTAAATTATTTTTCTTATGTAAATTTCATTCCAGACTTTGAACACTAAGTCTTTATGGTTACATGTGGGATCATAAATAATCTTTCTTTTGTCTTTTTTCCTTCTCCTATAGGCAAATACATCGTCTTCATCACTTTCAAAAAGGATAATCTACTCATCCTTACTATTATTGTATTCACTTGTGTAGCCTCCTTCAATAGGTTGAGGCATATCAAGCCCTACTAATTCATTGGTTCTTCTAACTAATGTGGTAGGAACCACACATTTATCACTAAACTAAAGTCTAGAACTACACTTTCTCTTCATGCTTTTTCTTTACTTTCTAGCTTTAATTAATTATTCATCCATAGAATTTTTAGAATCACCATCACTAAAACTACTGTTACTTTATGGCTCCTCAATTGGTAAGTAGTCATCGGCATTGTTATTGCCATTCTCATCATTATCATCAACGCCTACATTTCCTACATTCTATTCATTGTCATCATCAAAAAGATTTTGTTCATGATCATCATCGGTAATATTTTGTTCATTGTCACCATCACCTACATCTCTATCATTTACCTCATCAATTGTAGTAGGTAAATTTTCACTAAAACTACCATCACATTTCACTCCCTCATCTATCGTTAACCCTTGATCACTTAGACTTAACTTAGGTTTTTCAAATATAATAGCCTTAGGTGTCTTATATTTACTTTCAATAACTATATCGTAGAGGTCTTTCAATGTCATGTAATTAGGATCTTTCAACCGCTTACATAACCAACCCTAACATTGCTAATATAAGTAATTGGATTTAGGTCGTTGAATACCCCGCCAACATGAAAATTCTACTTGAATGTCTTAGCCATCCTATGGATAGAAACACCAAAAGAATAAACAAATTATAAAAAAAACTCTATAGAAATAGACTTAATATAATAAAAAATAATTATGTTAATTTAGGTGTGGGTAATGCAAGTATGGGATTTTATCCATCATAATGCAATTGAAGAATTTACATGGGCAAAGGAGGTACCAAAACCCATAATCATAAAAATAGACATAAAAGAGAAAACCCATAAAAATGAGAAGCAAATAGGTAGAGATAGGGAGAAAGAATCTTATAGTTGAAGATTCGTAGGAAAATGAGTATATATTGAAGATTTATAGGTTTTTCAAGAGGTATGCAATTATAGGTGTGGGTCTTGGTTTAAGAATTTTATGATGAGAAAAGAGACTGATTAAAGAAGAGAAAAAGATTAAGGTTCTTATTTGTCATGTATAAACAAGAGAAGAAGATAGGAGTTCTTATTTGTCGAGCAAGAAGAGAAGAAGATAAGAGTTCTTATTTGTCGTGCAAAGAAGAGAAGAAGATTAGGGATTTGGGCTAGCTTCTTTGTTGATCGAGCCGAGAAGAAAAAAAGAAATTAGGGATTTGGTTTTGTAAGAATTGAATTAAATTAGGTTTATTAGTTTTAGGAACTGGTTTTAAATAAATGGGTGGGCCACATGTCATCCATGCTAACTAAATTATAATTGTTATCCACATATCATTATGTGTGGAATTTTATCCGAAGTGTCGTCATATGTGTCATGCCATGTCAAATGAATTCAGAATCTTAGAAAGAAAATGACTCATATGCTAAAATTATTATCAAAAGCATAGATCATGTATTTTCCTTAAATTTTTTAAAGAACGTGCCGAATGATTAAAAGGTGTGTAGTTCATGCTTTTATGATATAATAATTTATTATTAACCCATAATATTTCTATTGGACTCTATTTTTTTTTTAGTATGTGTCACCAAATAATGGGCACATCATCATCTAATAGAATTACTTAACATTAGGTACGACATTAGAAAAAAACATAAAAAAATAGTAACTAAAATTAGTAAAATTAAAGGCACAACACTCAAATAGAAAATTAATAAAAGATTGAAAATTAAAGATATTGTTTTTTTCTCTCTTGATTGGTTGTCAATCGTATGTCTCATGAATTAGCATGACGAGGTTTATCTTTTCAAATCTTTATGTTTTGAATTTTTTTTTAATCTTTTGTTACGTAATCATTTTATTTGAGTGCTAATTGAAAGCCAAATATTTATTGCGATTAAGTTTATGCTTTATTATAAATTGTCTTTATTTTTATATAGAAGAGGAAATTAAAACAAATAAAATAAAATCTTGAAAATATCATATGATAAGAATCTTCAAGTAGAACTCACGTAACCTTAAAGGAGGAGAAGTCTAAGAGACTTTCATTTTAGATTCAAAGGCCTAAATTTGGGCAAAACAATCAACATAAAAGCTCCTTTCTCACAATGTATGCTTGAACTTAAATTGCCACAACCTTTTGTAAAGAGCATGGATGTCCACAATCAAATTTCATAAGAAATGAGTCTCCGTGTTATTAGTTGTTTGATACAAGTGTTCCCTCTCCACATAAGACAAATGTTTCTAGGCTCCATAGCCAAAACATTAAGCCGGTAATTTTTATTTTATTTTGTTTTATATGTTAATCATGTTTAATTTGAGCTTCAACAATTATTTATTTTTGTTTGTTTTTAATTTTTATGGATTTCAACTAATTAAATAGTCATGAGTGTTTATTTTCCTAGTTAGTTAAATATGGTCTAGGGTATTTGCGTTGGAATCCTTGTGTTTGGATCTTTATTTTATTAGAAATCATGAAAGTATATGCATTTTTATCTAATATGAACACTTTAAGATAAATTTCTAATTAAATAATGATTACATAAAAATCCATTTAGGTCTAGAGTTATTTTTATCTTTAGAGTTTCAACCAAGTTGGCTTTTATAGTCTAAATTAGACAATTTTTTAGACTTGCATTATTTTATTTTAATTGTGAATGAGTAAATATTGAAATTCAGATTTAACTAAGGTTGGATAGTTTTGGCTTGGGTAGGTAATATGATTAGGTTGTTCATTTGACTTGAAATTTTATCATTCATATCGTTTAGGTCTTATGAGGTCATATTTAAAAATTTAGTAAATTTGAAAAAGAGAAAAGGTAAAACTAATATTATGATTATTGTCGCTACCTCACATATAGGACTTTCAAATTGACTAAAGAAAAGAATTAAGATTTTAGAATTGCTACCTAATATTGAAAGAAATTAGAAAATCTAGAAAAGGTATTGGATTTATAGGTGTCGAATAAAGAATATTAGTGTAGGTGCCCAAGATCCAATCATATTTGGATAGATTTGAGTTATTGTATCATTGCATTATTTATTTTATTATTAATAAAAAAAGTCATTCAATTAATTTTTATCATTTATATTTATTTATTGAATAAAATTAGGTAGAAGTCCATATGATATCATTTCCATTAATGATTGATTGAAAAATATGAGGCAAACATTAATACATATAAATGATATCATTAAACATCCCAAGTTGTAGTATTATCAAGAATGGACATTGACTATATGTGGTTAGAATTATGAGTGCTATGCTCATGCTATATGATAGCAGTAGGAGATCTCACACCTATTGGCATGATGATGCCAACCCAAACACTTAGGTGATTTACGTTAGAGAACATATTACTGGACTTTACTCATCATGAGAACCCATTTGGTTTAGTCTATGAAAATCTCATACGAGATGGGTACAATTAGTCCTTAGACTTGAAGTCATCATGGTTATATTATTAAAAGCATGGGCGATGCGTTTGACGTACTAGGAATCTAATTGAGGTAGATTGATGACTAAGATAAGACATATCATTCCTTATATGTTAAAGGAGTTATCACAATTCAATTTGATAAATGTTTGTTTAATAAATATGTGATCACGGTAGGAATACACTAATAGAGCATAGTTGGTTTACTCTAGAAGTACACTAATAATTGGTTTACTCTAAAAGCCAAGGCATTTGAAAATCGAAGAAAACTTATGTGATCATAATCAAATAGACCAACAACCAACTTCGAGATTACACTATGATAGATTGACATAAGGATCGAATTGTATAGTAAACATGCTCATGAAAGATAATTGTGGATTAATTAATCCTCTTACGGAATTGGGTAGTCATGATGTCTTGCTAGATGTCAATCTTAATTTATGTATCAAGAGATAAAAAAGGTTTCTTTTATTCTTGATACATTGCCAACATATCTAGGAGCCTATTGAGTTACATGCATAAGTTTAAGCATCCGCATGATAAAAGAAAAGCAAAGATATTGGAAAAATTTTTCAATTTTTCAATTTCCTATTTTGAAAAAGGTTTTCAAAAATGAAAATTTTCATAAAATGAAAAATTTCCTAAAATGCTCTTTATTTTAACAATCAGTTTCCTAATTTGGAAGTTAGTTTTAAATTTGGAAGTAAATAACCTAAAAAGGAAATTAGTTTCCTAATTTAGGTTTAGGGATAATTTGGGAAATTATTTCCTAATATGGGCCTTTTAAAAACACATGACCTAATTTATTTGGATAGTACAAATTAATTAGTAATTAGTTAGGCCAATGAAGTTTGGGCCAATAGGTTTAATTAAAAGCCTCTAAGATATTTTGGTGGGAGGATAAATATGAACCTTATTGGATAAAGATGAATATTTAAAAGGATAATATCAAAAATTCCACATGCATAATAACTTTTAATCATTGGAGGATCGAGAAGCAACAATCCAATGTCCTTTAAAGACTCATTATCACCTCCTTCCTTGTCCTTGGAGGATAAGGAAACCTCTCCCCTATAAATATGGGAGAGAGGTACGGCAAACAAAAGAAGGAATTTTATAGAGAGACACGAGCACAAAAGAAAAAGAAAATAGGTCTACATGGCATAGAGTAAAACAAAAAGAAAATAGTTTTCTCCCCACCTTAGCACATGCCCCTTTTCCTTGTCTCTCTTGGGGTTGTCATAAAAATCCCCGAATTGATTTCTAAAGTAAAAACATTAAACAAGTTCAAAAAAGTGGAGCTAGCACTTTACCAATTTTGAGTGCTTCTTATTTGGATGCTTGGACCGTGTGGATTATCGATAGAGAGCGGACGCTTGGATAACTCCTTTTCTACTAAGGTTAAAATCGTGCTACAAGAGGTAATCTTTTATTTATGCTTTAATTCATGTATATATAGTTAGTTGATTCAACGACATGATCTTGGACCCTTTAGATGGAGGAAATTTTTATTTTATTTTACACATCCATAGAATGCATGATCCTTCAAGGAACTAGTTATGCCAACTCGAAAAGATAACAATTATCTAGACGCATCTTTTTTAAAAAAGGTACCAAATTTAGTCTAATCTTAAAAATTATCTTCTAAAAGTATTGTTTGTCAAATAATCTTCAAGTTTATTTGGTCGATCGGGTCAAAATAAAGAGTTCTATTATTTATCATGAAATAGTATTAAATTGATATTGGGCTCTAAAATATGGAGTCTTATCAATTTAGCATTGGATCCATGTAAGTCCTATCATGATTGGCACATCAATGATGACCAAGTAATCTAAGAGTGTTTTAACTTGAGATGCAATAGAAAAATGGCCCATACATACTTGTTAATTCTTTTTTTTTCTTTTTAGGTAACATGTCAAGACCAATGTTGGTCCCTAATAAATAGGAGACTCATTGACTTAGCCTAACTTTTCTAATTAATTTGAAAAAAGGAAGCTCTCTCTCTTTTCTTTTTATTGGGTAAAACATATCGAGACCTCCCTCAATCCCTAATAAATAGAAAACTCATTGGCTTGACATAATAGTCTTAAATAATCTAAAAATAGGTTTTTCTTTTTTTCATTATTGTAAATCAAACCCGATGTGAGATCATTATCGATCTTTAGAATCTAAAGGACTTGAAAATCACACCTAAAACAAGATATAAGAAATCAAGCCATATGCCTCACACAAAGCATCAACAAATCTAGCATAAGGGAAGAAAATACCAAAATAAAATCAAATAGACTCCAATTAAAACTTTTATAGAAACTCAATAACACACACACATATATACATCTTCTAAAAATTTCATGTCAAATTAGATCAAGAGCTGAACCAATAAATAAATGCCCAAAACAACCTTTCATCATGATTTTAACGATAACACAAAAATTATAAAATTATAAATAAATTTCAAAAAACTTTCTAAAATTGTCAAATTTAAAATGTAAGTTAATAAAAAAGCATATGTACAACATATAAAAATTTCAAGCCAAAATATTAATTACAATCCTATCAAATAAAAGCAATCTAAAACAACTTTTGGATTTAACATTCTAGTGATTTAAATCAAATCTTTTAAAATTTGGGATATAAATACAAGCCATAAGATTCATTAAACAATAAGTTAGAACAACCTACCAACTTTAAGGACTAAGCATGAAACCCTAAAATGATTCCTTAATTATGCACACATAGCGAGTTGTAGTTTCCAAAATAAACTTCTTTTCTATTACCTAACCAAACACATAAGAAAGAGAACAAAATCGTCCCCCTTCTTTCTTTTTTATCCGTCCTCCTCCTTTTTATTTTTCTTCTTTATTGTTTCCATTGTTTTTCGCTCCCAGTCTCTATCATTTTTTTTTCTTGTGCTCTCTTTTTGCTTCATTTTTCCCTCTTTTTTTGGATCTTTTCTCCCTTATCTCGTTCTTTTTCCCCCTCTTACTTAGTGTCTCCACCTTTTTTCCTTTCTTTTTCTTCCTTATAAATGACTACCTAAGATGCCTTTTCTTTTAATGTTTTTGTTATATTTTCTTTTAGTTTGATCAAACTAATAGCTCCTACCTCTCACCCTTTAAAACTTTAAAAATTCTAATCACAAAGAAAGTAAACAAGCTAAACATATGTTCATGAAAAGGAGACAAAGAAGAAGAAATAAAGTGACATGAAAAGAAAAAAATTAACTCGATATAAAAAAATTTGAACTAAAATATATATAAAGTGAAGGCATGCTTGTTGAAGATTAAAGCACGAATAAAGCGAGTAAATAAAGAGGGAAGTCGAGCATCTCTCGTACCTTTTATTTTTCTTTTCCTCTCTTTTTTCTTGATTTTCTTTTCTCTTCCCTTATGACTCTTCAAATATTCACACTTTTCTTTCTCTACTGGTTTTAAATAAAAAAGGAGAAAGAAAGGAAAAGAAAATGAAGGGACACAATTGGAATAATTGACGACCTAGTAAACTATTGAAGATAATTTTGATCAAAATTAAAAAAATAAAAGAAAGGGACCTAAACAAATTTAATTAGGTGTGAAATTGAACGCAAATGAAAGAATATCGTATTAATAAGGAAAATACACATGAACTAGATGACTAAAATGAATTTTTCCTAAAACCCTAAACGATTCCCCTATAAAAGCTTATCTTCTTTCCTTTTCTTAGTACAAAAGAATGAGACAAAAAGAAAAAAAAACTAAAAAATGTTCCTCTCCTTCATCACTTATCCTCTCTACCATAACACCCGACCACCACCGATCCACGACCACGATCATGCCTTCACCGCCATAATCCCGATAACCACACTTCTCACTACTCGTAACTCCTCCACAAATAGCCACACTCCTCACCAATCCACTCTTAACAACTTTACCAACCACCACCGATCTAATCTCTACGATCTCCTCAATAGCTTTGCTAGCTACTACTCTAACCACCCAGTCATAACTCCTCCACACCAATCCACTCTCTCAACCACCTCTCTTAGTTCCGGACCCTCTACCCAACTATCTCTCTCAACCGTAAAAGCCATTACCTAGCCATCACTTACTCGTCATCTCGTGCATGGATAGTTTATCTAAGAATTTTATATCAATCGATTATGTAGTAAGAAAGGTAGTCTTTCAAAGGCCGAAAGAGCAACCTTTTGAGTTGCAAGTTGAGATTAAGGTTGTACCGGTAAATATTATCTCGGTAATAATAGCTTGAAATTTAATAAAAAAGGAATGTTTAGGATGCATGGTAATATGGTTGATACTATTAAGGAGGGAGCTTGAAATTGAAAGATATTGAGGTAGTAAGGAATTTTCTTGATGTATTTACGGACGAGTTTATTAGGATTACCTCATAAAAGAGAGATTGAATTTGAGATTAAATTAAAATAGGGAACATAGCCAATATCTAAAGCTTTATATGGTATGGCTTTAGCAGAATTGAAAGAGTTAAAGGCTAAATGACTATAGCTGCTAGATAAAGGATATATTCGACCTAGCTATTCACCATGGAGAGCACAAGTACTATTTATAAAGAAAAAAGATAGGTTACTATGTTTATACATTGATTATCGAGACCTAAATCGAGTGAGCATTAAGAACAAATATCCACTTCCTTATATCGATGATTTATTTGATTAGTTATGGAGAAGTTTGGGGTTCTCTAAGATTGATTTGTAGTCGGGCTATCATCGGTTGAGGATTAAGAAAGATGACATTAAGAAGATGGCCTTTAAAACTCGATATGGTCATTATGAGTTTCTTATAATACCTTTCGAGTTAACCAATACATCGATCATATTCATGGATATGATGAATCCGAGTATTTCATGAGTACTTGGATAATTTCTTCATTATCTTTATTAATGATATCCTCATCTATTCTAAAAATTATGATGAGCATATGGAGCATTTAGCTAAGGCACTACGGACCTTCGAGAGATAAATTATACGCTAAACTTAAGAATTGTGCATTGGTATGATAGGATACTATAGGAAGTTTATAGAAGAATTTTCCAAAAAAGTTATTCCACCGACTAAATTGACAATGAAGAATGCTTAATTTGAGTGGGATGATGATTGTGAAAGAAGCCTTGAGAGCTAAAGTTCGCATTGACTAAAACATATGTTTTAGCTCTATCTAAGTACAATGAAGACTTCATGGTCTATATTGATGCATCGGGAATTGGCCTTGTTGTATTATTGATATAATATGGTAGATTCATTGCTTATGCATATAGATAGTTAAAAGATTATGAAAAAAACTATCCCACTCATGACCTGCAGTTAGTCTGTTATGATTTTTGCCTCGAAGATATGGAGGCATTACTTGTATGGTGTCAAGTGTGACATTTATACCGATTATAAAAGCCTTCGGTATATCTTCACTCAAAAGAATTACGCATGAGGCAAAGAAGGTGACTTAAAGTGTTAAATGATTATAACATTGTTTTTCTTTATCACTTTAATAAAGCAAATATTGTGGTTAACACTTTAAGTCGACAAGCGTTGGCAACTATGCACGTCCGGATTATAAAAGACATGGAAAGATTATAGTTGAATGTTATACCAAAAGAAGATAGTGAAATGATATTGGGTGTAATGATGTTATAATCCGACATAAGATAGAGGATTAAAGAAAGTTAGCTATAAGATCTAGATTTGATGAAAGTCTAGAGAGATGTAGGCGATGGAAAGATCACAGAATATGCCATCGATAGCGAAGGAATTTGGCACTACCGAGGAAGGCTATATGTTCTCATCTATAAGGAGCTTCGAGAGGATATTTTGAAGGAAGCTCATTCTATGTCTTATTCCATCCATCCAAGAGGTACTAAGATGTATCAAGACTTAAATAAGACTTACCGGTGAAAATGGATGAAACAAGACATTGTTAACTTTGTAGCATGATACTTAACATGTTAGTAAGTTAATATTGAGCATTAGAGGCCATCGGGATTGTTGAGATCCCTTGACATATCCGAATGGAAATAGGAGCACATCACTATGAACTTCATACTTGGATTACCTCGATCCGAGAAAAGAGTTAACAACATATGGGTGATTCTTAATAGACTAACCAAGTGGACTCATTTTCTTATACCGAAGTCCACCTATTTTATGCAACAATATATGGAGTTATACTTAAGGGAGATTATAAGACCGTATGACATTCCAATCTCAATTATTTTAGATCGAGACCTATGATTCACATCACGGCTTTGAAAAAGCCTACACCAAATGATAGGAACTAATCTTAATTTCATCACAACATTTCACCCTTAAATTGATGGTAAATAGAAAGGGTAAATCGGATATTTGAGGACATATTACGAGCTTATGTTTTAGACTCGGTTTGTTAGATGGGAAAAATACTTACCAATTATAGAATTTGAAGGATCTTGCATTCTATGGAGGTACGAAATAAAAAAAAATTTATCCATCTAAAGGGCCTAAGATCATGTTGTTAAATTAACTAACCATATATTCATGAATTAAAGTGATGAATAGAGAATCTATCTCTTGCAACGTAGATATAAACCTTTGTAGAAAAGAGGCATCCAAGTGTTCGACCTTTATCAATAATCCACGTAATTGAAGCACTCATAAAAGAAGCACTCAAAATTGGTAAAGTGTTGGCTCTATCATTTCTAACTTGTTTAGTGTTTCCTATAGAAATCTAATCGGGGTAATCTTTAGTTATAAAATATTCATCTTTATCTAATAAGATTCATGTTTATCATCCCACCAAAATATCTTTTAGGCTTTTAATTAAATGTATTGTCCCAAAACCATTTTGGCCCAATTAATTAATTAATACTATCTAAATAAATTAAGTTAGATAATTTTAGGTGGCCCATGTTATGAAACAATTTTCCAAAATACTCGAAACCTAAATTGGGAAACTAATTTTCATTTAAAGTTATCTACTTTCAAATTATGAACTAACTTCCAAATTAGGAAACTAATTTTCAAAATAAGAACTTTTCATTTTAAGAAACTCTCCATTTTCGAAAACCTTTTCTAAAATAGGAAACGTTGATAATTGAAATTTTTTTTCAATATTTTTACTTCTCTTTAACCATGTGAAGGCTTAAACTCATATGTGTGACTTAATAGGCTCCTAGATATATTAGCAATGTATCAAGAATAAAAAACACCTATTTTATATCTTCTTACATAAATCAAGATTGGCTTCTAGCAAGGCATCATGACTACCCAATTCTCTAAGAAGATTAATTAATTTGTAATTATCTTTCACGTGCATGGTTACCATACAATTCAATCCTTACGTCAACTTATCACGAGTGTGATTACAAACTTAGTTATTAGTCTTTTTCAATTATGATCACAAAAGTTTTCTTTGATTTCCAAATGTCTTATCTCCTAGAGTAAACCAACTATGCTCTATTAGTATATTATGGCCATAGATTTTTTGAGCAATCATTCATCGAAGTGTAATGTGATAACTCATTTAGCATACAAGAAATAACATGTCCTATCTTAGTCATCTACCTAGGTCCATTAGATTCTTAGTACACCCAATGAATCGTCCACGTACAAGTCTTTATTTGGTCCATTGAAATAAGTGTCGAAGTATATAAATCCCCCAATGAGATAACCGTGATGACTTCAAGTCTAAGGACTAGTTATACCCATCTCGTATGAGATTCCCATAGACTAAACCAAATGGGTTCTCATGGTGAGTTAAGTCTAGTGATATACTCTCTAACATAAATCACCTAAGTACTTGATTTGACATCACCATGTCAATAGGTATGAGATTCTCTATTACTATTATATAGCATGAGCATAATTGTAACGAGCCCAACCTAAGACCTAAAAGATTGAGAATATTACTACCATTAACCTACATTCAAAGTACAATAAATGTAAGCTAACAAGGCATTGTAGCTTAATATTAATTTTTAACGTGTAATCTATCCTAAGGAAGTCTAACATTAGCAAGGTAGGTCCTATACTTTAGCTAAAAAGGTGTTATAAATTTTTTGCTTTTTATTGTTTTATGTACATTCTTTTGATTGTAATAATTGAATTTGTGACAATCGATTTCCCTAATTTCACCATTCATTAATTTATGTAAATTCATTTAGTTATAATTCATTACTATTATAATTATTAAATTACTTATCCCTTTCCTTATTTATCATCCTTTTTTATTTGACGCGCATATAATCATATTGCTTAACGTCATAAGGATACTAATATGTAATGGATAATTTAAAATAACTACACTACTATAGCCACAATACCATTTTACTATTAGTGTTTTGGTTACATATAAATTAATGTTTACATACGAAACCACTTTACCACCAATTACTACAAAATTGGATTATTAACTAACTACGTCATTTTAGAGATACTTCATTTACTTGTTCATTGCTTTTACCATAACATAAAACAAACCAACTAACTCTAACACATATAGGAGAATAGCTAGTATCAAAAACGGAATGGCATATAGTAGATCCACCTCGAAGTCGAACCCCCACCCAACGTATATGCCCACGGTGCACCCCTTGAAAATCAGCTCGACGAAGAAATATATCATCGTATCTTAATTATCTACATTATAAAGAACTAAGTGAGCAATAGCCGAGTAAGTCAACTTATGCATGTCATGTATGTGTATGTCTATGCATATGTAAAATACTCGGTATATGCATATTAAATCCTTTGTCATTTCATAATATGTTTTGTAACGCCCCGCCCCAATCATATTTCTACTACCCAAGTAAGGTACTGGACGAAGTGCGTTACACCGACATACCTTAAACTCTAAGTAGTGTTCTTATGATATTCTTAGGACTTTAACGAGTACAGTACGTATATAACTCCTTAAGATAAAATTTACATAACATAATTAAATACATTAATAAAATATTACGAGGCGATATTCAATTTCTCACGAACTCCATACCCCAAATTTACGGATAAAATAAAAACTAATATATGGTGCCTCACTTGAGCCGGTTAGGAGGAGCTAGTCGCATCCGTACCAACTTATCCTTTTTCTGTCAAGATATAAAAAAAATAACAATAGGGTGAGCCGAAGCTCGGTAAGCGAGGTGATGCACGTGATATGCAATGTTGTTTTGACTTCCCACCACATTCATAAATTTTAATCTCGGGTACCCCGGGCATTAGCCGATCTACTCTATTTATCATCCAGGTGGTCCGCAAATCACCTTCTGCTATAATGGAATAATCCCTCGTTGTAACTACTGTTAGCGAAAATCCATCGTCTAACAGGTGCAAGCACACAACTTGATTTCATCCAAACGATCCTCGGATCATCTTCTGCTACAATGGAATTATCCCTCGTTGTAACTACTATTAGCAGAAATCCATCGTCTAATAGTGCGGGCACACATCCTAGAGTACTTGGATTACTAATACCCATTTATTCCAGTTAGGTTATCAAACCTAGATGTATAAACTATTTCTCAATCAATTGACTTGTCTTAAACCACCCACTATGCACATGATGCACGTGATGACATATTTAATCACATTCAATCAAATTTGGGTACCAACCCTTCATTCTCATGCCATACTTATGGTCCAACCCACACTCGAAATTTATCCATTGCTTACATACCAATCATGATACCCACAGCGGGAACACAATCTCCGCTCATTAGTATTGTTCATTAGTTTCATTAATATTTAAAAGAAGATCCAAGTCCATTTACTTTAATCCAAACCTATTAACTTTATCCTAGGTCCATTGACTATATTCAATTCTATTTTATTTAGTCCAAGCCCATTTAGTTTATTCCAAACATATTAATTTTGTCCAAGTCTAATTTTTTTTTGGTTTTAGGGTTTATTACCGGGCAACTCTTAATCGAGTAAATAATTTTTCGATTTCAGAACATAATTAAATCTTACTCATTTTATTTTAGACACTAGACATATTTATTTATAACATAACCAAAAATTAGGTATAAACAACAAGTACACAATTAATTAAAAATATTTGAAACTTAGGGAGCAATCTGCCTAGTAGTAGTTTATCTAGAACTATCCATACTAAATCGGGTATAACGCTTTGTACATGAATCCAATGACCAAGAAATTTTAAAGGGAGTTAGTTGAAACATATATAAACAACTTTTATTCTTTAAATTTCACTCAGAAATCGACATAAAATCCTTGAACATGAACCCTAAAAGTCGGATAGAACTTACTTCTTATCAATACTAATTTATTAGTTCATTCCAAGCCAACTTTAAACATGTTTTAGTTCACTTAAATTTAGTCCAAGTTCAATCCAACCCATCACCACATACTTGAGCATTTTTCAAAAAATCATAACATCATAAATCATCACAAAAAGGCATCCATACATAGATTTATCCCAAGCATCAAGCATATAACCATTGAAAATTATTACAACCCATGAAATAAACACCGACAAAATAACTTTTAAAAAAATAATTTAAGACATTAATCAGCCAAAAAAATGAAACCTACTTACCTCTTTTAGGTTTGATTATAGTTTTCTTAGCTCTTTTTCTTTCCTTTTTGCCTTCCTCTTTTTCTTTCCTTTCCTTTCTCTCCTCACGTTTTTCTTCCTTTCTTTTCTTTCTTGCCTTTTCTCTCTCAATTTCTGGTACCTACGGGTTACTAAAATTTTTCTCCCATTTTAACACTTGCTATATATGTATATACTTACTTTCATTCAGCTACAAGTGCTAGAAATTAATGGGATAAGGTGTAAAGGTTATGGGTGAGTCATGAGGAAAGCTGGCTGCTTTGGAATCCATAATGGGTGAGTTGGCATTAAATTCATTTATTGCATTTACTTAGTGTCTATATAAAATTTAGACTAATTAAAATAATTAATTAACTTAATTAAAGTAACTAAAACTACTTTATTTCATAAAAATTCGGAAATTTTCATTTTTAAAATTTGGAATTTCTTTCCCCCCAAAATTCTAGCAGTGTTTCCTCCTAACCCATCTATACTAAAATGTGCATAACGCTTTCCATATGTATCAAACAATTATGAACTTTTATAGAGAGCTAGTAAACACATAGAAAAACAACTTTTATTCTTTAAATGTTTCTCAAAAATAAATCTAACAGCATCAAATAAATCTCACAAGATTCGGGCAGATTCTTCTCCCAAAATTCCAGCAGAATGCATTTCGGAACAACCCTCACTATAATTGGTATAACTCTTAATTTGTGGGTCTAAATATTATAAACTTTTATACAGATCTATTTAACACATAGATGAACAACTTTCATTCTTTAAGGTTGACGCAAAAAGTACCCTAAAGGCCTCAAATAATTCACACAAAACTCAGGCAGAATATAGTCCTTAAAACACTGATTTTGCACATTTGATTTCTTTAATAATTAAACCATTAATCTTAAGCACAATAACTTTAATCTAACATAAATCACATATTTCAAGCATTAATTTCTCATGATGAAATGATAATTATACTTGCTCTTAATATACATATATATAGAATTATTCTAATACACGTCGCGTTACGGATAAGGGTTTTTACGGGGGTTACATGTTTCATGATCAGTCTAAAACTTCTTTTCTATCTTTGGACATGTCCCATTTAGGTAATTCAAGGTTTTCATAATATATATCTCACGAACCAGATCCATCTATGGACGCGCCTCGTCGAGCCTTTAAAAGTGCATGTCCGCACTTGTCCCGCCTAAACCATTACCATTATGATATGGAAAACCTATGAAGCCCTTTCCTCATAAAAATCCTCTAGTCATGAAAACCACATTCCTTAAAACATTTTCAATTGCTATTGAAAAACCATGAGGTAAAAATACATTTTCATGACTTTAAAATACTTTCCATGAAGTTAGGCATGCATAAGCAATTTATTGGTAAAGCATGATTAGCATTAATTCATGAGATGAAAGCCATAAATAATCATGTCATGATAATGCATAAATCATCAATATAATTGCATTAATAATATCAACAATCATAATCCATATCAATACCAACTTAACATCACCATCATCCACATTTCACCAAGTACAACATTCACAAATTCAAACACAATGAACATCATTCAAAAAAGACAATTATACATAAAGTCACACAAAATAAATCAAAGTCTTATTTGTCCCACGTTAAGTCGAATTATGTTTTAACATTAACAAACCATTTTCTTTCAATTTCTAACATCCATTACACATCAAATTCTTCTTAACTATGTCCTATTTCATGAATCAACACAATTAAGTATTGTTTGGATATTTTATATGCATTAGTGTTAATTTGGGCCTTATTGGGCCCAAGTTCTAACTTTACTAACACAACTTAATTTTGGAATCTTAATGAATTTTTTCATTCTAATTCACTTAATTACATTTTTTAAGCTTGAATTAATCAATTAAAATGCTAAAGACCATTTGGAATCTAAACCCTAGGTTTGCCCATTTAGGCCGAATATACCTCTAAGTTAAACCCTATTATTTTCTTTTCATTTCATCTTAAAATTTTAACACTAAATAGTTTAGACTTACATTATCAATAAAAACTAATCTAATTAATATTTAAGGTACAATTTTATGTCTAAACCCAAATTGGGTCTTAATGGGCTAAAATTGGGCCTAAGTCAAATTAAATAATTTTTGTCAATTTTCTTCATATTTTTCCTCCCTACAAATCAAATTATACTCATTCCAAGTACTAATCTACCAACAAATCGAGAATTGAATGGATGAAACTCAAACCCTAAAAATCCAAGTTTAGGCCGAATAGAACCCTAGGAATTTCATGGATTTTTCTTCAATTAAATTGAGGTTTTTCATTCCTATACAAACTTTCACACCTAATTTAGTCATAGTTAAGCTCTAAAACATCAATCACAAGAAAGCATCAAAAAGCTCCAAATCACTACTTTAGGTCGAATGCTCCCCCTTAGGCAATCCTAGAAATTTTTGAGTTTCAACCCCGAATTTCAAGTCCATTTAACATAATTCAACCTCAATTGTATGAATTATAAGCTCAATTTTAGTTCCCCCAATTTTAGTTCATCAAGAACCCTAATCTTAATTTTTTAAATTAAAGCTAAGATTCATAAAATTAAGCACATAAATCACAAATTAATATCAGTTAAACAACCCTTGTGATGTAGATGGAGTTGATTTACCTAGATAAGCTCCAATTAAACTTCAAAAAGTGAGATCATTAAGAAATTCTCCCTTCCTCTTCTTTCCCCTAATTTCGGCCTAACTTTTAATTTTTCTCTTGATGACTTCTTGATCTCCTAACTTGATTTCCTTTCGTGATTAGTTAATTTAAGGTGTGTGGAGGTGATTTTGGTGAATTTTGGGTGGAATTTCCTAAGAAAATTTTGAGAGAATTTCCCTTGGTTTTAGCTATTTTCCATGCATTTTCTCTAATTTCTTGCAGCTCTATTTATAGGAAAATATTTGGTGGAATTTTGACCTCATATCCACCATCTGAATCATTGTGTTTTGGAGTGATCTTGGCCATCAAATTATCCCTTAATCCTAGCCCTTTAATTGGACAAGTTTCTAACCTTTAATTTTTATTTAATTCCTAACCCTCCATTTTGCATTCCTTCTAACCTCTCATTTTTTAAGTTAGTCAAAGTTCATTAATTAGACCTTAATCATATAGCAAAATTTTGGCTGGAAGGGTGGAGAAGTGTTCAAAAATTTTCATAATTTTAGTCCCTTATTTTACTAATCTTTTCTCAAATTACTTACCTAAGCATCCATTAATTTTTCAATTGACCACTTTAGGTCCTTCTTTTAAAAGTATCCGAACAACTTTTAAACTCCTTAGGTTCATAGCTAATTTAATTTAGAAGTCCAAGCTTCTAATTTTATGCAATTAGGTCTTTAATTCTAAAATTTTATTCTGTACTTTTCATAAATTCAATTTCTCTCTAGAATAAATTCAAAATTTTATTAAAAGAATTTAATCATGAGTTACATAATTTTTATACCCTCGTTTACGCCTCCAAATTAATCATTTAGTATAAAAATTACACTATTTCTTATAAGAAATATTCCTTATATATAGGAAAATTAATTTAAATTTATTAGATTCTTCTACACATATTCCTATGCCTTTTAAAAAAATTCCTCGTACTATCTAAGTGCCTAATTTACATATTCTACCTCAAAAATACTATTCCTACACATAAAAATTCAAATACAATATTCACAACATATAAGAAAAGTCACTCAATCAAATAAAATAATCTAACATCTCTCTAACAAATATTCTAAGCAAACAAAATATTTTTATGTATATGCAACATGCTTCAAATAATTATTTCATGCAAAAACTACTATTCATGCATCGTAAAAATTAATAAAATATTCATTAAGTATAAAAAGACTATTTCAACTATTATAAATATTCTTTCAAACCCTTAAAGATTATTTTATACCTTCAAAATATTTCTCACATATGTCTAATATTAAATTTTAATTAAATTTTAGTTTTAGTGGTTATCGGTTATTATAATAACACTCGAAGTCTAACTCGTATCTAGTCGGTATCCATTATTGACAATACTATGATTTGGGATATTTAATGATATCATTTATGTGCATTAGTGTTTGTCTTCTATCTTTCGATTAATCACTATTATAAATGCATATCATAAGGACTTCTATCTAATTCTACTAAATTAATAAACATAAAACCTCGAATTAATAGAAAGACTTCTTTATTATTAATAAAATAAATGATGCAATAATTCAATAATTCAAACTTATCCAAATATGATTGAATCTTGAGCACCTACACTAACATAATTTGCTTATAATAACAAGTACCGAGCCGAGCATTGGTATGGCATCATATGAACCTTTATATGGACGGAGGTATCGATCATCACTATATTAGGACGATGTTAGTGAGCAAAAGCCGTTATGATCATAAATGGTTCAACAAACGAGCAAATGTGGTCCAGAAATCAGATTGAGAATGAAGATAGCTCAAAGCATGCAAAACATCTAAGTTAATGTTTAAAGGAAAGACTTATAATTTGAGATCGATGATAAAGTGTTTCTATGAGTAGCACCAATGAAAAGAGTAATGTAGTTTGAAAGGAAATAAAAATTGAGTCCAAGGTGCATTAAGCCATTTGAAGTGTTAGATAGAATTAGAAACCATACATACAGATTAGTTTTATCTCCATCTCTCTCCTCAATACACAACGTATTTTATGTGTCAATGTTACAAAAATACGTAAAAGACTTAAGTCATATTATAAGAGATGAGGCACTAGGCCTCTAGCTTGATCTTAACTATCGGGAAGGACCCGTTTAAGTCCAAGATCGAGAGATAAAACAACTAAGAAATAAACAAATTCGTCTTATAAAAGTGTTATGGAGAAACCATAACATAGAGGAAACAACATAAAAAAAGAAGAGGAGATGAAAGTGAAGTATCCCGAGTTATTCGATTAGAGAATTCTAAGGATGGAATTTCTATGTAGAGGGAGGATATAATATCCATGACCCAAAACCCTCCTAGAATGTAAATGTAATGTATAGACATTATGTGTAATTAATGAAAAATATGTTTATTAAAGGTGTGAATGAAGTTTAAAATTCAATTAAAATAAAAAAAAAACATAAGTAAAATTAATGGAATAGGTAAATGGAATGAGGGAAGATTGAATTAGAAATTGGCATTTTAAATTAATAATGATATTTTACCATAGGAGGGTGTAATTGTAAAACATAAGGGCATAATTATAAAGATTAAGAGTTTCAATTATTAATTAAAATGATTATAAAATTTAAAAGACTTGAAATAAATTTTGAATTGGCCTAGATGAGGGCCAAATTGATGAAAATTATGAAGTTATGGACTCGAAATTATATTTTCAAATTACAAGAATTGAAAGTTTCGAGACTAAAGTGTAAAGTGTCAATATTATGAGGGATTCATTAGTTGAACTTAAGAGAAAAATTTAGCCTAAAAAATCTGAAAAATTTCAAAAAAAAAAGAGAGGGAGAAAGTACGTCCCGGAAGAGGAGAAAAAGAGGGGGAAAATCTAGGTAAAAAAGGTAAGAAAGAAGGAAGAAGAAAAAAATCAAGAGGCATTTAATGAACTCCCTTGAGATCAATCCAAGTATATGCCATAATTGGCTTGATCTTAAGATAAAACCTTAACCATAAATATGAAGAAGAATAAAAAGAAAAAGAAGAAGAAGAAGAAGGGGTTTAGACACTATTAAAGCTCCCAAGAAACCTTAAAGAGAAAGACATTCCCAACCACCTAATTACTACTCCAAATCACCTAACTAGTCTAAAAAAACCTTAAATTAACCTTCAAATCATCTTAGAGGATCAAACAAAGGGAGGGAAAGATCATCCACCTTAGTCGAATTTTTGGTAAGGAAGAGAGCCAAGAAAGAAAGGAAAAGGATTGATCAAACTCTAAGTATTATGGTTTAGATGAATGATTGATGTTAATTTAGGGTTTATTTGATTAATATTTAATGAAAGTGTGATTGAGAATTTGCCTTGTATGGTGATTCAATTACATGAATTGATGATGCATGCATGTTGACGAGATGTTAATTGTGATGTTTGGATGATTGGATGGGATAAAGCATTGTGTTTTAATGTTGCCCTTGTTCCAAGAACAAAGTGGTTGGAGAGACTTAATGACATAAATATGTTAGCGGTTGCATTGTTTAAATGCCTTCAAGGTATTTGATAAAATTTCTTAGAGGTTAATAGTGAGAATTTTAGCTAAATGAATGACATGAAGGATTGTCCTCCCATTGGCTAATTTCGGCTAAGCATGAGAAATAGAGGATAAGGAGATTAATGTGAGGTTTAGAGGAATAAATTACATGAAAATGCTTACGGTTATATGAGAGGTGATTGCTTATGTTGCTTATTTCACTTGGTCATGATATGAGGTTTATCATGTTCATTGATTGTGCATGATGTGTTTTCATGTTGCATGCATACTTGATGGTTTAGAATATGTAATTTTTTTATTATGCTTATACATGTTCCTAAGAATGGAAATGGTATGTATATTAAGGTTATGTTTATTGCAATGCATTTTGTTAAATGCATATGTTCATACACATTATAATCATGGAAAAGGATTTTTATATTCATGATTCGATGAAAGAAAAAAGAAAAGGTTTTCATGTTTTTCATGATAAAGCCATTTTTTCATCAAGGGAATTGACGGTTGGGGGATTTGGTAAAGGCTCTAACCGAAGAAAATGATAAAGTTATTTTTTGGTCAAGGGATTTGATAAAAGCCTCGATAGTTAGAAGATTAGGTAAAGATCTCAACCGAAGAAATGATAAAATAAAGAGGGCCAAACATGTACAAAGGTGTACATAGTGTACGTTCGGTAAGGTACGCTCGAAATAGAAAATGATTTTCAAAAAGCATGAAAATGCTTTATAAAAGTTGCATCACGTGCTTTATATGCATTTTATGAATTATACTTACCGAGCATTGTCTTGCTTATCATTGTTTTCTTATGGTGTAGGAGGAGATAAAGATAAATAAAGAGTCGCCGTCAAGACAAATGAAGGACTTACCCTCTCATGTGCTTTAGACAAAGGAGTATGAAACTTACCTTGCTTAGATTAATTTTGGCATGTATATATGACGAGTGAGTTAGGGAAGATTTTAGTATGTAAATTAGTTAACCAAATATTATTTCATATTAATGAACATATGATTTAAATGTTAAGTTAATGTTATTCCAAACTTGTTAGCTATAGAACTTAGATGCTTAATATGACTAATATGGCTAGGATGATATAATTGATTTGATTATGGAAATGATTGCAATTTAGAGAAAAATGTAAGGAACTAAGAAGATAATAATAAGGTTAAGACTTAAAGAAAATTTAATGGCTAACTTATTAGAGAAGGTTTAAATGGAATTAGTAAAGGCTTAATTAAACCTAAGGAAAATCATACCTAAGTTATTTTATGGTGGACTTAGTATCTCATACTCATTAGGGACCTTATTAGTAAAATTGCCCGTTTCGATTATGAAATAAGATTATTAAGGAAATGAGGCTTTTTGGCTTGCATTCGTTGCACTTCGAATGTAAGTCAATGTTGATAATATCCATGACCTATCTAGGTCGTAGGTCGGGGGTGTTATAGAGTGGTATTAGAGCAAGACTTACCCTAGCTATTTAAGTTAGGATAACTGATTAAGCACATACAAGTCACGTCACATGCAAGTCACATCTTGTCGATAAGTAAGATTTAAAGGTATGTAATGCTTGGTAAGTGTGTGATTGCATTGAATGTTATGGAAGATAATATATGATGTATTTGTATGGTATCTTATAGAAAGTGAGTGAAAAGGGTATGTTATTTGTAAAGATGTTGGTAAGATATCAAAGAAAAGTGAAAAAGAAATATTTGTATGGAATGACTATGATCGCATAACAAACGAGCATGCCAAATTTCTCTTCCAAGTCGTGCTAATATAGTCTCGCTCGTGTGGTCATTTTCCTCTTTGAATGATATGTTTATATGATATTACATTGAATATATATATATATATATATATATGAAGAAGGAATGATGAATAAAAAGGCCTTTGTGACGAGATATTCTACTAGGCTATCCATTTTTAGCATATCTTTATGGAATTAGGAGAGATACGCTTAGGTGCTCTCTCTTTCTACTCGTATGTTGAAAAAAAGATAAGCCAAACTTATTTTAAAAGGATGTTGGTAGAGAACTAGGCTATTAGCTTAAAGTTGAGATCCTCAACGCTTAGGATAGACTTTAGGTATAAGCTATTGTACACTTTTTGGTAGTACCTTGAAAGGTAGTTGGAACTACTTTGCATATGGTATACATCCTATGCAACACAAGCTCAAGATTTTTCCCCTCATGTCTTACATGTGTTCTCTAGGATTAGTTGAACCATTATATGTATCCATATTCATCTTACTCGAGAAAAAAAATTAGAGAGTTTGTTATTGAGGATACATAGAGCCAAGCGCGACACATAAAGCTTACGGGTTATAATGATATATGCATGAGCGAGAGGAGACTTCGGGTTTTATTTCTGCAATGGCGCTTGAAATTTGGGCTTACATAAGACATTTCGATTAAAAAAAAAATACCGATGATGTTTTTCTTTATATCCTTTAGCAACGCTAAGTGCTTTCTTGTTGTCATGGTGATAATTAGATCGTTCTTATTTTTTCTTTTCTTTGTGAGATCCTTGCATCAATGGTTCTTTTTTCATATGATATACTTGACTTTTTACGATTTTGGAGATGCATGACAACCTCGTTTCTTATTTTTGGTCTTAGTCCGTCATTTTTGCACCTTATCTAGAATGCATAGGCTTGGTTGATTTGTGAGGAGAGAGTATGTGGCTCTTTCTACATAAGGTGCGATACATAAGGGCATTTAAGTATTTGGAGGCAAACGGCCTATAGACGTTTGAGGCGATAAGCCAAGCATCTTGATTTGTGCTTAAGTCGCTAAGAATGCCTCCGTGAGGTTATGAACATGTTGATGTAGTTAGACAACATCCAAAGGTCGGTGCTAGACTACCAAAGTTTAGAGGGATAATATGTTTAAGAGCTTTCGTTTATTTCACCATGCATGAACTTAGATACGCTTTATAGAGCAAAATCGAAGATATAAAGAATTTGGCTAACTTTCCGCTCAAATTCCCATAAGCGATGCCCATCGATGAGTCATAATTCGACTACACTAATAAATTTAGGACACATGCTTCATGGTAGTAGTGGCAATTGGCGAACATGAATAGAAATCTTTGTGTGATGTGTACTTGTAAAAGAAGTCCTTCTAGTGGGTAGAGGACCCTCGAACGCCGAAGTTAGTGATCGAAAGGTGACAAATCAAGCTAAAAAGACTCTTATTTGATAGTATGTACTAAATTGTATGTAATTTGGTAAAAGTATGGGAGATATATAGGATGGACTTGTTTGGAGAGTCATTTTGGTACCTATTTATAGTTCTTTTGGTGAATCATTTTGTTTGTGATAGGAGTTGTTGGAGGAGAACAAGTACTATATGAATTTTCTTCCCATCTTTCAAAAATTTTATTGTATGTGTAGAACTTGTATGTTGGTCTCGGATCTTGATCTCTCCTTCTCTGTGACTTTTTTTTTTTTTTGGTAGAAGTGAAAGCCTCTTGCATGATCGAAGGTTCAAATATGTCTTTTTTGTCTTAAAATTAGTGAAGGATCCAATAAGTATTAATGTTTTTTCATCATTGCATTGGATTTTACGATAACATTATTATGATTGTGATAAATGATGATCATATTGATATCATTATTAATAATTCTATATTTAATGTTTTGTCTGCAGATAATAGTGGAAGAAAGGAACTTTTTTTTTTTTTGGATCGGAGCAACCCAAGGTAGGAAAATTTCAAAGCTTTCTTTTAAAATTGCAGCTTCCAGTTAGGAAGAGCTGATGGGCTAATCCTTCTTGACGAACCGCGGACTTGGATTGGACCTAATAGATTCTAGAGTAATGGGTTCCTGAACTTTTTTATTGGACTATACTGGAAAAAAGCTCTCCATCGTGCGTATGTGAAAATACTTTATCCGGGCAGCATTTAGTGCATCTTATTCACGATGTCTAAATCAATTAAAAGTCTCCACGTTGATCATTAAGTGATATCTTATCATCCTAGATTTGCTTGTGGTGCTCATTCCCGCATTATTTTAGAGCAAAAAAACTCCATAAATTTAAACGAAAACAAATAAATGCAAACAAAAGACCGCAAGTTTTTGTCCAACAGTTGATGAAAGAAGATCATTATTCAAGATCAGAATCAGTTCAGTGAAGTCATGATGGTGCTATGGAAAAAACGGAATCGAATAGTTGACTATGAGCTGGACTTAGGACCCATTTTTGATCGAAGAAAAAATTCGAGAAAAAAAAAGGTAGGGTTAAGGATTAGATGCACACGTCAGGTGGTGATGGTCGATCACATTTTGTTGGGTTCAATTTTGCATTTTTATGATAGGTTCAATGACTGGACGCTTCTTTTGGAAAAGGAATTCCCAAAAACATACAAGATTTGGATAGAAAAGGTTACAGATTAGTATTATTATTATTATTATTTATAAAGTGTTACGGAAAATTGGCAAGCATAAAATCACAATCTTTTCCGGAAAACAAAATATGAATTATTATTCACAAGATCTCATCAGGAGCATTAAGATCTCTCGAATGATATTGATCTTGTCGTTCTTCTTCGTCTTTTTTTTTTTTTTTTTCCTTTATGTAGGCAATATTTAGTAAATTTAGCATTTGAGAATTGAGATTCATAAACAAAGTACCAAGTATTGGCAGCATATTGCCTGTAACCAGACAAATTTCTAACTATACATGTGGATCATGTGTAATATGTCTGAAATGATTTAACAGGGTGCCACCCACGACCACACCAAGTCACCAGTCAATCTTTGGCGGTGACATTGTGGATTTGCAGTCATGTTTAACTAGTACAAATAATTCCTCTCAATTTTCATATATTTGGATTATCTCTATTCTCCATTGCTTTTCCCACTGGATGGTTCTTTTGTCCCTTGCTGAATTAGCAACGGCACAAACATGGCGAAAGGTCAATCAAGCCTTTTTTTTTACCAAAAAAGATGAACAACGAAAGAAAAAAAAGGTCATTAGACAATCAGTCTATATTCACGAGAGAGAGAGAGAGAGAGAGAGTTTACAAGTCTTGTGAAGCGAATGTAGAACATGTAATTTTTGGGTTGGGTTAGGTTAGGTTAGAAAATCCTTATTTAACAAGATTTTGTGCTTTTATACCACCTCCAAAGTTCGCAACATTCTTTGTCAAAGTCAGTAGATTGCTAGGTTTTCCTTGAGTAGGAATAGAAATGATCCATTTGCAGAAGTTTAACACTGCTATCCTATGATAAGAACAACAACAAAAAGAGTCGATACCTTGACTGACTACGTAACAGTAGTAATTAGTAATTACTAATAGTTTCAGAGTCGGCAAACTACGTAAACCCAAAGATCCCAGTTTCTGTTGATCCAAAAAAAAAAAAAAAGACCATATAACTAATTACATGCAAAGACCAAAAACAACGGTCCGTCAAAACAAGGAAATGGGAAAATTTGTAGAACTTCTCTAGTCTAATATTTGGGAATAAAAGGAGAAACCGAGGAGCCTATGAACACCCAAAAGAGGGACCAAAAGAAAAGAAAGAGAGAAAATTAAGATGAAGGAAAGAAGAAAAAGTTTGATGATGATCTTCCCTACATACCATTGGTCATGCAATCTTAGTCATTCCAGCAGAGAAGCATAACAACACATCTCCTAATGATATACAGTCTGCCTCTACCTTCTCTGAGGAACCCACCAAGTCCTTTATTACATGACATCCTTTTCTTAGAATCTCCAATGGTTGCACTTTTAACCTTCATCTTCCTCTCAAATGTGGGCTTTCAATTCTTTCTCTCCAGTATTGAGGTGTTTAAAAAGACTTCCTGCTCTCTGTTTTTCTTCTCTCTATTGAAGGAATCATTTCTAGCTTTGAGGATCAGAATTTCTACTAGCTTTGAGCGAGTGAGAGACCTCCACTAGCAGTAATGAATGATGATTGAGAATAGTAAGAAAGGCAGTGTCCTTTTATAGGAAAGAAGGATTGCTATCTAAGCTCACCAGGGCGACTAGAAAGCAAATGCGGTAAATCAAGGTGATAAGTAATATTCCCTTTATCACCCGCCACTGCACTCTAGGCTCGGAAGTTCCATTTCATTGACAACCAATACTCTACATCTCTCACTAAATTTTATTCACTTCGTTATCCCTTAAGGGAGAAGTTACTGAAAAATGGGGACCATTATAACACGGGAAAAAATAGCAGGTAATTTTGCACAGATGGGGGCCAAGCCTAATTGTCGAAGTCTATAAGAAAAGGCATTCGACTTCAAACCCTCACAATTGTGGTCAAGATAATAAATAAATAATGTACCTCCTGAAATTATTTAAGGACTTGTACACTTTCACATGTCCCAAAAGACTAAAATTGTGCTTAACCAAAACAGTAATCTAGATGTTATCTATTTGTTTACTATGCCTTTGTTTGGTGACAGCATAACCACTTTTAGGTAAAAGCAACTGAGTCTCGCGTTAATTTCTTAATGAGACCAAAATCAAGACTTACCAATTCTACAAAAGGTCTCTGCATCCATGTACAATATCCACTCAGAAGCTACGTGGTGCTCGCAAACCGCGGCCAAATAGGCACTTCCAATTTCTTTCTCTTAGTTTTGGTAAATTTTCTCGTTGTTCATTACTTTCATGTTAAGTAAATTGTGGGGTTTTACATGAGAGAGAACTTCATCAGGAAGAATACGTGTCCAAAGCGAGCGGTTTTCATTTGGTCATAAGCAGGTCCCAAAGTTGAGCAAAGTTTCTACACTTCACACATAATATAAAAGAGCCCGCTGTATGGTACGGACAAGATAAGGGGTGCACGTGATGTTCACGATACAGGCATGGTCTCTGTCCGTGACATGGAATACAACCTAGTTTATGATTTTTTTTTTTAATTTATGTTTTTTCAAACCACATTCTTTTATTTGTAATACAATAACCTCTACTTATGTCTGGGTTTCTTTATGATCACTGGACCCTCCCATCGCTTTCCCTTTCTTTTGATAGAACAGTGACCTCTTTAACTTTTCACAAGTCCCTCTAATTGACTCGGACTGCGTTTCTAGTAGGAAAGAAAGCTACGGGGCTATGGGCCATAGAAACTAAAAGTCTAATTTTGGCCAAAATGATCCATTTACCAAAGATTTCTAGTCCACTCATCTTTCACTGTTCCTAACAATTCTTCTTAATGAATTGGTAGTTTGCATATGGGAGTTAAAAGGAAAAGTGTTTCTACCAAAATAAGCTTCATATTTGTTCCCGAGTAAAATCAGCATCTAAGGGAAAGAAGTCCTCTAATCATTTCCAATCTTTTTATATTACAAGGATCAGCAGATTCAGCATACTTTATCTTCTAGTTGGCTTGCATAATGATGTCAGTTATAGTAGCAGAGGCCTAGGTTACGTCTTTTTCTTGAACATCATTTTTACCTTCCCAATCCAGAACTGTGCAAATCAACATCTGTGTCTACCTTAATTTGTTCCCTATCGGTGAGTAAGCAGCCAAACTTTAACCAAGTCGGACCCCCTACCTGAAAGTGACCAAACAAAGATACACTTGGAGCGAATGTACGAAAACTTGCAGTGAGGACCGGACCCCTACCAAGACTGAATTGAAAAAAAAGTTGATAGTACATAGTCTCTAAGTGGGATAACTCTTTTAAGTCAAAAATTTGACTAGCCTTCTCTTCACATGTGACAATACCTAAATGCCAACTGTATACAAATTCTGTATCCCTGCAAAAGCTTGTTAATTTGATAGCTCCTCTTCCCGGGGGTTCTATCCAGCAAAACAATTTGAGCAGAAACAAGCCAAGTTTAATGAAGCACAGTACGACGTTATCAAGGCTTTGGTCAGTTTATAATATTACAACCGGTACACAAACTTTTTATCAATTAGCTCAGAAAATGTGTGTATAGCATTACCTGATGCATCAAGGTACAGCTTTCAAAAATGCACTCGAGTGATGACCTTGCCTCTGCACTCGCTAAAATTTCTGAAAATCAGCACTCAATGTTAGGAACACTGTGCATTATTTCAAAATATCATCATAATTCACTCAGAAGGATGTTATAAAGGGATTGAGTGATAACATCTATTAATCTCAATTAAAGCAATTCAGAGACTTTATGATAGGAAAAGTTTATCACACAATATAAGTACAAGATGTCTTCCTGCAAATGCCCAAAATCATATGTATGCAAATAATGATTTCAGTTCATAAAAAAATATCATTGCAGTTTTACCTTGACATATTTACCATATTGCATGTCTCTTTAACTTTTTCATTTGGTTAGTTTTACTTCTTTACTATTAGCAGAATTTCAGATTAAATTTGCATAAGATCAAAAACAGCCATATAATAGAAAAGATAATGACTACAAAGCGGTTAGAAATTCAATGTAGACTTACTGTTGATGACTAACAATTATTGTTGTTGATACTTGAATGCAACATAATCTTCATAGCATCAATATCCTTGAGTAATTTCTCATTCTCATGGTTCCTGCTCTGTATCTCATCATGTAAAGCTGCAATAAAAACTTGCAGCAGATCACTAAAACAACTCGAGAATGATTCACTAGATTTGAAATTTAACTATTTATTTTCAGTACCTATAACAGTCACTCAAGAAATGGTTTAAGAAAAATAAGATGGGGGAAAAAAAGACGAAGCAAAGGAAATCCACCGACACAACTTCAAGCACAGGGAAACCAAGCAGCAAAATCAAAAAACAACTACTTACTCAAAATTTCACTGTTGCATTATTAAGAAAAAAGACAAAAAGATTAATCCAGAGACAATCTCACACGGCACACCCAAAGCGATACATCACGTTCACAAACAGAAGCATTGTTTAGATTCTGCAGATTTTAAAATGTGGACCTGGAGATTGGCATGTTACAAGGACATGATAAGTACACCATTACACATGCATATGTTATGAAGCTAACTTATCAAATTGGGAACGTTCAGTGATGATGCTATACAACATTGCGATATCTTCTCTCTCTCACCATTCAAGAACCATTTTTGGACAGAAGTTGAATATCACTAGTAAATTTGCACTGAGAAAAATGTTAATAGAAAATTCTAAGTCCATATAAACTTCACTCAAATGTAAGACTAATTGAATAGCACTAGACAATCTGCGCTGAGAAATGTTATATGTAATTCCAAGTCCATACAAACTACATTCAAATGTAAGACTAAATGAATAGCACTAGTGAATTTGCACTGAGAAAATGTTAATAAGTAATTCCAAGTCCATACAAACTTCATTCAAATGTAAGACTAAATGGAGCTCCCGGTACATCCTAAGCATATGATCTCCTTTTAAAACTGTAAGAGATATTTGATCGAAATTCAAAAACATGAGGAAGGAAAGCTTGTGAGAGGAGCAGAAACTCCAAAAGAAAAAAACTCAAAGAAAGAAAGAACAGCACTCTAATGGTGGCAGCAAAACGGATCTAGTCCAAACTCTTCTACAAAAGCCAATGACAGAAGCTAATTATATTAAGCCATCAGTACAGTGAACTAAAACCTAGTTAACATTTTGAGTCTGTTCTCCATTTATATGATTAAATATGCAATAAGCTTGAAAGGAGCCAAGAATACATGCACTTTCTCAAAAGGTCCCAATATGAAGAAACAATGTTCCCAGTCTTCCCCTAAAAGAGACATTGAATTCATAGAAAAAGAAATGGAAAAAGGGAATCTAGTTGTAATTCACCATTTGGTTATATCTTCGCAACTTATGGATTGCTTTTTATGTGGAGCTCAATTAGAATAATATGTTGGAGGGAAAAAATCATTGTATTGTATTAATGCGTTCTTGCTAATTATATACTAGAAGAGTAACATGAGATAAGTATTCCAAACTCCATCGCTTATCTAACGAAGCTCTTAACAGAGTAACTAAACAGTATGAGTTACATAATACATATGTGCAACAAACTCTATTGGTTAGCAGATTGTTGTAGTATAGGAGAGAAGACTGAAGACTTGCTCTAACAAGCTCAAATGCTATGTTCAACGAAGGCATGACTTAAATTGTTTCACGACTTCAATCCTTAGGCTAGGATAAACTCAATTTTGAAATTCAAATTTTGCATTTTTTTCCCTCTAAATTTTGAGTTATGCATAGATTGGCATTTTAAGGCTACTTTTGAACTGCCAGAAGTTTCTAAGAGGCATTAAGATTTATGAGTTTTAATCCATTGTTCTACCATCAAACTGTAACATAATCAACCCAAACAAGATCTGAAATTCCTAGTTCTTCAATCTTCCATGGTATAAGACGATTACAATGCTGATGGGCATTTCTAAAAATATTTATCGCAGTACCAGAAAAGCATCATTTTGTTAGCAGTCAGTACAGGGCATCAAATGGAGTGCACTTTCTGAAAGAGCTAAGTAACTTGGTCAAAAGGTCCATATTAAGGGCCTGTTTCAAAATGGAAATCAGGCTGCTCACACACAAAGATCTATTTTTATGTCCTTGTCTGATCCACCAAAGATTAGTTGACACAAGTGCAAATGGAATATGTATGTTTAGTGGATAAATAAATAGAACATCAACAATAAAATTCAAGGCTAGGGGAGGTTACAGATAGAACAACAATGATGAAGAGAAAAAATTAAAACGTAAGTCAAAATATCCAAAGTTGAGGTCTCACCAAGTTAAAGCCTTGATTGGGAAGAAAATAACCCATGAGTTGTTCATGACAGGTTTTGGTACAAGTGCAGTAATGGAGGTTGAAAAACCATTAGATCAACTCCGGAATTCATTTTAAGGATCTTTTCACAATGGAGCTTGATACTAGAATTTAAGTTTGCTCTATTTTTGTGTACCCAAAGAATGATCTTTGCTTAAATCATCTATGCACTAAATCTCTTAATACAGAACTCATTAAATAGAAAAACAAATTGGTTGAATGAATCAGCCTAAAAATGCATGAATGTAAAATATGCAAGTATATCTGTTGGCATGCCATATAAAATAAGTAATCTATTGATAAAGTAGCACAAACCAAAAACAGAAGCGGATGTTGAATAACCATTGAGGCTAGGAAAAAAGATAAGCACACAAAAACAAGAAGATTTTAAAGAAACAATGACTTCAACCATAAGAAGCAAAAGGCACAGGCAAGTTGAATATTTACCAGAGTTGCAATCATGAAGATCTTGAACAATTTCATCCACGAAAGCCAACATCGAATTCTTTAGAGCATTATTTTTATCATCCAAAAGATGGATTTCATTTTCAAGAAACTCCTTCTCTAACAACAAATTCACCACTTCATCATTTTCTCCTTTGTTGATGTCCCTTTGAAATTCTAGGCATTGCATGACAAACTTCTCTCTGTGCAGAATCAATTGACATTCGGTACTAACGTTACATATTAAATGAGCCAAGATAATATCTACCAAAAAAGGAGCAATCATAACTTACAAAAGGAGGCAAAAGCCACGAGAAACTTTATTGAAAAGTTATGATTCTCCAAATGTGAAAAAATAAGGCAATATCCAAATAACCTATCCATGATTTTTTCATACTAATATGGTAATTATTTTGAGTGAAATCTTGAAAAAGGTAAAAGCACCGCATTCAAGATAAATTACACAACTTAAAGATATAGGATGGCATAAATGCTAAACTACTGCTCGTGAATTATTATGGCGTAGAGTAATTCAATCTTTCCATTATTCAGGGTTACAAGGCTATCACCAATATGGTGAGGAATCATTCCATCCTATTCTGATCCAATGCTAAAATCAAGAATTTTCTCAGGTGGTTTGGGTGTATCGGATGGCAACGGATTTTCAATGAAATTCTGGCTAGATTGCTGGTTCGATAAACCTTTGTGTGACTCATTCACACAATTATTCAAGAAAACTGGGAATAGAAATCAAACTGTTTCAAACATTATATATTCGGTCGGAACCACTAGTTCTGGAATATAAGATGGGGATGGGTTTGTGTGCAAGGGATGTGGATCTTAGAAATCAGCTACCACCCTTGCTCTTTGATATTTCTTCATGTCCTAATAAACCTGACAGAATAATCTAAAGATACACAATACGTGTAGGATGCACAGTGAATTCATGCTGCAGAATGGTAGATAACGTTCTAATATTCCGACAATGCTCCATCATTCACTAACATTTTTTATGTCTATTGCACCACCTAAATGGCTGACATCTATAAACTAGTTAAGCACCATTGACCAGCTGTTTCGTAGGGGCATCATAAGCAACTGCTTTTCCCTCTTTGCAACAGCTCTGAAAAAACAACAGTACACCTACTTTTACAATACAACTAAGCTTGGAAAATTTGGAGCAGGATTAATAAATGGGTTGGTACCAGCTGGACAGCCCCGAGCTCAATATCTACACTATTCAAACATTGACCTTTCTTTGCAAAAGGCTACATGCAATGAAAGGTTTGGTTTTCTATGATGTTTTTTGGTCCATCTGGCTAGCTAAAAACAATCTATCTTCAATAACTCAATTATAGACTGAGATGATATTTTTAGCTTGATTCTACACCAAGCAGACACTTGATTGTAATCCAATTGCAAGAAGTTTATTCTATCAGGTTCTGCTGTCTATGTCTCGTTGTTTTGATATTTACTGCGACATTTTGATTAAACATTCCGTTGCTTCCAGTTGCGTATGGTCTCCTTGCTGCGGTGTCTGTTTAGCCACTGGTTAATAATAAACACTTCTCTCCATTCTAATTTAAAATAAATAAAATAATTATGGCCTAGAGTACAAGACTTAATAGAACCATAAAGGAGATAAAACAAATTGCGCTTTCCTAAATTCTCCAATAATGTAAAACAATAAATAAATTCAAGACCTGATGGTTTAAAAAGAAAAGAAAAGAAAAGAAGATTGAATCCAAAAATAAATAAATAAAGATATCGGTAAATACCGCTTGTCGTCCATGCTTTTAAGCATCTCCATCTTCTTCTTTCTTAGACCACAAATATCCTCCTCTAAGAATTTAACAGATTTCTTTGACTCATCTGCGCATTTTTAGGAAAAAAAAATTTTTAAATAGAAGAAATAAAATTTAAGAAAAATAATAATAAAAAATGAATTACAGGCAACAGTGAGTAATCCATTGATTTCAAATTGCGAGAAATAAAGAGTGTTGGTGAGGTCCGATTCTCTGGCAGCCAAAGCGGCCTCCAACTCAGTGCATTTGACGATCTCCGACTCGATCTCTCGAGTTATCTGAATGTTAGCTTCGATTTCCTCATTTACCTAAGCATTCAACTTCGATTAAGAACCAAATTGATCTGAAAGTTTAATTTGGCATTAAAAAGCCCTAGGCCTTAGCTATGGTAATAAATAATTGCATCGAAGAAGAGAAAGTACTACTTGATCAAGCATGTCTTTTAGAGAAGAGATTTGACAGAGAATCGCTCCTGAATCGTCCATTGCGTTGCGTGCGTCTGGTGGACTTCTTGGTCCTGCTCTTCTGATTTCCCGCGTTTTCTATAGTGTTTTCTGCCGTTGAATGTGAAACCCTTTAAAACAATTTTTCTTCTCTTTCATTGGTTTTCCTTTTGGCACACTAAAATGTTTTTTTTTTTAGTTGGAAGTCAAGGGATATCTTACGGTCGTGTTTACTTGTGGCAGAGAATTTTTTATTTTATTTTTTTAGAAAAAAGAAAAAAAGAGAAAACGAAAGAAAGCGTAATTACTAATTAGAAATGAAAATTATTTTTTAAAAAAACTCTTTACAAATAAATTCTCTATGGAAAAAATAAAATATCAAAATAGTTATTTTTCAAATTCTTCACAATTACGAATAAGAGTGTTCAGCTAATGTTTTATTTTTTAAAAAATAAGCTAAACAAAATCTTTATTTTCTATTTATAAAATTATACTTAATAAACATTTTTCCTTACTATTTCATTAAAAAAAAATTTAGAATAAATAAAAGAAAATTTGATGAAAACTAAAAACTCTATTTTCTAAAAGTAAACACAACCTAGACATTAAAAAAAAAAAAAAAAAGTAGTTTCGAGTAAGGTAGATTAATCCGCTATCCAAAGAGTTTTAGAACATGTCTGCCACATCTGTTTTATGCATTTAGATGAATATTTTTCTTCATAAAACATCTTAAAAATAAATTTTTTCATAATAATTTGGTGCATTGAAAAGATTTAATTATATTAGATTAGTAAAAAAGCAAATCTTATTAATCACCGGAGTAAACTCTTGAAATTTGGTGATAGTTTCACAAATATAATATTGAATATATATAAAAAAACATCCAAACAACAAGATATCTTCGAATTGAGTTTTTACAAGTAGGTAACGGATTGATTGAACATATTTTATTCGTGTTAGTTTGTGCAAAATATTTTATAAATTGTTTTTTAATAAAATTTATCATGTTTGATAAATAATGACATGAAAAATATGATAATGGTGAAATGTTGATAGTAAAAAGATTATAATAGCCATGGTTATTATAAGTTTCTATGTTGACATGCTAATTTTACAATGTTGTCACTTTATATTATCGCTCCTTCTTTAAATGCCATTGGGATTCGTAATGTGACATGTGGCATCTAATTTTTTGAGCGCATATGACTAAATTAGTTAAACAAGTATCCAACATAAAGTGCTAATTATATAAATGAAAAACGAGTCCATGTATGGTTAAAGTATAGGTTACTTATATAAATTGTCGTGTACTTATATAAAAGTGGAAATGATTTTTTTTTTAAGAGAAAAGTTGTAAACATAATGAGAAAAAACATATAAAAACATGTTACCTAAAAATAAAAAGTTAATAGCGTGACCTATCTTTATATAATATGTTGAATTTTCAATTTATCCTTATTTCTTAAAATGAATCAATTATGTTCGTGTTATTTAAATAAGTTTTCGATTTGTCATCATGATCATTTTTTTCAACCAAATCATCAAAAAATATCACATGACCTACACGTGAATTTTTTTTTTTTTTATGAAAATGTCTCTCATAACTTAACATATTAAGTTTTCAATATGTTTTTATATAATGGGTTGAGTTTCCAATCCGTCCTTAATACGAAAAAGTCCATGATATTATTGTTAATAATTTTTCTAATAATATGTTAAACTATAGTAACCTTTTTTATTAATTAAAAACAAAGAAAAGTAATTAGTACAAGTTAGTATGTAAGTGTCTTATAAATTGTTATTTAACATATTTTTAATACTAAAGAGTCGATTATATTATTGTCATTATAATAATTTACTTATATATAATATTGAACAAGTTGATATAATATTTACCAATATATTAAATCATTTATATATAAAAAAAACATGTGAATCACGAGAAAAGCGATTCCCGATTATAAATCTTGTATTTTTGATATTTTAGATGTGCTTTAAATTTAAATTTGGGTTAAAATAAAGTGGGGAAACGCGAGACCAATGTTGGACGTTGGTGCTCACACGCACGAGAAGAAGGTTGGTTGGTCGCACTCTAGGTGTGCAACGGAGCCGGACACAAGCCGGACAAGTCACACACTAGGCATGCTATAGGCCAAGTATGCTTAGCACACACCGACCTTCTTGGCAAGCCGGTTGCAAGACGAGCTAAGCCTTTTAACAAGTAGTCATGCACTAGGCATGCGATAGGTCAAAGCCTCACTGTGCAATCACGAGCTGGGCACGCGATTGGCTTGGCACACCTTGTGCACACAAGGCCTTCGACCAAAGCTAGTCACACATGATGTGCCAAGCTTATTAGGCAGGCCGAGTCATGTGCTAGATGTGTAACATGTCAAGTGTTCGTTGGGCACCCGCCAAGCCTAAGGCCGTACAACGATGTGCCTAATGCACATCGGGCATATGCCGGGTATGCATATGGCCTAGGCTCGCAAAGCATGCCGGACGTGCACTCGTACCGTGTAAGCAAGTGCGAGGTGCATACGTATGCCAAGTAACGGGCCAGTCACTTGTTCGCGCTGGGCCCAAGACCAACGCAAAGCCAAGCATGCGTAAATATGCCAAACTATAGGCTTGGGCATGAAAGGTGGTGGGCTCCCGAGGCCCAAAATCCAATGGGCTTAAAGTAGGCCCAAGACTAAAAAGTCTTAAAATTAAAATGTAAAAAACAATTTAACGATTTTATAAAGTGACCAAAATATAGATTTATAATTACAATTTAAATGAAATTTTTTTCCATTAATATGCCATATATCAATGTGATTGAAGTATGGGTGAACAGTATTAATGAGTCAACCTAGTTTATGAGAATGAATGTTTGTAATTTTTGGATAAATAGGACCTACCCGTCTTACCTTGTCTATTATTTTATTGTATTTCTCTTCTCATCTTACTCCTCTCTAATGTAAGTTGAGTTTTTTTTTTTAAATAAATATAAAAATAGAAGATAAAAATTAGAATATATGCAATGAGAAAAGGCCAGAAGTGAAGACAATCCCAAAAAATTTATAATAATTTTTCACCTAAGTATTTGACCTACTATTCTCTTTATGGCTCAAAGTGGCTAGTACTAGTGATCCATAACCATTCATCAATTCTTGAGTCATGCATGAGATATATGTGTTTATGTTATGCGATTAAATGTTAGTATGCATAATAGGACTAATATGATTATTGACTAGTATGCATGCTAGGATGAGACCTATCATATTAAATCCTTAAATTAAATATGAAGTTAATTGTCTTCTAATGTTATGAGGAAGAAACTCTTTTCATCATTGTTGGCTTATTGAGATAACTCAACATCACTTCTTTCTCGAGAGAAATAAATCATGTGTCATGCGATGTCCCCAAACATTGGGTCTAACTTGAAATAAGTTATTAGGTTTAACTTAAAATAAGTTGTTGGGTTTGTTGAGATAACTCAAGGTCTAATAAACTTATAAGCAAAGATTGATGTTTATATAAGATATGATATGATAAGAAGTTAGCATGCCAATGAGATTGGGAATTGCATTGGTAAGGAGTTACTTACTTAACCCTTCATGTATGACTTGTTGAGATAACTCAAGGTTAATGCATGTTATGAGATGGGATCCTAACCCATTAAGGAAATTGAATCGAAAAATTTTATTAAATCCTATATTAAAGGCTATAGAACTTGAAGAAAATAATAAAAATAAACATATTTTTTACTTTTTTAATTTATGCTTTGTTTTATTTTATGTAATTCGATTGACCAAACAAGTATATTTTTCTATCTCGTCGGATTGTATAATATGACTAGCAACATATTGATACGATAGATCATTGATGAAAATAATGCCTTCAATAGCATGAATTTCCTCAATTGGGAAATGAATCCGAGGATAGTCTTTCATCATAAGAAAAGTCTCTATACGATAGAGAAATCTCTTCTAGTGAGCCTCATCGAGATTAAACCGAAGCTTATACGAGTATGGCTCAAATATAGAGATGATGTAATCACTACTCAAAGCATCATACTGGCTACTATGATGTTGGAGTATAGGCACCAACATAAAGGTATGAATGCATAGCAAAGCTTAAAAACTTATTTGAGAAGAATACTAGGTATGAGCACTATGAGATAGCAAAGAAGCTCTTTAAAGCCATAATGGATGAGGGATCTAACATCAAAACGTATGTCACTAAAATGATAGACTATATCGATAGATTGATCGAGCTTGAGGTTGGAATGGATGTTGCATTATCCATTGACCTAATATTACAATCATTGCCCAATAGTTTTGGATAGTTCATCATAAACTTTAACATGATACACATGAAAAAGACTCTTGGAGAGTTATTGTCCATGCTAAGGGAAGCTTAGCCTAAAATTAGCAAGAAGAATAAGAGTTTTGTACTTTTTGTTATTAAGAGAAATGACATAGTGAAAGGCAAGAAAAGCCTAAGAAAAAGAAGAAAAAGTCTTCAATTGTGCCTATTAGAGGGTTGAAAAAGCTTGAGGCTTAAAATAACGCAAAGGATGTAGTCTACTTTCATTGCAACAAGAAAAGACATTGGAAGCACAATTATAAGAAGTACCTAGAAGATGTGAAAAAGAAGAGTTCTACAATCACCTTAGGTATTTATGCTATTAAAGCTAATTTTTTTATTTTAATTTTACCTCATGGGTATATGATACTATATGTGCTCGCTCACATGTTTGAAATGTGCAGGAGTTTAGAATAGGAAGGAAGATAACTTCAAGAGAGATGACCTACACAACTATAATAGATCAAGAGTTGAACCATTAGTTGTGTATATTTATGAGCTAGCACCACCATGTAGGTGTGTACTAAGGCTTAATTATTATTTTAGTAGAGACTAAGGATGTTATTTTTATTTCTTGTTTTGAACAAATTTTTCATTTTTAAGAATATTGGTTATTTTTAAAGATCGAGTCTTATATGAAAATGCCTTGATTAATAATAATTGTATGTTTTGAACATAACTTCCATGTATGTAACATAAAGACTAAAAGACTCAAATGATCTAAATAAATATATAATTATGGCATTGTCAACTTGGCCATATAAACATGAATCCAATGGATACATAGAATCATTTGGTGATATCTAATGAATCTTGTTTACTTGAAAAAAAGATATGAATCCCTTTTTAGTGAAAATGAGAAAGTGCTACTAATTAGTTTGGCCTTACATATAGAGATGATTTAAGCCCATGTTCACCTAAGTAAGAAGAGGACTCGATTAACACATAAGCTTTATTGATAATAGATCATGTTTTGGTTATAAGATATAAGTCTAAACATTTAAAAAGTTCAAAGAATTTAGACTTAAAGTCAAGTAACAAACTAGCAAAAGTATTAAGGAATTTTGAATAGATCGAGGTGATAAATACTTAAGCATTAAATTTTTAGATCAAATAGAAGAGAATGAGATTCTCTATCTATGGACATCGCATGTTAGACATGTTCTGATCCATGATGAGTCAAATTAATATTCCCTTTTCATTTTTGGATAAACACTCTTTATTGTAGTATTTACTACGAATAAGGTTTCAATTAAGTCTATTTGATTAGACTTCATATGAGATATGAAAAGAAAAGAAAGTGAATTTATCTTTTCTTAATGATTTAGGGCTATAAAACATATGTCAAATGGTTTGATGAAGAAAAGCTAAAACCCAAATCGAAGAAGTGAAAATATGTGAGATATCCAAAAAAAAAAAAAACAAATGGATCTTATTTTTCTATCACTAGAACAAAGTGTTGTTAATGACTAGGCATGCTATATTCCTTGAAAAGGAATTTATGGATGCTAAAAACAATGAGAGAAAATTAGAACTTAATTGAGATTTGAGTAGACTCATAAGATGACACTCCATTAATGGAACTCCAAGTAGATAGGTTACAAAGTGTTATAACTATCCCATAAATAAAAACATAAAAACTTTATACGTCCGAAAGGAGTTTATCAAAGGACAAAAGGACATTATCTTCTTATCTCAACACATAGTAATATGTACCCTAAAAGGGATAAAAAAGCTAATACTCGTGAAATGACAATGTTAGACATTGACTTATAGAAATGGCAAACAAAAAGGATGTGTAGTTGACACACAATAATGGTTTTAAAAAATATATAAATAAGATTTATAAAATACAAAGGTCCATTTATGGACTTGAGCATGCTTCTAGGAATTAGAGTCAATGTTTTGGTGAAATAATCAAAGAGTTTAACTTTTTTACAAAAATAAAGATAAACTTTGTATACACAAAAGGTTACTAAAAGCCTATAAGTCATGGTTACTTTAAAACTTAAACAAATTATTTCTTGAATTTGAATATTATAATGTTGTAATCTATAAATGATTGAGATATCCAAATGAAATTTCCCTAAGTATGACATTGAAGGATAGCCTACATTCTAAGATTCAAGATCTATAGAGATAGATCGCTTAGAATGTGAGGGTTCTCTCAATGTAGATATATTAACATGATACTAGAAAGTTTAATATGGAAGAATCAAAGAAAGAATTTTTTCAATGTCACATAGCTTGATGGTCAACTACATAGGGTCTTAGTGTTATTAATCCACTAGTATTATACTATGACAACAATGTAGCTATAGCACAAGCTAAGGAATCAAGGTCTCATTAACGATTCAAACATGTATTATGACGCTACCATCCGATTAAAGAGATTATCGATTGAGGCGATATGAGGATATAAAAGGTCCACACTAACGATAATATACTTAAATCTTTAACTAAGCTTTTATCACAGCTTAAAACATAAGACCCTTACTCGATCGTCGGTATTAAGGGATATGACTGGTTAGCTCTAATACAAATGAAAGATTGTTAGTGTAGGTGCTCAAGATCTAATTATGTTTGGATATGTTTGAGTTATTATATCATTGCATTATTTATTTTATTAATAATAAAATAAACCTTTCTATTAATTTTTATTTATTTATTGAATAGAACTAGATAAAAGTCCATATGATATGTATTTGCGTTAGTGATTGATCAAAAGATGTGAGATAAATATTAATGCACTAAATGATATCGTTAAATGTCTCAAGTTATAGCATTGTTAGGAATGGACATTGACTATATGAAATTAGACTTGTGAGTGATATGCTCATGCTATATGATGGCAATAGGAGATCTCATACACAGTAGCATGATGATGCCAAAACAAACACTTAGGTGATTTATGCTAGAGAACATATCACTGGACTTCACTCATCATGAGAACCTATTTGGTTTAGTTTATGAGAATCTCATATGAGATGAGTACAATTAGTCCTTAAACTTGAAGACATCACCGTTATCTTATTACAAGATTTATATACATTGATACTCATTTTGATGAACCTAGTAAAGGGTTTCACATGGGCAATTTGTTGAGTGCACTAGAAATCTAATGGAGGTAGGTGGATGACTAAGATCGGATATGTCATTTCTCGTATGCGAAAGGAGTTATCACATTGTATATTAATGAATGGCTACTCAAAAAATCTGTGATCATAGTAGGAGTATACTAATAGAGCATAATTGATTTATTCTAAGAGCTAAGATATTTGAAAATTAAAGAAAACTTATGTGATCGTAATTGAACGGACTAATAATCAAGTTCAAGATCATACCGTGATAATTTGACATAAAGACCGAATTGTATAGTAACCATGGTTGTGAAAGGTAATTGCGGATTAATTAATCCTCCTAAAGAATTGGGTAATCATGATATTTTACTAGAGGCCAATCTTGATTTATGTAATAAGCGATAAAAAAGGTGTCTTTTATTCTTGATACATTATCAACATATCTAGGAGCCTATTGAGTCATACGTATAAGTTTAAGCATTCACATAATAAAAGAGAAGTAAAGATGTCGAAAAACGTTTTCAATTTTGAAAAAGGTTTTCAAAAATGAAAAGTTTCCTTCAATGGAAGTTTCCTAAAATAAAAAATTTTTTATTTTAAAAATCAGTTTCCTAAGTTGGAAGTTAGTTTCAAATTTGAAAGTAAATTACCTAAAAGGAAAATTAGTTTCCTAACTTAGGTTTAAGGGTAATTTGAGAAATTATTTTCTAATGTGGGGATCTTAAAAGTATCTAACCTAATTTATTTAGATAGTCCAAATTAATTAATTAGGCTAAAATAATTTGAGCTAATAGGTTTAATTAAAAGCGTGAAAGATATTAAAAACATGAATCTTAATGGATAAGGATTAATGTTGTAAAGGATAAGATCAAAAAGTTCACATGCATAATAACTCTTAATTCTTGGAGGATTAGAAAGCGATAACTAAGAGTCCTTTAGAGACTCATTGCCACCCCTTTCCTTATCCTTAGAGTACAAGGATGACACTCTCCTATATAAATAGAAGAGGAGGTGACAAACAAAAAAAAGAAAATAGTTACAACACACGACTAAATGAAAAAATTATTTAGGGCTAAATGGTAAAGAGAGAAAATAGTTTTCTCTCCTTAGAAAATTATGCCACCTCTCTCCTTCTCTTAAGGTTATCGTATAAATTACCCCGGATAGATTTCTAAAGAAAAACACTAAACAAGTCGAGAAAATATGGAACTAATACTCTATCAATTTTGAGTGCTTCTTATGTGGGTGCTTAGACCGTGTGTACTATCAATAGAGGTTGGATGCTTGGATGACTCCTTTTTACAAAGGTTTAAATATACACTATAAGAGATAATTCTTTATTTATGCTTTAATTCATGCATATATGGTTAATTGGTTCAACTATATGATCTTTGAAACTTTAGATGGAGAAAATATTTTGTTTTATTCCGCACTTTTATAAGATATATGAACCTTCACCTAATTTATTTTGCTAAAAAAAGAGATAAAATAAGATAAGATGTAATAAATATAAAAATAACATATTGGATAATAGGATTTACCAAATATTTAGTATGCTCAATCAAAGAGATGGACCCTTCGTATGCTTGAATAGGCTAGCACCGACAACACCCATCTCCGACAAGTGGTTCCGGTGTGTTTGCTAAAATTGAGCCTAAAACTCGTGTATGGCCCAATCCCGATGCCATGCTTCCCACACTTGGTATTGAACAAATATGGGTCTCGTCATTCCTATTCTCGACTTGTTCAGCATGTCTTCATACCGCATATGTGAGAGACTCTTCCACTCATTCTTAATCGGTGTGTCGACATCCGCATCCCATAAAAAATACTTCTACATAAAAAATAGTATATTTTATGTTAAATTAATATTTTAAATAACTTATAAGCAAATAATTAATATTTTATCTTGAACTTATTAAACTAGAAGTCTATCGTCTCTATAGAGATAAACTTCCATGTCGAGCAAGCGACATCCAACCCTCCACAAAAATTACTATAATTTTCAAACTATTTTACGAAAGAAATAAAAAATAAATAAATTAATTAATGACTCTAATAGAATATATGAAAATATAAAACTAATATTAGTATAGTCGCCTAATATCCAACCAGACTTGAATGGTTTGATATATTGTATTATTGCATTTTTAATATTAATAAAGAAGTCTTTCTAGTAATTCTTCTTGTTATTTATAATTTAAAAAAATTAGATAGAATTTCATATGATATGCATTTCATTCATGATTGACCAATATATGTGAGACAAATATTAATGCACATAAATAATATCATTAAATGTCCTAAGTCTTAGCATTGTAAAGATTGGACATTTACAATATGCAAGTAAGACTAGTAAGTGCTATAATCTTATTATAAGATAATAGTAGAAGATCTCACACCTATCGACATAGTGATGCTAAAGCAAACACACGGATGAATAATGTTAGATAATATATCACTAGACATGACTCGTCATGAGAACTAATTTGGTATTGTCTATGATAATCTCATACGAAATAAGTATAAGTAGTCATTTGACTTAAAGTCATTATGATTATCTTATTAAAGGATTGGTGTACTTTGACATTCGTTTTAATGGGCTTAGGAAAGAGTCTGCATGTGGGTAATTTATTGGGTGCATTAGGAATCTAATGAAGATTGGTGGATAACTATGATAGAATATTTTATTTCTTATATGCTAAAGGACTTATCATATTGCACGTCATTGAACATTGAATGTCTACTCAAGAATCTGTGGCCATAGTGAAAGTCTACCAATATAACACAATTAGTTTACTTGAGAGCTAAGACATTTAGAGATCAAAGAAAACTTACTCGATCATAGTCGAAAAGACATCAAACCAAGTTCTAGATCACACTATGATAAATTAAAATGAGGACTCGAATTGTATGAAAACCATACTCGTGAAAAGTTATTACGAATTAAGTAATCCTTTTACAAAATTGGATAGTTATGGTGATTTACTATGCTTTACTAGAGGTCAATCTTGATTTATGTATCAAGAGATAAAAGAAGTGTATTTTTTTGCTTTTTCATACATTGTCAATATATCTAGGAGCCTACCGAGTCACACGCATAAATTTAAACATTCATATGGAAAAAGAGAAACAAAGATTTTGGAAACAAGTTTCCAACTTTGGAAATCAATTTCCTATTTCAAAAATCAGTTTTCTAATTTAGAAGTCGGTTTTCTAATTTGAAAATCAGTTTTCTATTTTGAAAATTAGTTTTCTAAAATGAAAATTAGTTTCCTAATTTAGATTTAATAAAATGCAAAGGTGAATTAGAAAAGTTTTTTCTATTTTGGAACTTAGTTTCCTAATTTGGAAGTCAGTTTCCTATTTTGAAAATCAGTTTCCTTAAATGAAAATCAATTTCCTAATTTAGGTTAAATAAAATGCAACACTAACTTAGGAAATTGTTTCTTAATATGGGCCTCTCTAAAAATACCCGACCTAAGTTGTTTGGATGATCCAGATTAATTAGTAAGTTATTAGATCAAAGGAGTTTGGACCAATAAGCTTAAGAAAAGAGCTTGCAAGTTATTTTAAGTCAAGGAATAATTTTAAGCATTAAAGGATAACGCTCGGGGTTTTTGAGGATGAGATCAAATAAAGCCTTTATAAGTTACAACTCCTTGATCAAAAAGAATTTGTTGCCACCTATATAAGTAAGAGGGAAAGAGAAGCACATATATAACTAATCTAAGAGAGGAAATTGCATCTAACCAAAAAATAAAAGGAAACCCACCACCCTCTCTCTATAAATTACACCAACCTTTGAGTGATTTCTAAAGAAAAAATATATACACAATGCAGAAAAATTAGAGATAGCATGCTAGACTTTTTTTATGCTTCTTATATGAGTGTTTAGTTATGTGGATCATTAATAAAGGCCAAACACTTGGATGGTTTTATCTATTAGTGTAGGTGCCTAAGATCTAACCTTATTTAAATGATTTGACTTATTGTAATATTTTATTCTTTATTTTATTAATAAAAAATATCTTTTTATTAATTCTTATTGCATTAATGATTGATTGAAAGATGTGAGACAAACCTCAATGCACTTAAATGATATTATTAAATGTCCCAAGTTGTAGCATTGCAAAAAATGAATATTGACTATATGCGATAAGACTTGTGAGTGCTATGCTCATGCTATAAAATAATAGTCGGAGATTACACACTTATCGACATAATGATGTCAAAACAAGCACTTAGATTATTAGTGTTAGTGAACATATCACCGGACTTGACTCACTATGAGAATTCACTTAGTTTTGTCCGTAAAAATCTTATACAAGATGGGTACAATTGATTATAGGAATCATTATATTTGCTCTAACAAATTCCTATTTTGAAGTTTTTTATTCAAAAAGTAACAATGAGTATGTTATTTTTTTTTCATATTTAATTTTGTGGTTCAATTATAAAATTGTCCCAATTTTTTTAGAGTTTTGAAGTGCTGGGAGGATTCTAGTGGGGTCAATATTGAAAAAAGGATTGAATGACTTTGCAAATTTGAATAAAAATATTCCGATACTACTAGGATTTTTTTTTTTTTTTTGAATTTTATTGGGGTCAACTGACCCCACTTATTAGCACACGGCTCCGCCAATGTTACTTTATTTTTTTATAATAAGAATAGCAAATAAATCGTTGAATATTTATTAAGAATCTCATGTTGGTTTATTATTTTTGGTTTTTTTACTTTTAATAGCATTGATTTTTGAATCTTGAAAAGTAGTTGGCTTGTACAATACTAATTTTCTTTAATTAAATTTGCAACGAGGAGCATATATCTTTATTTAGAAAATCACTGATTATAAATTTTCTTTTTCTTTTTTTTTCCCTCCCTAGTTTGACGCTTGTCCACTTGGCTCATTTTTCCATGTATGTTTCTGTTGAGAAAAACTCCTTTTGCAACAAACACCTGCAGGAGGTATATACTTCCATTTTTCATTAATCTGGCACAGAACACTCCAATGGCTACTCTCATATCACAATCCTCCTACCTAATTTTAATTAGATCTACCACAGTCTCATGAAATTACTTTCTAGTCCATAAAACATAAACATGCTAGTTATATTAACTATGTGTCTAGTTGGCATGAATGTATAAAAACTAATGCTAATTTCCAATTTTCAGTTTTATTTTTCCATCTATATATATGTCCAACAAATAATTGAAAGCTAGCTCCAGTTTTTACCTATTTTTAATTGGCAAAACACAGTTCTATTAATTAGTTTTGGATTCAATAAACTATGTTCACAAATATAAAATATATTTTTTAATTGAGTTTTGACAAAAAAGAAACGGGCATTCTTGTCCCAAAGGAAAAAAAGAAAAATGTAACTGCAAACACAATGCAAAAAGATGAAGACTAACAACAACAAAACTACGTGTCCATAACCAGCCACTCGGCACTTCACTGTTTTCTGTGCAGACAACGCAGAGTTAGCTTAAAAAGACACCAAAGAAACCCACACTTACTCTCTCACTCGCTCTCTCTGTCATTTCTTCAGTTTTGTTTCTGGCGTACCAGAGAGACTCCATGGCAAATAAGAAGCTAGTCATTGTCGTGGATAGCGCAACTGATATGGAATGCTACTGGAACGTCATTCTTGAAGCCTATCTTAAAAAGATCATTAGGTTTACTACATTCCCTCTCTCGTTCTCTCTTTCTAAGTTCTATCTTAATTTATTTACAGGCCTAATTTACATATAGCAGTGTTTTTATACATGGCAAGCTTTTCTGGATCTTTTTGGTTATTGCTTTTTTGGGTTTTAATTTGTTGACAGTAATTTCTGTGTCTGATGATAGAGTGAAACATCCTTTTAATGGCTATTCAAAAGTTTTGTGAGCTTTCTAAACGAAAAGAGAGAACCAGATTTTTTTCATTTTATTACGACATTCTTCCATATATAAACCAACTTTCCAAATTCAAATAAACAGTTTTGTTTTGTGTATCTCACTGTTGGCTATACTTGATGTCTATTATGAAGAGTTCAGGTTCTTTGTTATTCAAAAGATAAGACGATGTGCATGCAGGAAGGCTATATATATATATTGTCACAGAAAGTTTATTGATCATAGAAAGAATAATTTACACTGGTTGTTTGTTCCATGCAATGCATCGGATCAATATAGGTTGATTAAAAAAAAAAAAAACGCAAAAATAGAATACTGGGAAAAATAACATATTCACATTTTTAAACTATACTTGAAGTCTAGTTAAGTCTCTCTTTCACAAACATATATATATCTTAGAGAATTAATTCATATACTTATACTTTAACATTAAATGAAAAAATTAGAAATAAGATGAATATGGTAGTTAATTTGGAGAGATTTGCATATATTATGATATGATGTTTTTTTAGACACAATTTCAACCATATATTTCTTTTTTCAAAATATACACAATTTCAACCATATGTGTTTCAAAATAAAAACGAACAATAACTTTTTCTTTTTTCTTTTTTCCTTTTTTTTTTTTTTTTTTCACTCCAACAATGTATAGATACGCACACACGTTATATATTTAAGAAACAAAATTTTGGTCTGTTCATCTTTTTTTTTTTTTTTTGAAAAATCATAGAAACACCTCCTCTATATATATATATATATATATATATATATATACTAACTATTTTGATATGCTTATGGAACAATAATTTCTTAATATATGATTACTAATTATTAAATTTTAATTCCAAAAATGTTTTTCAATTGTGTTATTATTATTATTATTGATTTTCTTTTAGTGATTTAATAGTCGAAAATAAGTTCTCTAGTCATGTATGTGAGTGCGATACATAATTAATCACATTTTAATTTTTGTATATAGAGGTTAATTTATTAGTTTTAAAATTATGAGCTTGTTAATTAACTTAGATTGTTTAAATGTAAATTGCATACATAATAATTTCCTAAACATATCTAAAACCAATATAATACATATTCCATGCCCTTAACTTCTTTGTTTTCTTTCTTTTAGAATACTTAACCTCTTTGGTTGAAATTATTTATAAATCTATTATAGAATAAAACAAAACGAACTTTTGAAATAAGAAATTCTGGCATCCAATCTAATCCTAATACCATCACAATGTGTTTAAGTACTTCACATCAAATTCCACCAATTCTAGTTAGAAAATAATAAAATCAAATAACTTTTGTTGGTTTGTTTAAACTATCTTGAAAATAACATAAAGAATGGTGTCCCATCAAATTGCTATTAAGTTCTAGTTAGAACTCAACAAATCACTATGAGATTTTATTTTTATCAGTCAATTAATCATGAATGCTTTCCAATCTAATTAAGATTAGATAAATTTTTTGAAACTAATATGATATAATTTCTCTATTAGGTATTGTAGTATTCATACATAGGCATGCACATACATCTCTCTTCAAATCGTTATTTTTAATAGCAACATGACAATAAAAGATATTTAGTTTGTTTTTAACCATTACAAGATCAAGTTTTTTAATTCTGGTGTGAATGTTTCATGCATGCGCTTTTGAGTATGCGTGACTTGTTAATAAGTTTTCAAATCATTTTGAGATTTTGTTTTCATCATCGATCAATGAAGTCCAAATGCTTCCTAATCTAAGATTAGATAATAATTATTTAAACTACTATAATATAATTTCTCTATTAGCAATTATATGGTATGAATTTCAAATGCATGTCTTCACACATTGAACGTGCATACACCTCTCCTTAAACTATTATTTTTAGTAATGAGATGACAATAAAAAATTTTAAGTTTATTTTAACTATAGTAAAATCGATTTCATTAGTATTGGTGTTAATATTTCATACATTGCTTGTGAATATATTTGATTGTCATAAATGATTAATCACTTTTTATTTTTTATATATAGATGATAATTTATGAGTTTATAAAATTATGCACATATTAATTAACTTTATGAACTTATTAATAACTTAACCTCTTAGTTTTTTTCTTTCTTTTAGAATTCTTAACCACTTGGTTGAAAGGATTTGTAAGTGTACAACACAATAAAAAAATAATAATTAAACTAAGTTCAAACATCCAATCTAATACTTGTACCATCTAATCTTTTTATGTACTTCACATCAAATTCCACCAATTCTAGTTAGAAAAATAATAATCAAGAATTTTTGGATGGTTTGTTTAAACTACCTTGAGCATAACATAAAGCATGTGTCCCATCAAATTGCTATTAACTTCTAGTTAGAACTCAACAAATCTATGACTTTTATCTTTATCAATCAATTAATCATGAATGCTTTTCAATCTAAGATTAGATAAAGATTAGTTAAACTAATATGATATACTTTCTCTAGTAGGTATTGTAATATTCATACATAGGCATAAACATACATCTCTCCTAAAAACGTTATTTCTAGAAACAACATGACAATCAAAGATATTTAGTTTGTTTTAACTCGTTATAAGATAGAGTTTTTTTAGTTTTGGTGTGAATGTTTCATGCATGTGCTTGTGAGTATGTGTGCACGACTTGCTAATAAGTTCAAGTTAGAACACATCAATCCAATCATTTTGAGATTTTGTCTTCATCATGAATAAATGAAGTCCGAATGCTTCCCAATATAAGATTAGATAAAATTATTTAAATAGTATAATTTCTCTATTGGCTATTATATGTTATGAATTTCCAATGCATGTATTCACACATTGGCATGTACATACTCCTATGCTTAAACAATCATTTTTAGAAATAAGTTGACAATCAAAGATTTTAAGTTTATTTTAACTATTGTAAGATTGTTTTGTTTAGTATTGTTGTTAATATTTCATACATGTGCTTGTGAGAATACGTGATTGTCATAAATGGTTAATCATGTTTTTAGTTTTGTATATAGATGGTAATTTAAATTATAAAATTATGAACGTCTTAAATGTTAACTTAGATTGTTTAAATATAAATTGCATATTTAATCTTTTTTTAAACATATCTAAGACCAAGATAATATATATTTCCTGCCTTTAACCTCTTTGTTTTCTTTGGTTTAGAATTCCTAGCTCGTTTGTTGAAAGTATTTATAAATCTACAACACAATTAAAAAAAAAATAACTTTTGAAGTAAGAAATTCAAGCATCCAATCTAATACTAGTACCATCACAATGTTTTTAAGTACCTCACATCAAATTCCACCAATTTTAGTTAGAAAATAATAAAATGAAATTTTTTTTGGGGTTTTGCTTAACTATCTTGAGCATAACATAAGGAATGCATCCCGTCAAATTGCTATTAGGTTCTAGTTAGAACTCAACAAATCACTATGAGATTTTATCTTTATCAATCAATAAAGCACAAATGCTTTCCAATCTAAGATAGATAAAAATTATTTAAAGTAATATGATATAATTTATTTATTAGGTATTGTATGCCATGGATTTTTCATTCATGTATTCATACGTAAGTATGGACATACATCCCTTTAAATCGTTATTTTGGTTAACAACATGACAATCAAAGATATTTTATTACTTTAGCTATTATAAAATTGATTTCTTTAGGTTTGGTGTGAATGTTTCACGCACATGCTTGTATGTAAGCACGACGTGCCAATAAATTCTAGTTAGAACTCGGCAATCAAATCACTATGAGATTTTGTCTTCATCATCCATCAATGAAACCCTAAATGCTTTCCAATCTAAGATTAGATAAAGATTAAACTATTATAATATAGTTTATATATTAGCTATTATATGGAACAAATTTTCAATGCATGTATTCATATATTGGCACATATATACACCTCTCCTTAAACCATTATTTTTAGTAACAAAAGGATAATAAAAGATTTTAAGTTTATTTGAACTACCGTAAGATTGATTTCTTTACTATTGTTGTAAATGTTTCATACACAAGCTTGTGAGTGTATGTGATTGCCATATACGGTTAATCACTTTTTGGTTTTTGCATGAGTTTATAAAATTATGATCTCGTTAATTGACTTGGATTGTTTAATTGTAAATTGTTTACTTAATCTTATTTTAAACTTATTTAAAACTAGCATGATATATATTTCATGCCCTCAACCTTCTAGTCTTTTTTTTTCATAATTTTTAATCTCTTGGTTGATAGTATAAATGAATCTAAAACACAATAAAAGAAAAAAATAACTTTTAAACTAAGAAGTTCAAAAATCCAATCTAATACTAGTACAATCAGAATGTTTTTAAGTACTTCACATCAATTCCACCTATTCTAGTAAGAAAATAATAATCAAAGACTTTTTATTGGTTTGTTAAACTATCTTGAACATAACATAAAGAGTGTGTCCCATCCACTTGCTATCAAGATCTAGTTATAACTCAACACTATGACATTTGATCTTAATCAATCAATTAAGCGTGAATGCTTTTCAATCTAAGATTAGATAAAGAGTATTTAAACTAATACGATATAATTTCTCTATTTTTTATTGTATGTCATGGATTTTTCATTCATGTATTCATACATACACATATACATCTCTCATCAAACCGTTATTTTTAATAACAACATGATAATGAAAGAATTTTGGTTTGTTTTAACTATTATAAGATCAATTTCTTTATTTTTGATGACAATGTTTTACACACATATTTTTTAGTATATGCGCATGAATTGCTAATAAATTCTAGTTAGAACTCAACAATCAAATCACCATGAGATTTTGTCTTCATCATCAACCAATGAAGCCTGAATACTTTCCAATATAAGATTAGATAACAATTATTTAAACAGCTATAATATAATTTCTCTAATAGCTATTTTATGATATGAATTTTCCATGCATGTATTCACATATTGGTATGTACATGTACATACACCTCTTCTCAAACCGTTATTTTTAGTAACAAGACGATAATCAAAGATTTTAAGTTTATTTTAATTATCATAAGATCGATTTCTTTAGTAGTGGTGGGAATGTTTCATACACGTGCTTGTAAGTATAAATGCCATTACAAAATTTTTCAACACTTTGTTCTTAGTTCTAGTTAAAAGACGAATATCAAAGACTTTTCATGTTTCTTTTCATAACATTTTCTCATATTTATTAGTTTTGAAATCAATGTTTACCATAGAAATTTTAGTTATACTAAAAGCGAACTAACTATTAAATATGACTTTAGGTTTGGAAATTTTAATTACTATGGGATTTCTCTTTGACTAGTTGTATACCATAAATGTTTCATGCACTTACGACACATACTTGTTCATAACAAATTGTCAATATTAAGATAGTGACAAGTACCAAATTGTTAATCCTAGTTTGAAATGTACAATGAAATTTTCATCTTTGTTATATTTACTATGATAGTTCCTAGTTTATATATACATCAATCAAAGATCTTGCTAGCTTAAATAATAAGAGGATTGGGGTTTCGTAGTTCCAACATTAACAATTCACACACGGTGACATGTATATATATATATATATATATATATATATATATATGTATGCATATTTTCTTCTATCAAACCGGCTTTTTTAGTTAAAAGCAAAGGGTCAAACATTTTCTTATCGTTTTAACTAACTCGAGATTTCCTACATTCTTATTTCAAATTTTTAATAAATACAATTATTCCTTTTCATTAGTTGTGGCAGAAATGTTTCGTGCATTTGCAGTTTTATGAACATCCGTTAATTCTCAAATAATCATTCATCCACAGGCCTCATAGCTAGGATATTTCTTGAGCGAACAAAAAAAAAAAAAAAAAAAAAAAAAAGGCTCTTCTGTTTAATAACATCAGCCTCTTAGTTTATTTAGTATGGTATAATATTAAACTACAAATGAACCTCAAATTTAAATATCATATACTTCTTTGGTTATGAACAAAGGTATACAAATTCTAATGTAATATTCGTGAAAAAAATTGATAAGATTTATGCGAAGATATATGATTGCTTATTCTTTAATTATTATTTCTATTACTATCACTATTATTAGTGCTTATTATTGATATATATTTTTTATAATTGAATTTAATCTTCTACAAAGAAGATAAAGTCATGCTGAACTTGTATGGTAATGTAACTAGTAATTTTGTCACTAATGTTGTTTGTATTTGTAGGAGTTAATTAAATTCGTAAAAGGATCATGTGCTGCGTCATTCTTCATGGATATAAAATTTCCTATTTTTTAAATTAATGTGTCTCTTATTATAATAAAAAAAAGAGAGAAGAAAATTAATTAAGAGGAAATAAAAATCATCAAATTAGTTTATGACATGAGTAAATATATAGATCCTTCGTAAGATATGAAAACCTATAGTGTTAAACATAATGGAATGTGGTTGTAAAAATTATTGACTTTTCCCTAATTTATTTCATTTTGAAATTATTGTTGTTCTTGTGCAGGCACTTCTGCAGAAATGAGTCTATTGGACAGGTATAAATTTCCGCTATGATATGTAGATAATTAAAGTACGTACTTTAATATATAATGATTAAATTAGTTTTACTAGGCTTTATATATATAGGGAATTTAAATGACTTCTTGAAAAGTTCATGGTTTGATTTTTTATATTTCTTTCGATCTGTCCTCTGTGTGTGTTTTATATGTCTTTGCTTAGTGCCAGAATTATTTTATATTTTATCGTGGAATTTACATTTTTAAGATAATTTTTTAAGTGATGCCAATTTTTGTTCTTGTTACAAAGTTTACACAATACTTAGATACCATGCAATAGTAACAAACAAGAATATTGTTTTTTTTTTCCTATTAATTGTTTGCCTATAGGATGCATCTGTCACGGTCGCTGAGCTTGGCTTAGTTCAATATCAGGCTCGTGGACCAGATAGTACTGAAGGTATGCATGCAATCTAGCTAGTCCTCATTACAATTCTAGCAACTTAACATATGTAATACGTTCTCTTCGTTTATTGCAAAAAATCTTCGAGAATAGCACTTGATTTTAAATAAAAAATAATTATTATTCTTATTGCTAGCACCTCTATTTTCAATTTCAATTGTTGAGCTGAGCATTATAAAAAACTCTCTCGTCTAAAAGCTCAAATTTTTGCATATATTAACTCACTAGTAAGCGTTTGCATTGATGTTGTGAATCATTTAGTTCTTTAGGAATATTATTCAATAAAACCCTAGATTCTTTTTTCCTAATTGAGTAAAATCCTTAATTATCTTCACACAGAACCCTTGACGCAGCCCGCTGCTTGGACAAGTGATATGAATACTTTTCTTCAATGGCTATCAGAACTAAAATTTAACGGTAGCAGCCCTGATAGCTCTGGCATTGCAGAAGGTCTAGCTGATGCACTTGTGGTATGTATCTCCTCTTGCTACCTTTTACTGGCAATGCTTCTAATAGAAGGCAACGATAACAATCAGCTATCTGTTCTATTCATCGTCAGATGTTCCTAATGCATCCCAATCAAGACCAAGAGAAAAAATATTTTCAAAGTCAAAGGCATTGCATTCTTGTATCCGCTACTAATCCATTTGGTTTTGTGGATCTGCCATTAACTGGAAATCCAATGGATAAAATATCTATTATAGAAACTGAGGAAGAGGCAACAGATGCTGAATCAATTGCTAAATTATATATTCAGGTAGTGAGAAAAGAGTTTTATCTTCGATGTTGATGTAAATTTCAATTAATATAATTTCTCTAAGCTTTTCATAAAATACGAATAAGAATAAATAATTCTCTGATGCTTACATTTTTTCGTGCAGTTCATGGTTTCTCTGTCAGTAATTTCTCCAATGCAGCTTCCATTGCTTAGAAAGATATACAAAGCGGTAAAATTGTTAGTTTTAATTGTTCTAAAATAATATTCAACGGACTGAATATTTATGATTTTTCACAATTTTTCTAATTAGTACAGAATATCTTTGTTTTGATACATTGTTGCAAACTGATGTTAGAGAGCATATCTCATAAATGATTAAACCAAATCCACTCTCAGCTACCTAATTTTATATGATATTAAAACTATAAAGAAATCTAAATGTTTAGTAAAGATTCTAAAACTTAATCTACTTTATAAATCTCAAAAGATAGATTGTAAGTGAAAAAAAATGTTAAAGAACATATTTCACAAATATTAATATATAAAGCTGAGAAGAAATCATCCATCATAAAGTTTATCTTTCATTTAAATGGTTTAGAAATGGTTATTTAAATATTTTGATATTTCCTATTTCTTTAATTTTTCTAACAAGTTTATTAACAGTTTTAGACATCAACAGCCACTTATCTATCGTATCACTACCAATAATGCAAAACCAAGCAAGATTCTTTTTATTGAATATACTAAAATTCTTGATTTTAAAACAAATGCCTTTTGTTTACTATGCTGATTATGTAGAACATAACTAAAATTTTCATATAGATATCCATTCGTTTTCCCATTTCGACATCCATATCTTTCTTACTGCTAAATAGAGTTTTATATTGACTTATTGTTTTTTTTTTTTTTTTTTTTTTGAAGGCAAATCTTAATTCCAATGCCATGGATCCTTTCTTTAATAGTGTCAAGAATTCAGACTTTCTTGTTCTATTATCAGAGAAGTTCTTTGAAGCCCATGTTGCACTTTGTGAGAAGGAAACGACAGGTCGAGGCCTGGACCTTTCAGGTTTATTGTGCGTTGCATCAAATTTCATTTGTTTCTATCTTTGTTTTGTCCTCTTAAGTAAAGTTTTCACATGTTTAAAGCCAGTTCCATCTTTACTTTCTCTAGCAAATCTCTTAAAAAAAAAAAGTTTATTTTGAGTAATAAAGCTTGATGTCAATACCAATAGATATCTTTTTCTCTATTATCAAATCAACATTTCGATCTTTAGCTGGTCATGTTCGCTTCATTTCATTCATTATTGAGCACTTATTTCTTCTATTACAGAAGAGGATGTTCTGTTGCTTGAACAAGTGCTGAATCAATCTTCGACAAGCCAGAAGAGTACTGCAAAAGAAAGCATCTCTGACGGGATGATAGAAGGGGTGATACTCAAAAAACATAGTATTTTCTCTTCATTATTTCCTTAATGAAATTTTATGTAGTTTAATATTTATGATTCTTAGCATTCTAAAATCTACTTAAACCTCAAGTGAATGTTTCTGGTTAGGAAGTGAAGATTGCGTCATTCACTAATTTGCAGCCCGATACCGCACAACTTCCTTGTGTATCATCGTGTGTTCCTCCATATGTTCAGCCACACTTTTCTAGAATCATCCCAAACTTGAAAACTTATGATGCAGATGACTTTGCTTCTCAAGAAATGATTTTCGGAAACTCAAATGCACCAAGGGCAATTGTTTTGTCACAAAAAGCACGTCCTTTGATTCCTGGAACAGTAAATCCAAGCATCATTCTTAGCCATAAAGCTCAAACATTCCAAGAGGCGACTTCTGTGGCTAGTATTGAAGAAAGTTCACGAGACTACCCAACAATAAATAGCAGGTATCAAAGAAATTATGAGGCAATGCGGCCTCCTGTTCTTGATTTAAAACCAGACAGTGGGACTCCAAATTATAAACAAGATGAAATCAGTGACCTACTGTTCTTCACGGCAAATTCACATATCGCTAGAAGCTTGATGGGTATGCAACCTGTTGGACTCAAGACAACTGGGAAAAGAAAACAGGAAACTCTTCAGAGCTTGGTGCTACCAACAATTTCATCTAAGGCCTCTGTAGTCCCATCTATGAGGGTGCAAAGCATCCCTGAGAACTCATTTCCTTCTGCAGCATATAACCTATACGGGAGCTTCAAGACTCCACAAGAAGCTGATTACCAAACAATGCATACTATGAGAAAAAGCCCTCAAGCTACCATGTCATCAGCAAAGGATGGATCTGTAGTATTCTCAGGATCTCCACACCAGACACAGAACGTAAATACTGGTTTTACAGCTACAGGATGTAATGTATCTGGAAACTTAAATGCACCGCAAAACTTTGCAACATTTCAAAGCGCAACAGGCCACGATGATGTACAACCTCGAGAGGGGAAAGAAGATGTTCCAAAAGCACATATGCAACAAGAGGAATTCGATTACAAATGGGATCCAATGACTAGTTGTCCTCAATCAAGTCCTTCATCTGAAGTGCTCCTATCGAACCCTTCGACGAAAATGCCTCTACAGAGAAATGAGGAAATGGAACCTACCATTGAGATTGATGCACTGGATAAAAATCTGGATGGACATGAAAAATATATTAAAGCATGGGAGGTTAGTCTAATTAATTGATTTAGATAACACAACTGCTATCATCTTCAATATCTTTACACCACAACGCAGGCAAACTTTTTGGTTAATTTCCTCTTCCGTATTTGGCTATTTTAAATTAGGGTATCGACTATGCAAGTTAATGGAAACTTTTACATGAATTTTCTTCTTTTGGCATTATCATTTTACAAATTTTTACATATTATTTGCTGTCTTAGTTTTTTTGTGCATTCAGGGAGCTATATCTGCATTGATGGGTGGGCGCCTCATGATAGTCACGAGAGCAGTGGTATGGTTAATTTCTTGTCCAATGAAGGCATGCAACTTACATTTCTGTTAATAGATTATATTGTCTATTATATGAAATTATACTCCAAATAAGGAGAATATCTCATCGCAACACAGGTTTATTGTTCTTTTATGTGGTTATCTTGTGTATGTATAGATGAAACGATTTTATCTTGGGTTTCCTATAATATGCTATCGTAGGAAAACCAAAAAAATAAAAATAAAAAATAGTGAATTTTTTTTTTTTCATTTTATTTGTTTTTCCTATGGAATAAAAACCCTATACATTGGGTTGATTCATTATTGCTCTTACGTAAAACTTTATTACTTGTAACAGGCCTACAGAGCAACATCAACATCAAATCAGTAAGTCCATGAGGTCTTTATTCTGAATTTTCTGTCTTGTAAGTTCTAGGTATTGGCTGATTTTCCGTTTTCTCTTCGGCCTATATATGCTACGCATTTACTAATCACATAATCACATAATGTAAAGTGATGGTGTAATGAGAAATTTCTAAGAAATATATAAAAAGCATCACATAATTCTGAGTAATATTAACAAAAAAAGGAGAAATGAGGGTCCTTTATGCTTCAAAACTTTCCACATTCTATTCCGTTGTTATTATTATTTTTTTCATACTAGTATGCTGTTCGTTTTTAATTTATATTGTTGAGATGGAATTTCATTTAAAAAATTTAATACTCGTTATTTTATTTCAATATGGTACAAGGCTAGTTGTATGTGCAAGATACTAGATAACAAGGAGCAAGCATGATCTTGAGTCTTTGATTCATCATATGCTCATCTCTGAGTTTTGCAGGATTACTTCTGACTGGCCAAATACATTACAGTTGGGTCGTCTCTTGTGTCAGGACTTTTTCGAGAAGTTGTAAGAATGCCAACCTCAACTATTGGTGTTGTTTGTTTGCTAAGCCTCGCATCAATTCTTCATTTTCCATATGTAAATAACTTTTGCTCTCCCCTTTGCTTCTTTTTTTTTTTTTTTTTGTTCATCAGTCCAAAGCTAGATCCAAAGTACATCATGATATTTGAAGTTGCCAACAATCACTCGATTCTTGAACATCTGAGGACAAGAAAGCTTGTAAGTACCTGAGAATATGTGTTTTTGTTGTATTCTATCCATAATTTTCATTTATAGGGTCATGAATTTGACACTATCTTTTGGGATGCCTAGTTAATGACCAAAAATTTAAAATACTTCATGAGTAATTATGATACACTTATAATAGTTATTTTATTAACTCACTTTTTAAAAATGATATAATAATAATGATGATAATAATAATAATAATAATGACATCTGAATCTATCAAAATTCATAAGAATATTTTTTCATTGATTGAATTTTTTTAAAAAAATTTTATCTTTTATTTTTCTTTGTCCTTTTTATGTTTTTTTTTTTTATAGAATAAGTATTGATAATTATTTTATAAGTATATTAGCCTCATTTGAAAAGCTCGATAATTTTGATATATTTCAGTGTAATTCGAATTTTTGCATCGGTATAGCCATAAGCATCCCACTTAATATCTAGATCACTACTGCATGTTTATCAAATCTCTTTCTTACACATTGTACTAATATGGAACTTGAAAATATCAGTGCTCCAACGTCAAGCTACCTTCTCAGACAATGATTTTTTCTCCTACTAAGAAGGACCGCTTTTTCATTGCTACAGTTTTCCCTGGAGTAAGACTTTCTTGTTTATCAAACTGTAGTATTGTGTCCTCATAAAATATATGTTTTAGCTTGTACTAATAACGTTTATCTTTGGTACCAGGATTATCCCATTTATAGGTCCAAAATACCTAATCTACAACCAGGTCACGGGCCACAGCAAAAGCAAAAAGGCCAGAAAAAGAAAAAGAAGTAGCTGGGATATCTTATTAAGTAATAAAACTCAGGTGGAAAGACTTGCATAACATCCTCATGTCCCAGAAATTTCAAGGATAACTTCCAGATGGGCGTGTACGCCTTTTTCTTTTCTGTTCAATTCTAAGACAATATTTGTGTTATGGAGACATAATTTGTCTTTTTATGGAGTCTTTATGCAATATGTATGGTTATGGAGGCACTCTCTTAAAATAAAAGTTTTTATTGACACGGTATGAGTTACAGGCAAGCTGTCCGTTTCAGTCTGTCAAGCGTTATTAATGTTCATGCTTCCTACCTCCTTTAAGTTGTTATGTTGTTAATGAGTTCAAAAAGCTCGTTCAAAACACAATAATGACATGTCAATCTAAAGCCGAGGATGTATGGTAGAGATTGATGGTGTTTCTTACTCTCTTCTACGTTGAATATTTGCAAAACAAAATTTTTTGATGGATTGAGGGACCCTTCAACAATCTAGATAGTGATTGAAGAGGAGGAAAGTTGCCTGATCAAGCTATAGAAATGTGTTTTCGTATATGCTTTACAAAGAAGATGAACAGTGATGAAGCTTTCTTAATGCAAAGAGAATCATGTAGAGTTAAGAATCTGAAACCCTTAGCGGTTATGATCTTTATATAGGTAAGACCTTTGCAAGTTGCTTGATGAAGAGCGTAGGATGGTCTATTGTCTTGATGTAGACATTCTTTGATACAAAGTGGGGTGATTTGTTTCATTTGACATGACTCTGAGAAATCTAACAGTGGAAAAGATAATATAAAAGTTGCTAATATAATAATAAGGGTGGATGGAATGTGCTTTCATTTAATGAGGGCTCATCAATTCTTCCTAGTGCTTGTGCTCGCCTGTCCCCTAGGGTATAAGTAATGGAACGACTTCCCATGGTATGTCCATGATGCTATCGGGCATGGAGAGCCCCCATCCTTGGTGCTTTCTGAAGTATCCTCTTGGTTAGGCCTTGCTTTATGCCAGGTTGCCCTCGTTTGGTCTAACTACTCTCTCTCGATGTGTATCAATTTCCCGCCACAACTCTTTGGCATTTATAAAGATAATGACTTTCTTAACTCAAACGGTTTTAGGTCTCGTTGTCTGTATCTGATTCTGATTGGTTTGGCAAAAAGGTCAAGAATGGTTTTGTTATTGAGAAACATGCCATCCTAGGGCACTATTAGAAAAGAGGGAATTCGTGATTGTATAAACCATAGCGAATTCCAAAAAACTCACTAAATGTATTTAATGAGGAATTTACAACAATTTTAAACCATCCACAAAATCCTTGTCGCTAAATAATTAGCAATGAATTGTAGTTTATCATCAACCATCGCAAAAATAACTAAAATCGTCATTAAAATTCGAAAATTATACGATCCTTTTTTGTTGATTTCGTCAACAAATAACGATGGGTTTTTAAAGTAGCCTCAAAATCCATCACTAAATTTGGATAATTTAACATCCATTTTTTTTAAACCGTCACAAAATTTTCATAAGTAGCAACTATTTGTGGAGTCCGTCGCTAAATCCGTCTCTAATTAGCAATAGATTTAGCAAGTATTTTACAAAAATCGTTGCTAAATTTTAATTTGGTGATAGTTTTAAATCCTCCCCAAAACAAAAATTTTGGTTTTTTTTCAATTATGTATTTAATCGTTAAGAAGAACAATTTAATCTATTTCAATTTAACAACTAAAAAAATGCTATAAAATAGATTTGTAAATATTATAAAATCATTATAATATATAAAATTTAAGAAAATGAAATATATATTCAAACATCAAATTATTTTAAAGTTTGTTAATTTTTTTTTTAAAAGAAAACATAAAAGTTAGGAGCGATTGGTAGGGTCATCAATCGGAGGATCGGTGGGATCATCGGATGGAGGATCAATAGATGAACTCGCTTCTTTACATATTTAGCAATATCTGTCGCATCTTTGCATGGTGCTCTCGAGTATACTATTTCAACTTAGTTGTAGTAGCTAAGAGCGATGTAACAACACCTCTAGTTTCTTGATCTTTTCTCGCTTTTTTAGACTAATGAGTCTCCATTTCTTTTTGGTGGGCCTCACAATCAACATGGAACCATGATGTGACCGAACTAGAGGATGTATCGATATTAGAGTAATAGTGAGACACTTGTGACTCGAGTCTATACATTCTCTTCCTTTAATTATTTCAACTCACTTGTAGTAGCTAAGAACGATGTAACAACACCCTTTAGTTTCTTGATCTTTTCTCGCTTTTCTAGATTGATAAGCCTCCATTTCCTTTTGTTGGGCTTCACTATCGACATGGAGCCACGATGTGATCGAACTAGAGGATGTATCGATATTAGAGTAATAGTGAGAAGCTTGTGACTCAAGTCCATACATCATCTTCCTTTTACTATCTCCTCATTTAATAACTTTCTTAAAAATCTAATTCATATCGATGTTGGTTAATGAAGTACCCTCTATCCGTTGGCTAGCACCCTCATCACGCAAATATTTTTTTGATGGCTTCTTACATAATTGCATAAAATTTAATATTGCATAGCTATTTCAATAAGTTAAATATATAAATATATAAGTGACATACGTATGAAATAACTTTATAAATTAATAACTAATCATCATCCTTCTTTACGTGAGCCTTCGTAAAACCTCATGAGCATTAGGTTCATGACCCAACTCATTACGCTGAAACAAATATACTTAAATGATTCATGATATATATATATATATAAAAGATTTACCATGCATATTAAGTGCTCCTTATGGGTAATTGAACCCCTCGTATGTCTAGATGAACCACCTCCAATGCCACTAGTCTCGCTCTTTGGTTTTCGAGCCGCTTGCTCAAATCGAGCACGCGTCTAAAGTTTTTCCCATTTCGATGCCATGTATCTCATTTCTCCTATGAGATTTATATTGGTTTGGGATATCTCTTCACATTATAAAGGAATTCAAAATATCACTTTCATACGAGACTCTACTATGTTTTCTTTATGTTGAGCTCGATATTACGCTCCCACATAAAGAACTTTTGCAAGAACATTATAAATATTCATTAGTATATTTAATTATACATTAAAATTTATTAATTGAAATATACAATAAATTAATAAATTAATTAAACTAACAACTACCTTAAACTCATTCTAATATAACTTTTTAGTTTCCTCACTAAGTGTCATCCACTTCCATCTAGATATGTGAACATTTAATTGAACATTAATATTTATTAATTAAAATATATAATCATGCAATAAATTAATTAAACTAACAATTACCTTAAACCTATTCCAATAAAACTCTTTAGTTTCCTCACTAATTGTTTTCCACTTCCATCCGGATATATGAACATACTCGTGGAATGTCTTATAAATACGACAAAATATCAAATGGATACACGCTATCAAACTAAACATGAATTAATAGTTAAATAAATGCATTAATATAATAATAACAAAAAAAATATTTTATAAAAAATGCATAATACGTACTCCTTACCATCAATGATAGTAATTGAAATTTGAGGATCGAATGTAGATCCGAAAGGTTCGAAGCTAAACTAGAACTCTTTTGATCATTATTGACTTGTTGAGATAACTCAAGTCACTTCCTTCGAGGGATTCAAATCATAGGCCATGCGATATCCCCGAACGTTTAGGTTCAACTTGAAATGAACTAATAGGTTTGTTGATATAACTTAAGGTCCAACGAATTCATTAGCAAAGATTAGTATTGACATAAGATGTGAGATAATAAAAAGTTATCATATCAATGATATTAGGAATTGCATTTGATGCAATTGGTAAGGAGTTGCATATCTAATCCTTCCATGTATGACTTATTGAGATAACTCAAGGTCAATGCATATTTGTGGATGGGATCATAATCCATTAAGGAAAATGAATCAAAAAGTTTTCTCGAGTCTTATATTGAAGGCTATAGAACTTGAAGAAAATAATGAGAGCAAACATAAATTTTACTTCTTAATTTATGCTTCTTTTTTTTATAAATGCAAATCAATTAACCGGATCATATGCTTTTCTATCCCGTCAAGTTGTTATAGAGTATGACTAGCAATATATCGATACGATCGATAATTGAAGAAAGTAATGCCTTCAATGACATAAACTTTTTTAGTTGAAAAATGAATATGAGAATAATCCTCTAACATGAGTAAATTTTCTATATAATAGAGGCACCTTTCTTAGTTGAGCCTCCTCACGATCAAGCTGAAACTTATGTAGTATGACTCAAATATAGAGATGATGCTCTAACTAATGATCGCATCATATTGACGACTATGACGTTATAGCATAAGTACCAACATAAAATTATAAGTGTCTTTCATATCATAGCAAAGCTTATTTAAAGAGAATATTAGGCATGAGTGCTATGAGATAGTCGAAAAGCTCTTCGAGTCGGAATGAGTGAAAGATGTAATGTTGAAAAGCTTGTTATGAAGTCGATAGGCTATATTGATAGGCTGAATGAGCTTGAATTTAAAATGGATTTAGAATTATCCATTAACTTGGTATTACAATCATTGTCCAATAGCTTTGGATAGTTCATCATGAACTTTAAAATGATGTATATGAAAAAGACTTTTGTAGAGTTGTTATCCATGTTGAGGGAAGCTCATCTTGAAATAAACAAAGAGAACCGTAGTTTTGTACTTCTTATTAACAAGAGCAAATATAATGTGAAGGGCAATAAAAAACACATGCACCAAAAGAAGCCTAAAAAAGGCCGAGGCTCAAAATAGCTAAAAGAAAACGAGTCTATTTTCATTGTAATAAAAAAGGGTATTGAAAGTATAACCGTAATGAGCACCTAATGCGTGTACAAAAAAAACGTTCTACAAGCACCTTAGATATTTATGTTATTGAAGTTAATTTTTCTATTTCTAGTCCCACCTTGTGGGTATTTGATAGCGGATGTGGTGCTAACATTTATATAAATGTGCGGGGGCTTAAAGAATCAAAGAAGATTACTTTTGGGGAGGTTAACCTACACGTTGGCAATGAATTAAGAATTGTATCATTGGTCGTAGGCACCTATGAGTTAGCATCGTCATCCGGGCTTGTGCTTATTCTTAGAAATTGTTATTATATTTCTAGTATAACTAGAAACATTATTTTTATTTCTTATTTAGACCAAGAAGGTTTTTCGTTTTTATTTAAGAATGATAGTTTTTCTTTTTATAAAGATGATGTTTTGTATGAAAATGTTATGCTTAATAATGGTTTATACTTTTTAAACATTAAAACACTCATCAATAACATAAATAAAAAAGACTTAAAAAAATTATTTAAAGAAAACATATTTGTGGTATTGTCGTGTAATATCCCCAACCTAGGACCTAAAGGGTTGAGAATATTATCGTTGTTAATCTACATTTAAGGTACAATGAATGCAAACTAACAAGATACTCGTGACTTGATGTTAATGTCTAAAGTGTGATCTATATTATAGAAATCTAATACCGGTAAGGCGGATCCTATACTTTAGCTAAAAAAAAAACGTTATAAATTTTTTGTATTTTATTATTTTATTTACATTATTTGGATTGGTATGATCTGGATTCGTGACCATCGATTATCCTAAATTCATTTCCCATTAATTTATGTAAATTTATTCAGTTATAACTCATTATTATTATTATTATTTAAATCTTTTTCTTTAATTACCATTTACTTTAATTGGCGTATAATTAATTATGTTGTTTTACTGTTCTAAGGTACTAACATGCGATGAATAATTAAAAGTAACTACACTAACTATGAGTACACTACCACTTTACTATTGATACTTTGGTTACATACAAACTACTATTTATATATAAAACCAGTTTAATGCCAACTACAATAAAATTGGCTTATTGACTAACTAAATTACCTTAGAGTTGCTCCATTTACTTGTTTATTGCTTTTACTATGGCATAAAACAGATCGACTAATCTTAGTACATAAAGGATGATACCGAAACTAAATAACATGCAACAGATCAACTCGAAAGTCAAAACCTTAATAAAGGTATAAACGTTTGGTGCACCCCTCGAAAATAAACTTAGTGGAGAAGTAAGCCATAGTATCTTGATTATCTACGTCACAAAGAACTAAGTGAGTGATAGCCAAGTAAGTTAAGTTATGCATGTCATGCATATGATTTTATATGCATATGTAAAACACCGATATATGCACATCATATTCTTTCTTTCGTGTCATAATATATTTCATGATCAGTTTGAAATCTTTTTCCTCTTTGGATATATCTCATTTTAGGTACTTTAGGGTTTTCACAATATATGTCTAGCGAACCGGACCCATCTATGAACGTTTTTTGTCGAGCCTCTAAAAATATACATCCGCACTTACTCGGCCCCGAACCATTACTATTATCAAATGAAAAACCCATGAAGTCTTTTTTTTTTTTCATAAAAATCATCAAGGTCATGAAAACCACATTCTTTAAAAGATTTCCAATTACTATTAGAAACCATGATGTAAAATACGTTTTCATGACTTTAAAATGTTTTTTTATAAAATCGAGCATGCATAAGCATTTCAATAGTAATGCATTAGTAATGTTGACTCATGAGGTACATGTCATGGATAATTATGTAATTATCCCATGATAGTGTATAAAACCAATAACAAAATTGCATTAATAATATTACCTAACATAAATAATTCTAACCAATCCATACTAACACCAACATACCATCCAAACAACATAATTTCACAATCATCCACAATTCAATAATATATAACATTCATAATTCAAACACATTAAATATCATTCAAAAACACAATTAGGTATATAATTACACAAAATAAACTAAAGTCCTAAGTTTTCCTACATTAGGTCGAATTATGTCCCAACATAATATAACCATTTTCTTTCAATTTTTGACATTCATTTCACATTTGATTCTTCTTAATTATGTCCTAACTTCATGAACTAACCTAATTATGTATTATTTGGTTAATTATGTGTATTAGTTTCAATTTGGGCCTCATTGGGCCTAATATCTAATTTTGCTAACCTAAGCTAACCTTTAGATTTTTGTGAATTTTTTCATTCTAATTCACTTAATTACATAGTTCTAAGCTTGAATTAATTAATTTAAGTGCTAAAGACCATTTGGAACCTAAACCCTAAATTTGCCCATTTAGGTCGAATATACCCTTAACCTTAACCCTATTAATTTCTTCTCATTTCATTCTAAAATTTTGATATCGAGTATTTTAGACGGACATTATCAATAGGAATCGGTACGATTAACATTTATGGAATAATTTCATGTCTAAATCGAATTAGGCCTTAATGGATCGAAATTAGGCCTAAGCTAAATTAAGCAATTTTCTTCAATTTTCTTAAAATTTTCCTTCATACTTATCAAATTATACTAACTCAATTACTAATTGACTAACAAATTACGAATTGAATGGATGAAATCAAAACCCTAAAATTCCAAGTTTAGAGTCGAATAGAACCCTAGGTATTTAGTGGATTTTTCTTCAATTGAAATGAGATTTTTCATTCCTAAACACTAATTCATATCTAATTATGTCATAATCAAGTTCTAAAACATCAATTACATGAAAGAATAAAAAACCCCAAATCATCACTTTACGCCAAATGCTCCTCTCTTTTTAATCCTAAATTTTTTTTAGTTTTAAACCTCAAATTTAAGTCTAATTAACATGTTTCAACCTTAATTACATGAATGATAGTTCAATTTCATTTCTCCTAATTTTATTTCATTAAGAACCCTAACCTTAATTTTTAAAATTAAAGCTAAAATTCATAAATTAAAGTACATAAGCTATAAATTAACATCAATTGAACAATTCTTATGATGTAGGTGGGGTTAACTTACCTAATTAAGCTCTAATTAAACCGTAGAAGTTGGATGATTGGGAATTTTTCTTCCTTCCTCTTTTCTTCACTATTTCGGCCTAAACCTCCAAAAGTCCTTTTGATAAATTTTGATCTTCTAACTTGATTAGTTGATTTGAAGTGTTTGGAGGTGATTTAAGTGGATTTTGGGTGAAAATTCCTAAGGAAATGTTGCAAGAATTTCCTTTGGTTTTAGCTATTTCCATGCATTTTTACTAATTTCTTGCATCCCTATTTACGACCAAAATTTTGGTGGACTTTTGACCTCATATTGACTATTGAATTGCTATGTTTGGGAGTAATTCTTGGTTTTTAAATTAACTTTTAATCCTAGCCCTTCAAATGGACAAGTTTTAGCCTTCCATCTTGCATCCTTTTAGCCTTTCCTTTTTAAGTGAGTCAAAGCTCATTAATTAACCCTAATCATACAACAAATTTTTGTTGAAAGGGTGGAGAAGTATCTAAAAGTTTGCTTAATTTTAGTCCCTTATTTTACTAATCTTTTCTCTAATTACTCATCTAATCATCCTTTAATTTTTCAATTGATCATTTTAAGTCCTTCTCTTAAAGGTATCTTAACAACTTTTAAACTCCTAAGGTTCATAGCTAATTTAATTTAGAGTTCAAACTTTTAATTTTACGCAATTAGGTCCCTAATTTTAAAATTTTATTCTATACTTTTTCAAAATTCAATTTCTCTTTAGAATAAATTAAAAAATTTATTAAAAGCATTTAATCATGATTTACATAATTTTTATACCCTCATTTAGGCCTCAAAATTAATTATTTAGTATAAAAATTAGACTATTTCCTATAAGAAATATTCCTTATATATAGAAAAATTAATTTAAATTTATTAGTACTCCTACACATCCTAAATGATTTTTCTATACTTTTAAGAAAATTCCTCATACTTTTTAAGTGTCTAATTTAATTATTCTAACTTTAAAACACTATTCCTACACATGAATATTCAAATAAAATATTCATCAAATATAAAATAATTCACGCAATCACATATAATAATTCAACACCGCTTTAACAATATTTTAACAAACAAAATATATTTTTTTCATATGCAATATGCTCAAAATAATTATTTCATATGAAAATCACTATTCATACACGTAAAATCAATAAAATATTCATTAAGCATAAAAAGACTATTTTAACTATTCTAAATACTTTTTCAAGTCCTTAAAGATGATCTTACACCTTTAAAAGTTTTCTCATATGTGTTTAATATTTAATTTTTATTTTAGTAGGTATCAATTATTACATGTCGACTTGACCATATAAACGAGAATTAAATATCCAAACTATATAAAAATGGATATCTAGAATCATTTGATTAAGAATCTTAAGATGTCTATGAATCTTGTCTATTTGCCAAAATGACAAAATCTACTTTTAGTGGAATAGTAGAAAGGGCTACTGATTTGCTAGGCTTTATACATATTAATGTATGTGAGCTCATGTCCAACTAAGTAAGAAGATGACATGATTATTTCATAACCTTTACTAATGATAGATCATGTTTTTATTATGTGTATCCGGTGGGACTAAAATTTAAAGCATTTGAAAAGTATAAAAAATTTAGATTTGAAGTTAAGAAGCAAATTAGCAAAAGTATCAAGGCACTTCCATCTAATCGAAGTGGTGAATACCGAGTAGTGAATTTTTAGATCACACTGAAAGAGAATGAGATTCTCTCTCAATAGAATCCACTTAGAATGCCACAAATGAATGATGTGTTTGAAAGAAGGAATATGATACTATTAGACATGGTCCGGTCCGTGACAAGTTGCAATGATATCCTTATTTCATTTTAGGGATATGCACTCCTTACTATAACTTTTATCTTGAACAAGATTATAATAAAGTCCGTTAATCAGATTTCATATAAGATATGAAAGAAAAAAAGTAAATTTATCTTTTATTAAGATTTAGAGCTATAAAGTATATATCAAACGTTTAGATGGAGACAAGCTAAAGCTCAAATCAATGAAGTAAAAATTTATATCCAAAAGAAATAAATGAATATTACTTTTACCAACCACAAGAATAAAAGATGTTCATGGCTAGGCATGTTGTGTTCCTTGAGGAGAAACATTTATAGATGTTAGAACCAATGGAAGGAAAATTGAACTCGATGAGATTCGAGTAGATTCACAAATTGACACTTCACTAGTGAAACTCTAAGTAGATAGGTTATAAAAGATTATAACTATCCCATAAACTAATACACAAGAACTTCATAGGTCTAAACGAATTGTTAAGAGCTAGAAAGATATGATTTTCTTATCTCTACACATGATGATATGTCTTCTATAAAGGATGATGAACCTAATACCTATAAAGAAGTAATGTTAGACATTGACTCTAAGAAATGGCATGAAGCTATGCAATCCCAAATAAAATCCATGTACACTAACTAAGTATGGACTTTAGTTGATCTACATGAAGGTGTTTTAAGAGAAAGATTGACATGGATGGTAATGTATATACGTACAAAGTCATATTGGTGGCCAAAGGCTATTGCCAAAAACAAGGAGTAGATTATGATGAAACCTTTTCATTAGTTGCTATGGCTAAATCTATTAGGATTATACTTGTAATTACTACATATCATAATTATAATATATGACAACTGGATGTTAAAATTGCTTCCCTTAATGAAAATTTAAATGAGGATGTGTACATAACACAACTTGATGGTTTTTCATCAAAAGACATGCAAATAAGATTTGTAAATTACAAAAATTCATTTATTGACTTAAGTAATAATCTAGGATTTGGAATCAATGTTTTGATAAAATGATTAAAATGTTTGACTTTTCATAAAATGAAGATGAACCTTATGTATACAAAAAGGTTAGTGGTAGTATAGTAGTCTTTGTTGTTTTATATGTAGATGACATACTGCTAATCGGGAATAACATTACCATGTTGCAATTTATGAGAGATTGGCTATCCAAGAATTTCTCTATGAAAGACATAGAAGAGGTAGCCTACATTCTAAGAATCTAGATCTATAGAGATGAATCATACATAATGTTAGGACTCTTCCAAAGCACATACATTGACAAGATACTAAAAAGGTTTAGTATGAAAGAGTCAAAGAGAAGACTTCTTCCAATGTCACATAGTATAAAACTCTTTAAGGTTGAGTGTCCTAAAACACAAAGTGAAAGAGAAAGGATGAATCACATTACCTATGCATCATCCATAGGATTAATAATGTATGTCATGCTATATATACAATTTAACATACATAATAGATATCAAGTTGATCCAAGTAAGAAGCATTGGATTACTATAAAGGGCATTCTTAAGTACTTTAGAAGAACTAAGGATGTTTTTTTGGTCTATGGAGGAAATAAACTAGTTATGAAAGGTTGCTAGTTTTCAAATTGATCCCGATGACTTTAAGTCACGATCATGATTATTTTCTTGTTGAATGGTGGTGCTATTAGTCGAAAGACTTCCAAGTAAGAAACAATGAGCTGATTCCACAACCAAGATTGAATACATTGTAGTCACAAAAGTAGCTAAAGAAGCTATCTAAATTCATAAGTTTCTGTCTAGATCGTAAGTTATTCCAAACATTGATGATTCAATAAGTATCGTATTATGACTATAATAAAGCCATAGCATAAGCTAAGAAATCAAAGTCTCATCAATGATCAAAACATGTACTCGTTACCTTATCATCAGATTAAAGAGATTATCAATCATGGTCATAAAAAGATAGAAAAGGTTCACACCAACAACAACAGGACATATCCCTTGACTACCCTTATTCGATTTTCGAACATAAAAGACATGGCCGATTAGCTCTAATGCAAGCAAAAGATTATTAGTATAAGTGTCGTAGATCCAATCTATTTGGATAGTTTGATTGATTGTATCATTATATTTTAATATTAATAAAAAATTCTTTCTATTAATTCTTGTTATTTATAATTTGATAGAATTAAATAGAAGTCTATATGATATGCATTGTATTAATGATTGATCAATAGATGTGAGTCAAACATCAAAACATTTAAATGATATCATTAAATATCTCAAGTCGTAGCATTATCAAGAATGGACATTGACAATATACGATAAGACTTATGAGAGCTATACTCTTGTTATAAAATTGTAGTAGGAGATCTCACACCTACTAGTATGGTAATGCCGGAGAAAGCATTTAGGTGAATAATGTTAAAGAACATATCAATAGACATGACTTGTCATGAGAACTAATTTTGTATTGTCAATGAAAATCTCATACGAGATGGGTATAAATAGTCCTTTGACTTGAAGTCATCACGATTGTCTCATTAGAGATTGATATACATTGACATTCGTTTCAATATGCTCGGTAAAGAGCTATATATGACCCATTAGGTGCATTAAGAATCTAATGGAGATAGGTGGATGATTAAGATAAGATATATCATTCTTTATATGCTAAAGGAATTATCACATTGCACTTCAATGAATATTGCTCAAAGAATCTGTGGCCATAAGTGGAAGTATACCAATAGAATATAGTTGGTTTACTTGGGAGTTAAGATATTTGGAGATCGAAGAAAATTTATGTGATCATAATCAAATAGACAATAAACTAAGTTCGAGATCGCACTATGATAAATTGACATAAGGATCGAATTGTATGAAAACCATACTCGTGAAAGGTAATTACGGATTAATTAATCCTTCTAGAGAATTGAGTTGTCATAATATCTTGGTAGAGGCCAATCTTGATTTATGTATCGAGAAATAAACGTGTCTTTTACTTCTCGATGTGTTGCTAACATATTTAAGAGCCTATTGAGTCACACACATAAGTTTAAACATTCACATAATAAAAGAGAAGCAAAGGTTTTAAAAATCAGTTTTTTATTTTCAAAATCAACTTCCTATTTTAGAAATTAATTTTGGAAATTAGTTTCTAAATTAGGAAGTCGATTACCTAAAATGGAAATCAACTTCTTAATTTAGATTTAAGGGTAATGTGGAAAAATGTTTTGTAATGTGGGCCTTTTCTAAAAATATATGACCTAATTTATTTAGATGATCTAAATTAATTGATAATTAATTTAGCCAAAAGAGTTTGGGCTAATAGGTTAATTAAAAAGCCTACAAAATATTTTTGATGGATGGATAATCTTGAGTGCTAAAGGATAAGGCTCGGAGTTTATAAGGATAAAGTTAAATTAAGCCCACATGAGTTCATCTCCTAGACCTATAAAGAGAGTTGCCACCATTTATATATGAGAGAGGGAAAGAGAGACGACATATGAGACAAAAATAACAAAAGAAAAGTTTTTGTGCGTCTCTCACTCGAAACAATAAACCCACAACTTCTTTCTCTATAGGCATATTGCCTCAACCCTAAAAGATTTTTGAGAGAAAGCTTACTTTGCAAAGAAGGTTAGAGCTAGCACTTTACGATTTCGTCGTTTCTTGTGTGTGTGTGTGTGTGTGCATGTTTGAGTTTTGTGGATCATCAATAAAGATCGAATGCTTGGATAGTTCTTTTCACAAATTGATTTTTGTGCTTCAAAAGGTAAGCCCTAATCATCTTATTGTTAATATAATTAGTTGATTCAACGATTGATATTAGGAATTTTAAATGGAGGAAATTTTTATTTATTTATTACGTATCTCCATAGGATACACGATCATTCATTAATCATCTATCGAATTATGACATAACATTTTCAATGTTATTAATAAAATTAATTTGATAAATTTAATTCAATTAATCTATTAGTTTTCTTTTAATAATATATAGGTCCTTTAGTTATAAATTAAATGGAATTAAATATAACATATATAACACAATAACATGAAAATAATGGAATTAAATATCTAGCCTTTTTCATCATAATCGATATATCCAATTGATTTGTTAGTTAAAATGTTTCCCAAAAAATTCTTAAAAAGAAATGACACACTAAAAATTTTTTGTCTAGTAGTTATGGCCTTTTATTTCAATTTTTTTTTATTGTTGGTTTTAAATGATACTACAAAATATAAATTAGTTTTACAGATTGTTAGTATTATTACCCACTTAACTATAATAATGGATGGAGATCCTTTTATATTTCTAATTTTACTGAACTTTTTACTGTAAGATTTTTTTGAAAAAACAAATTAGGAAACAATTTTAATTAACAAATCAATAAAATAAATTAATCGCTGTAAGCTATAGTACTGGTTAGAAACATGAGAGGATCCAAATCTTAATTTTACGTCATGATTAGCAGCCCTCTTATTTCCACCGATACAGCAAAATGTCAAATTCTTTTTCTTTTCTTATAAACAAAAATATTTGAACAGTAAATATTTTATTGCATATAGTGGCCTTACCATACACCATTGATGCTTAGATGACCATTATTTTCATGTCAATTAGGAAAGAAAATTATAAATATTTATATACTGATATTTAGTATAGATTGTAAAGTATTCGTCGTGAAAGAGCATGTAGCTCAGTGATAATAATCTCTTATAATAAAAAGTCATGGTTCAAATTCTAGTAGATTAGGTGTTTGAGTTTTTTTTAAAAAAAAAATTGCAAAATATTGGTCACTGCGAAGAAAACCGAGGCTATCACATGTTACAAGAAGTCAACAATTAGTTGCTTTTAAGCAACTTCAAATAAAAAACTACGGACAAAATAAATTTTATAGAACTTTTATATCTAAAATAATAATGTCAATGTCAATTTTTTATAATTAATTTAGCTATAAAAAATATTATGAGAAGTTTATACACAATATTGTAATTTTAACTTAAATAACACAACAATATTCACAACCCAACAATACCATAGTTTCTTAATCAATTCAATTCAATTAGTTTGCTTTAGTGCAGTCAAAGCACAGCACAAGACCACCCAACCAAGCAGCTAGGACATAATTTTTTTCCAACAGCTGATAGAAACAAGCAAATAAGAATAGGTCTTCATCTTCTACGTATGCTGTGCATAAATTCAAAAAGCTTTCCGCTAAATTAAAACAATGCATCCCCCAATTGCATGCATATTCTCAACATCACCCAATTCTGGAACAAAAGACAACCTTAAAAAAGCCCATCCTCTTTTAAGTTTTAAGTTACAAACATCACTAAAGCAACCCCACGATACAAAGAATACAACTTTCTATTTAAGCAGTTATCCTCTTTGGTTTAAGGTTACAAACAACACCACTAAAACGTCTGTAAAGCACCATGCTTCCCTCCACGAAACTGCCTGGGAAAATGGTCGACACGCGTATACTGCAGCTCTACCACTAATTACACTGAATTGAAGGATGCCTACTCAAGTAAATCACATACAACTACCTGTTTCTTAAGATACAACACCTCATGCAAAATCCTGAAACCAAAACGACAGGCAAATGCATGACTTCCCATATTCCCTGTCTGTCAACATTTTGTTTGTCCTTCTCTTTTCGACCATAAAGATTTCTTGTTAAGTAGCTGCTTCCGAGCTGGCTTGACAAGCAGCAACCTTGACATCACATAGGCCAACAGGTCTTCATGGTGGGAGAAAGTGAAATCCAAGTGAGCATACTCAAATTCAATATATGATACTTCCACACCGGCTTCCTTCATCAACCTATAATGCTTTCTTACCATTGAAGGCCGAATCACATTGTCCTTTCGTCCAGCAACCAGATCAACTGGAATATCAATGAACCCATAGCATTCACCCAAGTCCAACGGTTCTGGAGATCCGTAAACATCCATGTTGGCAGATGCACTTCCATAGTCGTACATCCTAAATTTCTTTGAGCGTTTCATTTGTGCAAGGTGGTGAGCCACATAAAAGGAAACTCCGGGCATGTCATTCATGTTATAGTGTGGTAACCCCAATACTCCTACCCAATTTGAGCTGTCTCCACCAACAACATAACTCATAAGGGTTTGAACCAGCCCTCCAACCGCTGGGTAGTTATGGAAGTCCCGAGCCAGCTTGTTAAGCAGCATACGGAAGAATCTTGTTGGTATGTAAAAGGCAGGCACAAAACGTGCCAGAATAGGAGCCAAAGGAAGGAACATATACTCAAAAACTGTAAAGACTAGGGTGGAATCATGATGGAAGCCAGCAGGGGACAACAAAATCAAACGAGATAGTCTGTGGGGCTTCTCTTCAATCCGGCGTATTATAACATACATCAACATGGCAGCTCCTCCCAAACTATGGGAGATTGCACAAAGTTTATAAGGTTGATCATCATTGGTTTCTTCCTCAAGATTGGGCTGGCTAATTTTCAACTCAGCAGTTTTAACTTGGTGAATCTTCTCAATCATTGCTGGAATGTCCTCTGTCCCATGCTCATTGATGGAATACTGCCAATACCTGCATTACAGTTTTCTATTTTCAGTATTACAAGGCACAAGCATGAAACTGGGAATTATTGTCTTCTATTATTTATTTTCATCAATCAAATCTTCTAAATCGTACAGATCCAGTTATCAAATTAGAAATGAATCAACGACATTATTTCAGGATGAAAATGGTAAAGTATCTCAAGTAAACATACTTCCGTGAGGGAATTTTCTTGTCAATATGCTCTCTAGAAACCAAACCACGAAAGTTCCCAAGGAAAACATCATATCCTGCAAAATAAAAAAGCAACCACATGTTCATCAATCATAATGTGTCACAGCAACTTCAGGAAGTTTCAGGGCAAAAGTTACAACATACAAACCTTGATCATATGCTGCAAAAGCTGGACTTCCAACAATCCCATTGGAAACCCAACTGGACAACAAAAAGAATGTGAACAAATCAAAACTGTCCCAGGATTATAAAGATGGCAGAGAGCGTAACTAGTCCAGCCAAGAAAGAATTAGCAATTTCATTAAATGAACAAATTCACCTACTGGCATTTTAGGTATACATGTGACATTCATTTTTCTGAGAAAATATAGAATTGGAAAACCAAAAAAAAAAAAAAAGGAAAGGGACAATTTCAATAAACCAGCCCACTTTATTCTTGTGTGAATCACGATCAAGTAACTCACCCCATAGAGGAATCCAATATCCCATGTTGGAGGTAAACAGCTTTCCGGGAATCACGTCTGCAATGTAAAACTGCAGATCAGGCAGCACGCATATAAAAAATTAAAAAAGGTAACAGAACAATGTGGAAAAGTAATAACCATACCTAGGAATTCTTTCCAGAAGTAAAACGTAGCCATCTGAAGTGATGACATGAATAGCTTCATAAGGGTATCTATTAACAGAGAGAAAGACATCAAATTTAAAGAAGATGCAATAGCATAGCATTAGAACACAATGCAACTCAGTTAAGCATAACATTGCAATACCCAAGCTCGGTTATGACATCCTGGCAGGTTCGAGCATCTGTATTCAGAGACTGGTGAAAAGTAGTTTTCATCTCTGTAGGAGCTGGATCATCCTCTCCAACTGTAGCTGCAGGGACAGATGTATCAGAAACACCAACATTGATAACTTCATTGCCACTTGTCTGAGGGGAAAACCATCTACAGATTGCTTTTAGAACTTCTGATGGCGAAAGAAGAAAATGTGCTGCTTTATGAAAAAAATCAAATACAACTTCTATGAGAACCTCAATTGCTAGATGTAGGTCCTGTTAACACATCACAGGGAAAACCAAAGATCATGCATGTTAATGAATACAAAAGCAAGAGAGAAGGAAAGAAAAAAAGGTTTAAGTCACATATTAAGTCCTAACAAATACCTCAATGACACCCCGTCTCCTGTCCGTAGTGCGATGAATGACATGGTCCCTTAATGTATGCATTTTCTTAATGGAGTGTGATGAGGAATTCTGGTGGGTTCCCCTAGAAGAGGGGGATGTTGACACCCTGATGTAAAATAAACGACACAGGCGGGTAGGAATTCCCAGAAGAAACTTTAAGGGGAACAAAATCCATGAAAATAATAAGATGGTCCATCCTGTTGAATGTCTATAATTCTTGCTGAAACTACTTGAACGTGAGATACGTGAACCTTGAGATGATGGTGTTGAAGGACATATTCCATCACCATCTTCTTCTGCCGATGAATAATCAGCACTTGAAGAATCAGAATCCATAGGAAGCTCATGAATGAATTTGTTGAAAGAGGACACCCCACTACCATGATCAGTTAAAAAAAAAAAAAAAAAAAAAGAAGGAAAAAAATAAAAGAAATGTCAACAATCAAACATACAATACAAGTAAGCTATAAAGGTAGAATGCACATTAATATAATCACCAGTCGTTTTGATTAAAAAGGAAATGCTGACAAGGGAGGTCTCAGCTAGACGAGGTTTGCCGAGAATAATAATCCTCAAGCTATTAGTTGTAACATACAACATTGCTTAACATGGAGTATGCATCTCTCCACCTAGGTTCTGCCAAGTTGGATGCATCAACTTAGTGAAAAGCCTGGTTTACAATTGTTAGATTAGTATCAATTGTCTTGTTGGTTACGGACCGAATTGTTTCAGGCAACTTAAAGAACTTTGGTGGTGCGAGAAATGGGAGATGGATGTTGAATATAAGCATCCAACATCCATTGGTTAGGAAATGCTGACAAGAAACATTGCCTTGCCCTCAAAACCGAATGGAAACAGCAAATTTTGCTCCTAATTCCATGATTGCACAATGTTTAGGTAAGGTAATGTTGATGGATTGGTTCAATTTCAGGCATACAGAGTTAATGCAAATGAAAGCATCAAGAAATGAGAGTTAGACGAACTTACTTCTCCATCCAACGGGGTAATCGAGGTCCACGAAAAGTAGGCCTAAGCTCCCAGCCATGAAGACCTTCAAGAACATTAGCCTTCCCTGGCAAAATAGTTAACAAAATAGCTGACACTCCATTTATCAACCTAACAGTATTGTTCAATGACTCATACGTCACCGTCTTGACCGACCTGCACTAAACACCAAAACCATAAACTTGTCAAAACTGAGTAATCAAATATCACCTCAGCTAACAACAATCAAAGCATATTTGATTTTTTAAAAAATATATATATATATATATCAGCTACTGGATAAATAAATAACCAACCAAAAAGAAATGACCAGAATTGCAAAATTGCATGAATTACAATATGATCAAAACTCATTTAAAAAAAATCAAAAAAAATTGAGAAATGAAGAAAGATTTAAGAGAGAGAGAGAGAGGAGGAGGAGGGAGAAGACTCACTCTTTTGTAACAGCAAGGACGGTGTCAACAAATCTCTGCATCAGTATTATTTTTATTTCCTTTCGAAAGGAAAATTTTATTATTCTATGCAATATCGAAAGAAAGAAATGAATTAGTGGTTTTGCTGCGAAAAGAACCCTCTCTCAATCGCGTTGCCGACTTATCCGGAAACCCAAACAAAGAAGCAACGGCGGTTCTTGACGTACAGATGAAGCCTTTTTTTTTTTTTTTTGGTTGTTTAAACAGTTAAATTTTCTTTGAGGGGTAGAAGTGGGGATATATGAGTGGCGGAGTTTTTTTTAGCGAACGCGTCGGCATAGTTAATTTCTCAAAAAAAAAAAAAAATAATAAAAGATGAAGAAACAGATTCAGTAATAGTAGGTGTCGGTTTCTTAAGGACCACCTGTGCTTATTTTGGTACACGTATGAGTGAGTCATGGTGCACGCAGTCAGAAACGTGGATGTTGTTAGGATTTATGTGGACTGTTGATGGGAGGTCATGTGGGATGTGTGACAGATGGACGGCTCAGGTAGGTTGGGGTTAAGGAGTGGTTTGAGTCGTGTTAATTGTGCAAAGTACGATTCTTTTTTCTGTCAACATTGAATCAAAATAATCGGACACATTTATTGCGTGTAATCTCAGTGTCTTTGACTTCTTAGTTCCGACCCGTCACTCAAAAGTTTGTTTTACCGCCTTAATTAGTCAAAATCACCTGCAATCATGAGATATTGTCACTTAAGACTCTATTTAGCACGTCCAAGTATATATATATATATATATATGATTTAAGTAGTTCACGGTGAATATATTATAATGTTGGTTTTATTGATTATTTCATCTGCGTATTCATTAATGTAGTTCCATTAATGAAACTGCTAACATGTCTTATGTGATTAAGGTATTTATCATTTGAATAGAGTTTGATAATGCATTAGAATATACATTTTTAAAGAATGTTTGAATTGTAAAAATATCAAAATGATGCTTTTCTTCAAAATGTTTTTACATGGTTTTGATGTTAACTAATAAAAAAATGCCTCAAAACACATAGTTTGATGCATTTCGATTAAAAAGTATTTTCTACAAAAAAAATACTTGAACAGCGTTGCTGAACAACCAGTATTTTTGCAAAAATACCTGCATCGAATTACCGAACAAATACTTAGCACTATTGACTTGTGAATTCGTTCATTTCGATGTAAATTAATAAACCTCTATTCTAACCCCCCCAAAAAAAAAAAAAAAAAAAACTGACAAATATTATAGACCGGAAGGAAATTGGAATTTAGGAATTTGTTTGTCTTTTTCTCCCGGTAACCAAACCTCATGTTTTGTTCGAAAATCCATCCAAGCCAAACAAACCATAGTAGAAGATCAACTAGCACATGCTAACAGCAAGCAATGCCGATCTGACAGTGGAGGCAGTGTAGTAATTTACCGCATTTGTAGGCTTGGTTTTAGCAAAACGGCAGTGCATTTAACATCAGGTTAATCAAGTCCCTCGATTACGTGAAAGATAAATGGAGAGAAGGAACACAGACCACTGGGATCAAAATCCAGAAAAAAATGCATCATATAGAAAACTACTAGTAATACCTGGTTTGAAGCGGAATCATTACAGTCCACTAACGTTTGGCTTTAACAAAGATATCTACCTATTATTTCAGCAGAAACTTCAACCTTAACATATAATCCACAAAGTCTGGTTAACATATAAAGTTTCACCTCCTGGTTGATTAAAATCCCACCCTGATAAAGCTTGTGAGGACCAACATACATCTGCTATGTCCAATCGTTATCCTCTCTAAATGCTGAGATTGTTGCTGTACTTGTTGTGTTGCCTTCTTTGGTTACTTGTGTGAAGGCAAACTCAGAAACCAGAGCCAAATGATCACTTCCCAGTATCTGTATAAACCACGAAACAAAGGGTTAAATTCAATTACAAACATATGCAACCATAAAACCAGTTTTTTTTAAATAAAAAAAAAAAAAAAAATTATTCAAAGAAAAAAATATTAATGGTATACTCTTAAACTTGAATATTACAGAATTTGAACAAACAATGAGATTACATTCATAACACATAAGAAAATTCAGCGAGAGTGGCCAGAGGTAAGTTAAACTTGGCAGTATTTCCCTGCTAAACCTGTAACAAATTAAACTTCCAAAGAAAAGGTTTAAAACTATCTCAGATCATTGATGATAAAAACTAAATTCAGAAAGCACGTTCTTGCTGGTTTTATTTTTTATTCAACCAGTTATACTTAAGACATTGTCTGCTCATTTTGAAGGTGAACATCTTTCTAAGACAGAGAGAGAGGAATTATTCAAGTGTCAACTGGTCCATTAGCCAACAGCTGAGAAAGGAGATGACTTAGATAGATGGTAACATGCGAATGCCAATAACACCATTTTTTTTGTTTGGAAGTTGAAAAAGGCATGAAAAGAAACAAAGAAGGATTATACTCCTCTCAACATGCTCCCTAACTTATAATCAGCGCATTTGTAGAAAAGTGGGAAAGACAAATAGTCTATGGTGGATTGATGTTCAAAAAAATAAAAAATAAAAACCTTTTACGAAGGAATCTCAATGTTTCTACTATTTTCCTAAGAATGAAAAAGAAAGAACTTTTCTAGAAGATCCACCCACCAATTTTCAACAAAAATGAAAATTTGAAAACCCAATAATTGTTTAATTTTTCTTTAAAACCTATTCCTGTAACAACCAAAAAAAATAAAAATAATGAAATTCCCTTTAAGTGCATGGAAGTAGAAACATTTCGTCAAGTTTCCAGCAAAAATGGCATCCACTTCAAGATCCATGGTTCTTACCTGGCATGGAAGGCCACCTGTCCTCCTTAAAATATCAAGTGGAAGAGTATCCAAGACCTTAACAGGCACAATACCATCCGAGTACCTGTTTCAAATACAAGCACTTCTATAGTCTCATCATCATCACTATAATGCCCAGTACTGTTGGAATTTCTAGTACAATTTTCAAAACAAGGTACTTACCATAAGTAGTCAACAGTACCAAGAAACTTTGAATGGTAGGAAGTAGCTAAAGGTTCACCATTGAAGTCTCTTGTTTTTGCAGAACCCTGAAAACAGTTCCTGCTTTAGCCATCAATACTCCAAATGACTTCTCATAGAAGATGCAAATAATGATCAACAATATATTCATCTTATCAGAATCAAGTACATTCACTGTGGCATAGGTGCTGTTAAGCTTAAAAGGATGTGCAACCAAATGGCAGTCAATGTTTCCCGTTGCAACCTTAACCTCCTCATCAGTCCAGTAATTCTTCAATAACCTGAAACCCAAGGCATTCAAGTTTGTTTAATAAATCAATATTAATGTTAAATACAACAGTCTATTTGAACTATCCAATACACTTGAATAAGGTGTAGAGGTGGAAAGTGCACATCATATGGCATTCTGTGTTGGAGAAACTGAATACAGTCAATAAAAACAACAAAAGAAATAAAAGCATGAAAGCATGAAACTATGAGCTAAAAGTTTAGGAGTTGCAGTGCATAAACCCAAAATTACAAGAACAAAGTACGAGACATTTCCATTAAACATAGAAATTGAATCTACAACCAATTACTATATATGCATGTTAATAGCTTAGTCCTTGACCTTTACTTAGTATATGGATAATGTTATTTAAGAAAGAAAAAGAAAAAAAAACACAACAATTGAATGAAAATCTTGCAAAGATCTCTCAAAAATCTTTCATTGATTTTAAAATAGTTCAGAGACAATAGTTAGCATTTTTAAGTTCTGCAAACCTGATTTGCAACACAATCAATCATGTTAATAGAACCAGACTCTGATCTGAAGCAACAGGAAAAATACAAACTCAAGGACGGGGCTGTGGCCCGGATTCACATCTAAAATATTTTCCTAGATTATATGGTCTCAATATGTGATCAATGAAGAAGAAGTGAGAGAGAAAGGAAATACTTGTCCATAAAAAATAATGGACTAGTCATTTCTTTTCTGACACCAAAAATCTTTGCAGGATCACATTTCCTCTGTCCGGACAACTCTCTTCTGTCATATGGCAAGATATTCAGCTGCAAATAGAAACATATCCAATCTCAAAAATGAACCTCAACTTTCTGGTTTGATAGATGCTAATATTATCATAAATGTAGGCGCATTAAGTGATTGGAATTCCACAGAACATAATGAAAACCTCAAAAAATGATACCTCAGACAAAGATAAGAACTTGTATATTGCACTCTGTCAACAAGAAAATGGATTTAAAATTTATCTCTGTAGGAACCATAATTAACTACAATGGTGAAAAAATTAAGAAAAGAAAAAGGATTTTAGATAATAGACCTGAGGAATTGAATTGAAATCACCAGCCAGGACAACAGGGATATTACCCCATTTCTCGGCAAGAATCTGTGCCCTTGACAAGAGAAAACGAATCTACAAATAGAAGTATTCAATATTTAAACAGATGAGAAAATTGATTCTACACATAAACAAGCTTCCTAATAATTTTTTTTCCCCAAAATTATAAAATGGCACCAAAAGAAAAAAAGAAGAAGAGGAGGAAGAGAAACAAACCCAAAGTATTCCATGTTTATTTGCCAGGTTGCAAATATTTAACTAATAGGCGATATTAACCTGATTTCTTGATAAATGATGATTTTCCATACCCATTGCCTATTGGTAACCTCAAGGATCTGGGCTTAAATTGCAATTGGCAGAAGAACAAGAAAAATGTGGTGAAAAAAGTGCAAAGGAAGCACAAAGTGAGTAAGCATAACTTAGTAAGAAAGTCCTACGTAAAAATATATGCAAGGTTGGTACTGATACCATTATTATGTTTGTATATCAAGATAAGTGTATACAAAGATTGTTCGAGTGCTTGTACTCTCATTTCAGTTATTTTATATGAGAAAGAGTATCCTCAAACTAAAACTACTTTCAGTGAGAAGAAAAATCACCACTACAAAGTTAACAAATCACCACTACAAAGTTAACAAACTTTGATATGTCCACAGAAAAAGAGAAATTGCGGGGAGAGCAATAATCAATTTGGAAAGTAGATGGCAATACTTAAAATAGTCGTTAAGGAAGCAATACTTGAGTAGGTTATATGAGCTTGCTACCGTATGATAGGTAAACAAAGTCAGCTGTGCATAAAATGGAGATATTGAAGTGAAAGAACTACATACTTGACCCAATTTAACATCTCCTCGGCTTGGGTTATAAAGCACATGGATGTTACCAACCAGTATTCTTCTTGGTTCATCTCTGCAAATCTACCTGCATGAGATGAAATCAGATAGATAATCCAACTGAAAATAGGATATAAAATGAGTCATGAACACACATACAAGAAGAAGCATATTTAACTTCAATACAGTGCAAATTAATGTCTAAAACAGTAGGAGAGTAATATAGGGTTGATAAATTCTTTGAACTTCTGTTGAATCAAAATAACTTCGAGGGAAGGGAAGAGGAAACTTACCACGAGTCTTGAATCATGCCAACCATAAATTCTCGAGGAAATAATAAAATCCTAAATAGATTAAAGCATCACAGATGCTACAGTAACCATTCACTGCTTCAAATTTGTACTTGTTTGGTTTAAACCTCAGACTATGAAAGAGTAGTGAACAAGAACATTCAGCCAAAGCTAGATTATGAATATTTGTAAGGATAATTCATTACCAAAATACTTGAAAATATATGCTTCAGAATTGCTACCTCAAAAACAGAGAGTTGGGCAACATTATCACGAAGACCATAGCGATTAAATTCAATGGTCTCTCCTTCTAATAACCGAAACCTACCAAAATCAAATAAAACCTTACTAAGAAGTCCACAATAATTAATATTATTAAACAATACATTACAAAAAACCACAATTTCCTTACGTATCAGCTTTCCAAAACATAGCACAACCATCAACACTATGTCCTGTTCGCCGCTGCCATTATTAACAATTGATTAAGTAATCTCCCAAATTAACTAAACGAAACAATCAACCCTAGATTAGTTTGAAATGCACCAAAACAAAGTTAACCTTGTAAGAACCAGCATATCCCGATTTCTCCACGGTCTGCAATAAATCATAGTACTTGTCCACCTCCTAACATAAACGTATATGCATCCATAAATTTGAAAAGATTCCACAATAATAAACAAATATTTTTAAAATTAAATACGATATAGAGTGGCTTACTTGCAAGCATATAATATCAGGGTTCCATCCAATCAATTCTTGGCAAATAACCCTTTTTCGATAAGCCCATTTCAAGTGATTAAAAGGAACATTTTGGTATAAATTTCTGTGCTTTGAAGCATTTCTGTCCCCCAATATGTTATATGACACAACAGTAAATCTTTCTAACAAACCATAAAGAAATTACGGATTAGATAGATATAATGAAACAAAAAACCAACAAAAAAGAAAATACATGAAATGTAAATTCATAAGTAAAATATACCTTGGGATGATGCCAGTGGTGGATCATGATCAGCTTCAATCCAATGGCGGAGAAAATCCCTGGAAGTCTGATCGTATGGTCTGTGTCTGGTATGAGAAGTAGTTGTTGCCGATAATAAATCATCTGTTGGGCCAGTGTTGGTAGAGCAAGAGATTGAAGTGTTGGTTGATTTGGAAGAGAAGCAAAAGAATAAAGATTGGAGTTTCGGGAAAGCGGGGCTAAACTGAGGAGCGCGAGGGCTGAGCCAAGACGAAGATGAAGGGTTGCAGTAGCCCATTGAAGATTTTGAAGAAGAATAAGTAGTTTGACTTGTGGGTTAAAGGGAATTTAGGATTAGGGACTGATACAAGTGAAGTGAAGTGAAGTGAGGTGAAGATACAGAGGATAGCATTTGGCGTTGTGTCAAACTAACCACCTTTAGCGCCATTTTGTTGGATATGGTTCAACGACATCTCGTTTCACGATTTTTTTTTTTTTTTTTTTCGAGACTAGGTCCTTACTCAATCGGATAAATATATAATTCATTCTTATATTCTAAAATAAATTAATTATATTTCTGCATTTTAATTAATTTTTTAATCTATCATTTTAATGATATTTTCTACTAAAACCGTTTGAAAATATCATGCTATTTGCTTAGGATAAATTTTATTTTAAAAATACTTTTCAAAGAAATGGACATATACAAGTTACTACTCATCACCATTTTCTCTCCTACTTTGATCCAAGTTCGACCAAAGAGAAACGCCAAATCTTTTTTCTTTCTCTTTTCTTCTTCTTTGTCTCCTTCCTCATCCCTTCTTCCTCTTCTTTCTGTTTCCTTAAAAAATCCAACCAAAATCACATGAAAACAATCAATTCTATCACTTTTCATACCGCATCTAAAATCTCTCTTTTTTTCAACCAAAACCTTCATACTTCACATAAAATCAAGCTCTAACCTATCAATCTATATCCCTAGACCTTAAAATCGATTTTTTCCACCTTCTCCTAACCTTTTTAAGACCAATATCAAGTCCTAATCCACCAACCACCATTAAACCAAAAACTTTCCTCCACTTTTCTTTTATTTTCTCGCTCATTCACCTCCTCAAATACCATAAACTTGTATCTTATTTCTAAAGGCTTGGTACTTGTCCTTGACCGGAGTCCTACCAAGATGGAAAAGAGAGTAGTCATGGGTGATGAGACTTGCACCTGTTTATTTAGTTGACAAGAATTTTTAATATAAAATTAGTTATTTGTAAATCACATGATATTTTTTTATTATTTTACAAGAAAATATCATTAAAACGATAGATTGAAAATATATTTAAAATACAAGGACATAAATAATTCATTTTAAATTACAAAGATAGTTTTAACATTTATCAAATTATATTATATAATGACAAAATAGACTTTTTTTTTTGGCAAAATCAAAATTTAAATTGGTTCTTATTAAAAGAGAACTAAGTCCAAACGTTACAAGCATGTTGGCCCAACACAAATCCTAATACGACCAACGAATCCTTTTCATAAAAAAAAATTACATTAAAAGATGGCTCCATTATGAAATAATGAATGTCCATATTCATTCTTATTTTCTATAACTATTCATATTCTTTAATATAATTCAATTCATCATTATCATGCATGAATGTATTTCTTCTCCATTAAATTTATAATCTAGAATTCGTGTAAAATTCACCTATAAATAGATGTGTTAAGTGAAGAAATATATTGAACTCATTTTTCTATCATCTTTCTCTCCAACTCTTTTACTATTATTTTTACTTTTATATTACCATTATTATTACATTTATGATACATTATCGGTATGAGTGCACTACAAAAAAATTCATATTATCTAAATTATGAAGAGATATGTATCTAATTTATCCTTTATTTTAAATCCAATTATACATAGAATATACGTTTGAAAAATTTGAATGATCTAATATATAAAATTTAATAATCTAATGTAAGTTGTGTTGAAAAGCTTGAATTTTATAATTATATTTATTCTTATTTCCTAAAATTATTATTATAACTTACATTATAGAATTTTTATCATGTCAAACCTCACAAAACTTGATTTTGTGGCCCTTAACATTTTTGACAAGAATTATTTATCATGACAACTTGATGCTTGAGATACATTTAAGTGTTAATGGCCATAGAGAAACAATCAAGGATGGTAATCAAAGAATCCTTGCAAAACCATACTAAAGAAATGATTTTTCTTCACCATTATCTCTACGAGGATTTAAAAATTAAATATTTAACCGTAAAGGGTCCACTAGAACTTTGGAAAAAATTTAAAAGAAGGTATAACCACCAAAGAATGTAATTCTTCTAAAAGTTTGTTATGAATGGATGCACTTAAAATTACAAGATTTCAAAAGAGTGAGTGAATATAATTCTATAGTATTTAGAATCGGTTCTCAATTAAAATAGTATGAAGAAAATATTTTTTATTCAAACATGTTAGAAAAAATATTCTCTAATTTTCATGCCTCAAATATGCTTTTATAACAACGACATCGAGAAAAGAGTTCTAAGAAATATTCTTAATTGATTTCATGTTTGCTTATGGCCGAACAAAATAATGAGCTATTTATGAAACATCATGAATCTCGTCCAACCGATTCTACTTCATTCCTTAAAATGAACATGAAAATTTATGATAATTCGAGGTGGTGGACGAGGATGTATCATCATTATAAATATAGTAAGCCATGACTAGTGCAAGAATCGAGAGAGTTGTGAGACCTATCTTAACTCAAGCAAACCGTAGATATCTAATCCATAGTTATCGAGCTCGTAGCAATTAAAATATTCATTCAATTCATAATGTCACGAGTTAATACTTCCTAAATTCAACACAAACTATAGTTTTATAATATTTATATATTTCAAGAATAATATCCATAATCAAAATTATAATACAACTCTCATCCAATCCATCATATCACAACTTAATTAGTTATTATTTCTTGATTCTAACTCAAACTATAGTTTCATAATACTTGTACGTGTCTAAAATAATAATCATAATAAAAAAACCTAATACAACTCTAAAAAATATAACTATAGAGCTCTAGAGTGTATAACACAATAATCTCAAAATATAAGTTCAAAATATTATAATTAAGTGAGTCACACGAACAATGTGTCTACTTCAAGACAAACAACTTTGAAAAACCTACGGACAATCTCGCAAACCTTACAAAACTAAAATGGTGGGTTGTGAGCAAAATAATAGCTTAGTGAGTAGATAACATATATAACATAAATAAATGAGGAAAATGAACCAACGAGTAATAGTTTTAAACCCGTTCAAGATGTAATGTATGTTTCTTAAAGTCAAATGCATACTTATCTTAAATATCAAGTTTGTACTAATTCACTCTAAAAATAAAGTTGAGTTAGCAAATTATATATTTTTGGGATTAAGAGTTATAAGTTTATTAGAGGAAATTACATTTTTAGAGTAAATTAAAATCTAAAATTAGTTATAAAATAAAATTGGCATCCAACCTTATAAAAGAATAAGAATAAGAATAAGAAAAGAATAAGAATTAAGAAAAAATTGGACAAATTTTAAATAAAAAATGATACATCCATTTTGTCCATAATTCTCCTTTTAGTATCCTCCCTTTCTCACCCAAAGACTCTTCCTACTACCTCCTATTTCCCTCCTTTATTTCCAAGCTAAAGTCTTGCCCAAATACCTTAGAACTTCATGAAATCAAAATGTTTAAAGTGAAATTTAGCTAAATTAGAGTTTTGAAAGTTTGGGAGAGATTGAAGGATTGAAATTGAGGTTGAAAATTCATTAATCAAAGGTGAGAATTATTGTCATTTGACTTTTAAATTAAGGTTTTTCTATGAGTTTATTGATGATTTAGAAGTTGTTTTGGTACTTGGGTTTGTTGTTGAAATAAAAATTGAGTTAAGTTAGGATTAGAAGTTGGATTGAATATGAGGATTTGATCATTTAATAATTAATTATGATAATTAATGATTGAAATGGAATAATGGTAGTGTGAAATTGATTATTGGACTATGAGTTTAAGAAATCCTTGAATTGATTGAGATGACGAATTATGGAGGGAAGTTGTGAAAGAATTAGAATTAGAAATTAATGGTGAATTATAGAGATACGTTGTGTGAAAAATTAAATTAGAAATTTATGATAGATTGTAGAGACAAGTTATGTAAAAATTGAATAGATTTTTAATGATGGATAATTGGTTGTAGCAAAGTGTGAATTGGATTGTTAGAGAATGATGTAAAATAAACTTGAGATATAGTTATTGGGTAATTACTTAGAATTTGTTGAGAAAGTAAGAGTTGAGTTAAAAATTCTCAATTTGAGTCTTTTAGATAAATTTCATTTTTGAAATTTATCTTGTATTCGATTTCTCTAAAATAATTCATTTGCTTCGAATTATTCTCCGATATATGATATTAATGACTATTTGATCATTTTGTATCATAAGATTTTTCGAAACGAGCGACTTCATCCCAATAATAATGTGCTTCAAGTTCTTTTTATATTTTCATCACGCATCATTGATTTAAATATGTTAAAATCACATACGATAGAACTTAGATGAGACCGGACTTCTTATGTATTTGAAATGATTTGACATAAAAAATGATTTGATATGATTTTAAAAAGAGTTTGATTAGGAGTTTTGAATAAGTTTTTTACTTAAGGTTTGATTTAATGGTATGAATTTAATTAGTAGTTTGATTAAGATTCTAAATTTTGATTTATTCATATAATTTTAGTAAGTATCCGATTTATGATTTTGAATATGAGTTTGTATTTGAGCTTTGATCATGAGTATGAGATTTGATATTAAATTATATTACCAAATTTGATTTTGAGCATGAATTGTGTTTGAATATTTTAGTTTTGGATTTTTGGAATATATGTGAGATTATTTAATTTTTAATTTAATTGATTACCTTGGGATACCTAGCTATGAGAGGTGTAGTTTGTTAGCTCATTGATGTAAAAATACTCTAGCTAGTAGAAAAGGTGTAGTGTTAGCTCGTGTGTCATCCAACATGTGATATACTTAGCTATAGAAAGCGTAGCTTTTGGATGTTCACATCTAATGATACAATATGATTTGATCACCTCGGGTGTAGAATTTTTATTTTTGATATGATCAATTTGATTTTTATATGTATTTTGATATGAGATCTCAATTATGAGTTCGAACGAATTAAAATATGAGATATAATTTGATATTTAAAATATTTATTTGATTTTGAGAAATATGTATTACATCTTGAGTAGGTTTTGAATTATCATCTATTTATCCGTTTTTTTCCTTACTTATGTTATATAATATTTACTCACTAAACTATTGTTTTACTAACATCCCACTATTTTAGTTTTGTAGGGCTTGTGAGATTGCCTTAGACTTTTACAAAGCTACTTATTTAGAAGCCAACACATTAATCATACGGCTCATTTACCTGTAATATTTTAAATTTGTATTTTGATATTATTTTACACTCTAGAAGCTCTACAATTATATTTTGAAGAGTTATATTAGGTTGATCATGATTATTATATTGAATGTATATAGATATTATGGAATTATAGTTTAAGCTAGAATTAGAAAATATCGACTAATTAAGATGTGATATTTTGAATAAAATGAGAATTGGGTTAGAATATTGATTATGAATAGTACTTTGAGAAAGTATAAATATTATAGAAATATGGTTTATGCTGAATTTCAAAATTACTCATTAATTAGTTGTGGGATTCGTATCAATATTATGAAATTATAATTTGTGTTGGAATCAGAAGTATTGATTAATTAGGTTATGATGTTGTGAATTGAATAAATATTTTGATTACTACTGGTTTAGTGATTATAGATTAAATATTCAAGTTTACTTGAGTTGAGGTGAGTCCCACGACTTTCTCAATTCTCATATTGGTCATGGCCCACTTTAGGGGTCGTGACAAGTATTGGTATCAAAACATAGCTTTTTTAGAGTCTAGAAAGCATATGTTGTATTCTAATCTATATCTTTGCTTTGAATTATTTTTCTTCCTTGAATTCATATCTTTTAAGATGTATTGAATCGAATTTTGTATTTCATATAGGTTGTCATGGTGAGTACTAGGGTAAGTAGTCTTTAGGTCATTTCTTATGATGCTAGGGTATTGTTGCAATCCACTATTTTACGTGATTGTACTTTTTCATGAGATTTGATGTGATTCTATGTATGTTAAAGTATTTTTTTATAGTTTCAACATTTATGAGAGAATCATGATAGTTGAATTGATGTGTAGGAATTATGACGCGTGGGTGATGGATAGAAATTTACCTACGGATTTAATATTATTAGATATGATTGATTTTGAGGATAGAGTGGCTAGTGAATTATCATGCTTTATTAGATTTTTATAATAAAGAAATGTGTTTTGAAATAAAAAAATTAATGTGGATTGACAAGATACGTCCATGTTTAAATAAATAGGAGTTTGAATTTCAATTTTTGTCCATTTTTCCTTCCACAACCCGAAGTTACCTATTCCTGCTACCCAAACTGAAAGATGTAGTAGAATATTAATATGAGGCGATAAGCTTCTCCATGTAATCTTGTCCTACAACTAAGGGGTGATACATAGGAAGAGATCCCATATATTGGACTTCATGAAAGAGCTCCATAGAGAAGAGCTAGTTAGATATGCCTATACTAACTTACCTTTCATTGATCGCATTATCTCAAATAAATCTCTCGGCTCTAAGCCACCTTTTTGAACCGGTGTAAGATTTTCTTCCAATTTAGCCAATGGTGTATGTTTTTCCCATCATTATTCTAAAAAAAAAAATTAGCGATGTATCCCTAGATTCCGGCCATAGTGCTTTTAGGAATTGGTAATACTCTCATTATTTAAATGAGGATTAAGGTCAAAATGTTCTAAATCAGTATGAGTTTCCCCCTATAGATTACAATCTACTTTTCTAGCTTGTTAATTTCTCCCGAATCATATGCTCTAAGTGGACAAAGAATTCTACCTATGATCCGCCTTTGAAAAGTGGCATGCCTAAGTAAAAAATCTTATTAGTGACCATGTTAAAACTTATCTAGTTCACAAGCGGTAGCTTCCTATGGATGGATAACTTAGAACTATACAAGTAATGAGCTCTTATGATAATTGATAGCTTGACCACTCGATTGCTTATATATGCTTTTAGCGAAGCTAATATTATGTCAATGTTTCATTTCTCTCAATTATAGAATAACAACATATCATCTTCAAAAAGTAAATAAGACACATGTAGGTTATGACGTCCGAGTGTAGTAAGAAAGAATTTACCCTTTGTGTACTTGATCATTTAGATGTTTGCTGAAAACCTCATGTGCGATGATGAACAAGGCTAAGGACAAAGGGTCATATTGTCTTAACCCATATGAAGATTTGAAGAAGCCATAGGAGCTTAAATTGAGGATCGGAGAGTGCCGGTAGTTGCTCAAACACCTACAAATCAGATCACAACATTGCTCCGAAAAGCTAAATCTCTGCATAACTTTCAAGAGAAAGCACCATTCCAGCCTATCATAAGCCTTGGCCATGTCTACTTGTAATATTATGTTCCCCTTAATAAATTTTCTGTCTATATCATACATTAGTTCCTAAGCTAGAGTAATACTTTCACGAATTGCCCTCCTTTTAATAAAACCAGATCGCTCTCACAAAATAATGATTGGCAACACCGTGCTTAATCATAAAGCTAGTATATAGGAGAGAATTTTGTAAGAAAAGTTGTATAGACTTATGGGTCTTAAGTCGGAGATGTTTATTGGGCGTGTACATTTAGGAATCAAAACCATTATTGTGGTAGTTACCCCTTCGAATATAACCGACTTGAAAGGCGACTGGATGGCCCTCGCCACATCACCGCCTATGATGGTCCAATGAAGACTTATAAAACACATCGATAAACCTATCGGGACCAAGTGCACTAAGCTCATCCATTAAAAAAACAATAACCTTGATCTCCTCTACAAAGGATATGGCTATCGAGTATTGTTATGGAAAGTTATAAGGATAAAGGGAATGATATCCGGAAAAGAATCCTCTAAGGCGATCTATTCACCGATAAAATTCCTTTAAAAATAGTTAACCATAGCAGTGCTAATGATAGACTCATCCGAACAAATCGTGCCATCCTTTAATATGAGAGAAAACTTGGCCTTTATAACTCTATTATGAATGCTAGCTTGTAAAAAAGTAGAGTTTCGATCCCCATTTACTAGCCATTTGATTATGGCTTTCTCCTAAAGCATATGTTCCTTATGTTCCACAAGTAATAATAAATAATCCCCAGTAACAACTATCGTCATGAAATTATCCTCGGTCCCATTATTTTATAGTAATAACTCAGCTTGAAGAAACTCATCTCTTGCCTTGTTGATCTTTACATTAAGATCCCCAAATGCACTTTAGTTCCATTTCTTTAATCCCCCATAAGAGCTTTCAATTTAAGATAGGGATTGAGGAAGGGAGAACCGTTGTATATGGAATGCCAATTACTATGAACAAAAGGAGCAAAATCATTATGAGAAGTCCATATCCTTTTGAATGCAAATCTTGTAGGTTTAGTTGAAATTGTGGCAAATGATTACAACGAAGGGCAATGATTTGAATAGAATCTACCTAGATGGTGACACACTAATTTAGGAAGGGAAGCAAGGAAAGATTGATTGACCAAGACCCTATCTAGACATGCCATCTTAGTTGTTACACCAAGTAAACCTACTTCCCGTAAAGCTTACATCTTGAATAGCGAGTAACTCGTATACCATAATTGAAATCAAACATGGATCCAAGACCATGTTGGTTGCCTCCAACCATTTTCAATAGGTCCGCTACTACATTAAAGTCAACACCAATCACCCAATGTTGATTAATGTTAAGGGCATATGGGTGATCCCATAAACAACATCTTTCACTCCTATTACAACTAGCATATACAACTGAAAGAGAGAAGTGTGAGTTAGATATATTATCCTTAACATTCATTGTGATGGATTGAGAACAAACCTCTTGTACAGATTTTGAAAAATGATCCTTCCACAAAAGCCATATATGCTTATTGGTAGAGTTGCCATGAGCGAAACACTGGAAATTTTTTAAGTTGAGAAGTATTTCTATTTATTTTATTAACATTAAAAAAATAAAGAAAATAAAAAATATTCTAAAATGATTTCAAATTTTTAGAGAGTAGTAGATAAATCGTACTAAATGATTTCTATCATGTGGCTATTTATGTGATCGTTTTTTTTTTTTTTGGAAAAAAAAAACCTAAAGGATGGACTAAAGCTAAAAAAAAGTTTAAGGAAGGTCAAACCCAAAATTAAAAGTTCATTGATTGATTTTCAAATATACTAAAGTTCATAAAAGGTTTGACCCATTTAACCAATTTATAAATTACCCTTTTAAATTCTTTTTCAATTTGTATATTGTAAGTAATCAATGACACTTAAGGAAGGAAAAAAAACAATTAAATTGTTATGAAAAAACAACAAAAATGACTAAGTTACAAACAACTATGAGATATAAGGATTTAATATTTGGTTTTCTAAAACAAAGGATTAACTAATTATTTTACTAAAATTACAAAGATTAAGTTAAAAATTAATTCTTAATTTTATCATCTAGGCTTCTAATTCAAAAGAGGCCATAAAATATTATTATTATTACGATTTTGTTTCGTAAATATAGGATGATTTGTTCAAGATCTAATTAGGAGACTTAATTTTGAATGTGAGAAAGCTTGCCCTAAGGATCTCTTGTCTCGAGGACCAAAAAAAGTGCTACTCGTGTTTAGTATTATTTTGCAAAATAATATTGTTCTAAAGAGTAATTTTGTATTAGAATCGGTATTCGATGAAAAGTTATATTGATGTAATCTCAAATAGTGCATTTAAACGATAATTTCATAATCAATTATTTTAAAAATACAATTTTATATGTCAGCGACAAGTACAACAAGTTCGGACTTGATGGATAATTTTAAAGAAGCATTAGGGGAAATGTCTAATTAAAGGAAGGTGTAATTTGAGCTCGCAAAACTATTAAGGATTATTGTGAATAATTTGAAAAGGGAGGAAACCGCCCTTCTCTCTTGCATGGAAGTCCGCCCTCCACTCAATTTTTTTTTTATTAAAAAAAAAGTCGGAATTTGATTACGACTATAGTTTATGACGACATGATTTTTTTTGCTAAACTTAAGAACTCCATCATCTCATCCACCAAAAATTCTACACGAGTTTAGCATTAACAACTCCATTATTATTGAGTTATAAAATCCAATCAATTAAACACTTACAAATAAGACAAAAATAACTATAAAATTAAAAATAAATTTTATTGTGATAAAAATTCCACTATTCTATATAAACATAGAATTTTTTTTTCATTTTATTATGTGATTAGTGGAATTTTCAACTCAATAATACTAAATTAGAATACCAAATCAATATTAAAAAACTCTTGACCATTCAAATGACACAATTCCAACACTTATGAATATGATTATCAAAATAAGCATGTAATTTATATACGGCATGTGATATAACAAAATTAATTTTGTTATTTGGCACAAATGATCTATATATACTAATATAAATATTATTTTTTGAAAATTAATTAAAAATTTTGATAAAAAAATAAATAAATTAAAAACGATCTTAAAATATAACGATAACTTAGATTTTTTTTAAAAAAAATAGATTAAAAAATTAATTTATCATACAAGAAGACGTAAGGGTGTTAACCTTCATTGGAAAATGAAAGTTGTAACTAGTCATTTATTTGTCTTTACCATACTTCGACAGAATGGCAGCGCTCAACTGAGAGCTCCTAAAAGAATTTTTCTTGCTCATTTTTGGAATAGATGTAATCTATGTTTTCGAGACTATAAATAAATTAAATCTAGTTGGGGGTCGGAGATCGGAGGTTACCATGACACCGAGTTTCAATGTGCCTTGTCAATTAGAGGCGATAAAGTCGAGCATAGTTGCAAAAGTCATATTATTATTATTTAAAAATGCAAGTTGCAACTACTTTTTAAACTCTTCATTAAATAATAAATAAATGAAAATGATATAGTCAAACCTATAACAGAGCATGATCCATTACCCCTCTAGCTTCGGGTTGCCAATTTATTTGACCACTTGTAGCCCCAATAATAAATAAATAAATTGCTATTTCAATTTTGGGTTGCCAATTTACACCGATCAATCACATTTTGCTTTATTTTGTTTTTGTTTTTTTATTAATTATGAGTTACACTATATATATATATATATATATATATATGTGTGTGTGTGTGTGTGTGTGTGTGTGTGTGTGTGATGTATGTATATTACCTAATAAAAATATCTTAAAAAAAAAAGCCTTGAGAAATTCTGCTATTTGATGTCATATTTTATTGGATGACCTTATTCTCACTTCTTTAATTGATCCTAATTTCTTTTTGTAACTTAATAGAGTGATTAATTTTTTGTGTAGAATTTTAAAATATAATAATTAAAATACCACGATAAAATTATAAAAACTATAAATTAAATATAGTTTTCATTAAATCATATATGAAAATATTATTTTATTCAATATATACAGAAAGTTAATCGGTAAAACAAGTTCTTGAATTTTGGGTAAAATTCAATTTGATCATTAATTTTTTTTTTTAATATCTCCAACTATCAAGTAAAATAAGTATATTTATTCACTTATTTTTCTATTTGAATGGAAAGTCTAAAAGATGGCATTATCCTAATCTATCCTTTTTATTTTTCTTTCTTGTTTTCTTTTTCAGGTGGGGACCAACCGGCGAAGTGTATTGGTAGTTTGGGCCGCAATTACAACAGTGAGTGAAACTACTAGTTGCACGATTTGACTACAAAAGGCGTGATCATATCCTTTTGAAACCAATGAATTGAAAAGATAAATCTCTCCTTGGCTCCACTCAGATTCCATAATCAAACATGTCTCTCTTACTCTTTATCCTGCTTGCATTTCTTGGGTCATTCATTTACATCCTACGAGCCTCCATATACCGGCCAACTAATGATCGGAAACTGCCGCCAGGACCTCCAACCTTACCAATCATTGGTAACCTCCACATGTTAGGCAACCTCCCACATCGAACCCTTTCCCACTTAGCCAAGAAATATGGTCACATCATGTCACTGAGGCTGGGCTATGTTCCAACCATTGTGGTATCATCACCTCAGGTAGCTGAGCTTATTCTTAAAACCCATGATGCCATTTTTGCAAGCCGCCCAAAGTTCCAAGCTTCAATGTACATGTCCTATGGTACAAAGGGCATGGCTTTTACAGAGTATGGACCTTATTGGCGCAACGTTAAGAAATTGTGCACATCACACGTTCTCAATTCATCAAAGATTGAGTTCTTTGCACCATCAAGGAGAGAAGAGGTAGGATTGTGTGTAGACTCAATAAAGAAAGCTGCGGCGGCGCATGAGGTGGTGAATGTCAGCACGGCGGTTGGCAACCTAATTCAAAACATGACTTATAGGATGCTTTTTGGAGAAAGCAACGATGATGAAATCGACTTAAGGTCTCTTGTTAAGGAGTGCGTGCTCTTGGCAGGAGCTTTCAACATAGCGGACTATATCCCTTTCTTCGGCGCATTTGATATTCAGGTAAAATAAAATTACAATAAAAATTTATCATATTTTTTGAATTCAACCCATATGGATTAATGACATTAATTTCTATTGAATATTCGAACTTCTTAGTATTTCCAATTTCTCAATTCTGTATTTTAAATAAAGCAATTGACACGAGGGTATACTATAATAATATCTATGAAGTATAATTATAAAATTATAAAGAATATCAAAAGGTTTGAAGTTTTAACGATAATTGTCTTTTGTATATATAAAAAAAAATCATTAATATCTATTTAAATATTGTAGTCCAATTTTAAAGCTTAAAAAAATTAGAGTAAGTATATTAAAAGAAATGGCATTATTATTATTATTATTATTATTATTATTTGAAAAACAAATGGTAATAATTTCCCTCAAAAACTATTTATCAATTCTCAATATCCTTTCTCTAATTTTTCTGTTAATTTAATTTTTTTTTTTTTTGAAATAATATTTTCTATTCATCAATACATCCATGGGCTTTGGGCTATACAATGCGAAATAGCCTTCTTTAGAGAAATTTTGTAATACTTAAGTAGTAACTAATAGTATACACAATAGTTGTAATAGTTACTTCATTGATCAATTTTTAAGGAGAGCAATAGACACATGAAAAAATAAAAAATCATATCCGGACCCACTAAAAGTGATAAGTAGATTTTCACTTTTGGTTATTTTTTTTAATTTTCTCTCTCTTTTTGTTTGTATCTATCTCTCTCATGGAGTGGGTTCATGAAATAATTATTATATATACTACTAGTTATTTCTTGAGTATTATAAAATTTCTAGTGATTCTCATTTTCTACTATTAGATTTGAGTTCGAATGTTTTTGTAAACCGATAAAAAAAAAATTGTTACACATTTTACCATAATGCATACTCAAAAGCTTCAAATTATAAATTTCAATATTGTTATTAGAGGTAGCAAATTGATTGGCTAGAGTTCTCAAATTATCTATTTATTATTTTATATAAATCGAGTGTTTTTTTAATTAAAATTTATTTTATAATAGATCTATTTTTAATAAAGAGTTTTTTTTAAAAAAATGCAAATAAAAAAATAATAAAATGACATTTGAATTAATGATTTTCTAAATCTATATCTAGTTTTAAAAATAAAATTTATGTTTGCTTTCTTTCTTTTTCATTTATTTTGTTTATTTTAATGTATTGTGTTTTAGTATTTTTTTATATATTAATGAATAAGTGATGAGTATTAACAAGATAAAAAGAAATACTCATATTCATGAATTAAATATCTATTAATATAAATGAATAATACTATTTTATTCATATTTAATCCATTACCCATTAGAATATTTTTGAAGGTAACTAATGGGTGAGTCAGGTAGGGTATGTATCTCGTTTTGTACCCGGTCCATTACCATGTCTATAGATATATAACCGATAAAGTAAACCTATTTATTTTTATAGTTTGGATATAAAAGGTGGTTCATTTAATATTTTATTCTAACATGAAAGAAGCTTTTGTTAAATATTCAAAATTTTGAGTGATATGCATATGAAATCTTGTGATGGCTAAGAAGGGTTATAGAAATGTACTCCTAATTAATTAATATATCCATGCATAATTCTCTTACTTGTCAAAACGTTTAACTTTCATTTACCAATTATTTATTGGAACCACGAGCTCTAATATTTTAACAACTCGTATTAATGCATGCGAGGATTTACAAAAAGAATGAAAGCATTTAGCAAGGCCATGGACAAACTCCTAGAGAAGATAATTGATGAGCATGAACAAGATGTTCGTAGGCTAAAAGATAAGCCAAGAGATTTCGTTGATGTGTTGCTTTCATTGTTGAACGATGGCAACGACTCCTCCGATGAGAAGGCATTTGTGATTGATCGAAGTAATGTCAAGGCAATTATCATAGACATGATTGTAGGTTCACTGGACACTTCGCCACAACAATTGAATGGACATTTTCCGAACTTCTTAGGCATCCACGTATAATGAAATGCGTTCAAAAAGAGTTGGATAATGTTGTTGGAATGCATAGGATGGTCGAGGAGAAAGATTTGCCAAATTTCACTTACTTGGACATGGTGATGAAAGAAAGCTACGAGCTCCATCCAATCGCACCATTTTTAGTTCCACACGAGTCTATGGAGGAAATCACGATAGATGGGTATTGCATACCAAAGAACTCTAGAATTATGATAAATGCTTGGGCAATTGGTCGAGATCCCAATGCATGGTCGGGTAGCGTGGAGGAGTTTTTACCGAAAGGTTCAAGGAAACGAATATAGACCTTCGAGGGCATGACTTTCGGCTTATTCCATTTGGTTCGAGTCGTAGAAGGTGCCCTGGAATGCCATCGGGCATAACTATTGTCAAACTTGTTCTAGCTCGGCTAGTGCATTACTTTGATTGGGAGCTCCCTAATGGTATGCTGCCTTTGGAGTTGGATATGAGTGAGACATTTGGCCTTGCAGCACAAAGAGCTACTCATTTGCATGCGAGTGCCATCATATCGTTTGTGTTGTTAGAAATAGGCTCACCGCCCAGTTCATCTTGTAATACAGTGGTGGTAACGCTTCACTTTTTCCCCCCTTTTTTTTCCCGACGATATATGATAAGTGTATTAGAAGACAATAGCCAATCTTTTTTGTTTTTGAGAACCGTGGACGGTACCTCGAGCATATATAAATAAAATATGAAAACATATAAGGGGGGATAATTCATTCTATCCCAACATATTGGAAAAAAGAAAACCTAAATCCCTAAAATAAAGTAAGGAAAGCTCCTTATGTTACACAACGAAGTTACCTATCCGCGAAGATTAAACATACCCGTCCTATCCTCCAAAATAGCCACTCTATACATAAAAGGCAAATCATGTATCGAGAACAAGTATCTTTCATGAATAATGCTAAAAAGCCCAAACTACCAACCTATTTGTAGCCCTATTACTTTCTCGATAGCAACGTTAAATGTGAACCCCCGACCAAATAATTGTATTGCATTTCTAATAATGTAAGTGAGATGCCATGGACTTAGACCAATGTGAGTAATACCGCCTGCAGTCATGAAAGAATCAACCTCCACTATCATATAAAATATTAAACTCCTTGCATAATTTTAGGCCTTCCAAGAAAGCTAAAGGCTCCCCATGGAGTTAGTTCATGAACCAAAAAGTAGGAGAAGGCCATAATAAGATTGCCTCTATCATCACGAATTAAACCACCACTAAGCACACTCGATTGTTTCTTGACGCCCTATCCTTGTTTAATTTTAGTTTGCCCGAGGGAGGGAACAATCATTTTAACTAGATTCTTGCCTTGGGGATTAGAGATGTCGAGTGAGACCTAGTGTACCAAGACATAACCTATCATGGAAAGAAGAGCCTTTTTTTGGATGAAAGATGCATGAAAGTTCATGAAGCCAAAGAAGAACTCTATGTTTGATTTTTTACCAACATATTTTTTCTTCTTCAAATATTGATTTTTTCTTGCCAACCATAATTCCCATAATATACAGATTGCAAATAACCATCTTTGTAAAAAGATTTTTATGAGGAAACTTTACCTTTGCAAAACCAACGTAATGCTAAGTGTTCAATGTTCCTGAGCTCTTTTGGAGCATCCATAATGTTTGCAAAATAAGCCATAAATGCCTAGTTGTCTCACCATGTAAAAACTAGTTTATAGTTTTCACATTTGGTGTGGTACAATACTCGGCATTTTAAGCCGGAGGAATTCCACACTTCTTAACATTCTCTCCCACTCGCCATCGCATTACGAAAAAGCTTCCGGACAAAGAAACCTATTTTTTGGTACCTATTAATTCCGGAGACTCCTCCACTAGGCAAAGCTCGTAGTAGTAACCCTTATTGCATTATGATAGTCCTTTATGTTAAAGTTGCCATTGTTTGAACCTATATAACACAACTTATCTTTCGTGTTTATGTCTAAGCATAAACGATCTAGTTCCTATTATATAGTGACGGGAAGAGAGTTGAACACTATTGGATTTGTTTTGGCATGCTCTATCATTATTTCTAGATTTCCAACAGATTGTGAGAAGCTCAATATCCGTCCATTTATTCTTCCAAATATTCATTTTACCGGACCCAACAATCTAGATGGAGTGTTCCCTAAGATATAGAATATGTGACAATAGTGCTTTCTAGACCAAAGACCTATTGTTATTGGTTAAACTATTTAAATTCCTTGGATCATCATACTTTGCTCTCATATACTTAATCCATGAGAAGAGCTAGACGTAAATGACAATGCTAGTTTACCTTTCATCAAAAGCATAATCTCTTGTAAGTTTTTAATACCAAGACCCTCTCCCGGATAGGAAGTGAAGTCGTTTTCCAGTTGACCCAATGATATTTAGTTTCCCTCTCGTTATTCCATAAGAAATTAGAGATATAGCTTTGCATTCTATTCAGTGAAATCTTTAGAATCCAATATATGGGGCTAAAAGTGAGCACCGATTGAATCAAGGTTATGTCACCTCCTATAAACGAGAACTTGCTTTTCCACCCAACCATCTTTTCCTTGATTTTGTTCTCCAATGCTATAAAGAATTCCATTCGAGAACTACCCTTAATGGCATACCCAAATAAGTTATTACATGAGAATAAGAGGAAAAACCAAGTCCATGCCGCCAATAAAGATTTCCTTACCACATATGACTTATCATTGCGAAAAAAGAGCTTTTCCTTTCGATTCACCAATTAACCACTATCCGTCGAATATTCCCGTAAAAGTAGGTTTATTTTTTTCAAGTTTCTTTTACTACCTTTACGTAATAATAACGTATCATCCGTAAATAGTAGATGAGAAACCGAGGCTACAACTCGCTCGTATAATATGGAGAAATCGTCCCTACCTTATCCTTCCATTTAACTCGTCTATTGAAAGGTTCATGTGCAAGAATGAATAAAGTCGAAGAAATTGAATCCCCCTATCGTATCCCATAAGTTGATTTAAAGAAACCAAATTACTTGGAGTTCATATTGATAATGTACCAATAATTAGAAAGACACTTTTTTATCAATTCACACCAACTCTTGGAAAAGCCAAATCTCCTTAACACTTGCATAAAGAAATTCCATTCTAGTCTATCATATACTTTGGCTATGTCCACTTTTAGAATAACATTCCCCCGTAAAGTCTTCCGTCAATCTCTATAAACATCTCCAACTTAAGTGCCACATTTTCGTGAATCGGTCTCCCTTTAACAAAACTTGATTGTCCTTTAGAAATCGGGTAGGGAAGCACTTCACTTGATCTATCATTTAATATACAAGTGAGGATTTTGTAGGTGAAGTTACAAAGGCTAATGGGTCTTATATTAGAGAAATTCTTAGGATTGACAGTTTGGTATAAGAACCATGGAGGTAGTAGTGGCTCATTTCGGGATCTCCACCTTGAAAAACTTCTTAGATGGCAAGCAACTACATCCTTAGCTATGATTTCCCAATATACTTTAAAGAAGGTCCCCGTGAAGCCATCCGGACTCGGTGCACTCAAATCATCCATCCCAAATACTCGTTGCATTTATCTCTTCCAATTAAGGGATGCTCATGAAAGTTGCATTTTGCTGATCGTAAACCAACTCGGAATCTCATTAAGGAAAGAAAATAAAGTATCATGTGATTCACTTTTCAAGACATTCTGAAAATACTCTACTATTGTAGGCCCAATCACGTTATCATTTATACAATCATTACCATTCTCCAGGTGTAAGTATAATTTTTTATTTCATAGCTTTATTTCTAATACAAACATGAAAGAAAGCTAAATTATGATCACCTAGTTGACTCTTGATTTCTCTTGTAACATTTGTTCCTTTTTGTTTATAAGCATGGCCTATGTATCTTTGGCAATAATCGATTTTGTAAAATTCTTTGTAACATGGTTTCTGCATGGATCACTTCGTCCCTCGCATGATCTAGTTGACGGTTTATATTCCTAAAAACATTCCAATTCCAAGCCTTTAGTTTCTTCCATAAAACTTTGAGCTTTAGTTACAAGTCGAGGAAAGGAGAGTCGCTATAAATCGAGTGCCAATGGGACTCAACAAAAGGAAGAAACTCTTCACGAGACATTCACATTTTCTTAAATGAGAACCTAGCTAACATTTTATTACTCCTATCTTCAATTAGTAACAATGGATAATGGTTTGAGTGTAACCGAGCTAAGTGTTTGCACTGAAGTCATGGAAAATTTGAGACCGCTGGCGTGTTGATCAATATCCCGTCCAAACGCTTCCATATACTCCCAAGCCTTGTTGATTATTGCACCATGTAAAATTACTTCCCATAAATCTAATGTCCCGAAGCCTCATAATCTTTATAGCATTATTGAATTCTAGCAGAGAGTCCGAACTCCGTCGAACTACCCCTCACTTTATTAGAGTTGTTCATAATCATGTTGAAATCACCACCAATAATCCAAGGACTATTAATCTATAAAGATTGTAGATTATCCCAAAGAGCTCTTCTTTCTATCCTATGACGACTTGCATAGACTACTATGAATGAAAACTAATTGTGAGAAAGTTTATCTTTAACTCCAACCATAATTGCTTGAGTGCATACCTCTTGAACATTTATTTCTAATCGCTCCTTTCATAGAAGCCAAATGTGTTTTTTCACTAGATGACCATGAGCATAACTCGTGGAATTTAAAGACTTTGCGAAGAGCTTATAACTTAACTCCCCGTCGCTACTGGTTCTAAGATAATAAGTAATGTTATCTAATGTTGTATAATTAAAACCTTCGTAAACCTCTTTTTTCAAGTGGCACCCACACCCCTAATGTTCCATATCAAGCTATTCATAGAGGAAGATAGAAGAATGGTTTCCCATTGTGAGCTACATTAGATCTAGTAGCTAAACCTCTATTGATCTATATAAGGCTCTTAAGTATCTTCTTATTTTATTTTTTTTGAAACCACCCTTCCTTGTCGTTCTAACCGCTAAATCTTATCTTGAAATACTTCAACAACCTCGGGATGCGTAGCTATAAACTTAAAACTACCCTCTAAAATTGTATGTGGAGATAAAGAAACCGATGGTTGATCTAAGTAGCTCAATATCATCCTTGAAACCTTGCTTCAAGATAGCTAGAGCATTAAATGAATTACAAGTTGATACCTTTATGATTATTTTTGGCATGAAGGACATAATCTTACACTCGGGTATTAGCTGTTTGATCTTTATGATGCTCAATCGAAGAGGAGCCGCACGATCTTTCTACGTTGAAACCGTTATATCCGGTTCTCTAATTTAGGACTCACCATTTTTTGAAACTAACACTGGTGTAGTGGCGGCTTCAGTATGTCTTGTCCCCGTTCTTTGCTTATTAATGCTAGATTCCTCATAAGGTTTTAAGCTTGGTTCCACTATTAACTGCATGTATGTCTCCGAATACTATCCCTCTTCATAAGCCCCTTAAAGTTGATGAGAAATCTCTATCTTCTATACCCATTGTAACATCAATCCCCCTACTATCGTTATTACTATATTCCTCAATGACTTGTAATTAATTTTGTCGTAATTCCTATATGCCACTCGTTTCCTTTGTGAGTACTATTTACCTATTTAATCGCTTATGATTTCTTGTGATCTTGAATTACTTCCTCGCTCTATTTGTGCAATGCTAGAATTAGAGGACTATAGAAAGGAGGGATAGGTACTAATTATGGTAACAAAAGTCTCGGTGTAGTTTTTCCTAACATAGCTCCAACCAACCTCTTTTATTGACTCATTTATAATATAAGTATGTGTTGCATGCCTATCTCCCTTTTTTGCATGTGATTTCACACCTCTCTACATGACAATGTTACCCCTAGTGTCTTTAGTTCCAATGATTCCTCTGGACCTAAATTGTTTCTCTATTGGCAAGTCATTAGAATATTGACTAACTAATGTTTATAAATCGTTTCTCTAGAGTGTGTGGCGTTTGAGAGTTCCCCTCAATAAAAGATGTGTTATTTTCTCTATAACTAGAGCTTTCTTCCTGTATATGCATTCTAGTATCCATAATTTATTTCCTCTTATGGTTGGTTTATAGACAAGTTACCTTATCGGTATTGTAGTAACTCGTTTGAACTTGCTTGAGAGTCGTCGTTGGAAGGCTTTCTATTTGGTATTGATCCATCTTTTCTCCATCCCGAAATGCTCTAACTTCTCTATCCGGTCACTCCATTATCGTTGATGGTTCAATGTGTGCTTTATCGGGGGATGTTTATAACGATTACTTGTGACACGTCCTTACATTCCGTAATCGTTACAAAAAGCGTTATTAGATTCCATAATGATAGGCGATCGAATCCTTTGGTACTATCATTGCTAATCGATATCCAAACACTTAGGGACTAGAGGTCGTAAGGTCTATCTCAACATATACTCTAGCATGCATTGGATAAGAACTTATTTGATTCTATCATTAGGATGCAAGAGATTCCCAACGAGTCGTACAATCTCTTGTAGTAATGCCTTAGGAAAGAAAAAGATTGAGAGACTTGGTAATTTCAACTAAACCATTGTTGTTGAAGATTTTACTCTTATGTTAAAGGAAGAGTCCTATTTAAACAATCGAAAGGAGTAATTTCCTATGAGGTGAAAGTCCCGCGTCCATGTCTTGATTAGATCCTCTCTACAAAATAATCGTATCAAAACTTGTCTAGTGACAATGAGCCCAACTACTAGTGATTCTTTCAACTCCTAGTGTTGCTCGTATATACTCTCAAATGATATTGATAAGAGGTCGCCCTTAGAGAATTTTGCCACTAAAGAGAACTAGAAAAGATTGTTCGATTGTTGCATGTCTACATCCGAGAACACCACGGTCGATTATCTTTTAAAGTGAGAGGGTGGTTGTGGAGTAATGACAATATGGGGAAACTGTGATGGGGTTTAGAGTGATACATGGTAGTCGTTGCATAAGACCCTATAGGGTTTGTTGAATGATGAGCGGTATAACCGATACTAACATTGGTTTAATCATCTCTATGATATTTAGGTTATTATGTTTATCTATTACAATCTCTCGCATATGATATTGTGGCATTTAAGGTCGATGGCATTATGGTTTTTTTTTTTAGGTATTGTTTATGGCTAATGGCAGTGTGGTGTTTTTGAAGCATTTCCCGATAGGGATCCGAGCTAGTCACGTGAATGAGTGTGGTGGTAGGGACCGTAGGTATGTGGGAGTTAGATGGTTGGGAGAGGTGGGGTGGAGGGATCTCCCCATGGAAGCTCGAGGGAGAAGTTACCATCGACAATTAGGTTTCACGATCGCTAAGGTTTCGAAGGGCTATTAGTGGTTATACGAGTAAGGTCTAAATAGATAATTTATATCAAAATTGATTTTTCCATAATAGCCAATCAAAAAATGGCTAAAGTTCGGCAAAACAAAGCCAAAAATATTATACTCATGCAAAAAATTCTTCGTACTTATTAATATTATTATTAACTAAGTTACCAGCCAAATTATTTCCTTCTATAAGAATTTTTTTTTTATAAAAAGATTTGAGACTCCTAACTAAGGAAAAGAAAATAATAAACACATGTTGTAACTTCCAAGATCTATTACCAGCTTGCTTGCTAATTTAATAAATTGTATTAATTGAATCTAATTCAATAATTTAGTCTACACCCTAGCATACAAAGAGAAGCTACTATTTTCTAAGAAAAAAATTGATAGCCAAAAGTTCTACTCCATTAGACTCTCTATTAGAGGTTCTACTACCTAAAGGACACAAGGACGTATTCGACTCGTTGCGCCAAAACTACATTCCATACAAACTTTGTAAAAGACATCATAAGGTATACTTTGTTCGAAAAACCATAGTCCTAATTTCAATCAATTATTTTTCTTTTAGAATTTTTCATATGGCTTTTTATTGTAAAATTCCCCTATTTTGTTCTTTTCTTTTCCTTTTCTTAATTTTATTGTATATATGTTTTTACATTTATTATTATTTTTCACTATCTTTCCTAAATAATAACAAAAAATGCCAAGTATATTCGAAAACCTAAAAATTTATAAAACTATCTAAAAGTTATAACAATTCATAGAAATTAGGCAAGCATGAATTTTTTTTTATATGTTTCTTTTTGGATTTTTTTAATTTAATTTTATAAATAAAATAAGGGCGATCAAAATGTAGTTATGACAAGAGGAATCTCATCATCAAAACCAGATTCATCTTTAAAAAATCACTTCTTTTTAACTTTTTCCGGGTGAAGATGAATATCTTTGTAAAGGGGTGTGCTCCTTACTATTTAATCCTAAACAAAAGAAGTTTAAGAGTGGACCTATATGTTAGTCGTAAGAAAAATGTCAACATCAACATTTTTTTTTAGAATGAATCTTTGTAAAATAAGATTGCAATGACTCTAAACTAGTTACTTCTAGTTCTTTTAGCAATACTTAAGCAAACCTTGACCCTCGAGAAGAAGGAGTTTGACATTTTGGGATGATTGTGATCAAAAGTTAAGAGATCGAGTAAGTGGCCACAAATTTAAGGGATAAATCAAGAAAAAATATGTTTTGCAAATATATATATACCTTTGAAAACCTTTTCTTGGCTTCTATGTATTTGTCTTTGCACCGACAACCCTATTAGGGGTTTCTTTAATTTTTCATTCTCTATTCCCTCGGTATGAAGGAATCTATTCTTGGTCTTAATTAACACTAAGGAATTACTTCATGAACTTTCTAAAAGCGAATTATTGAAACTTCCCTTAAGAATAGAAAAAGATTCTTCAACATCTTGAACCTTGGAATTGCTCTTCTTAAGCAATCTTAAGCCACCAAGATATGAAAGCCTTAGTATAAATAGAGGTTGTCTCGATTTGGGAAAGGTTGATAACTCGCTTTGTAAACCATCACATTTCTCCCCACCGGATCTAAAATCTCATTTTTCTTAATATGCCTAGAAAAGTTATGCGAGAGGAAGGAAGGGAATAAGAATGTCTACAAATTGTGTAGCAAAAATTTAGAAAAGTAGGATCGAGCGAAACAACTATCCTCAAGAAATAAAGGGATTTTTTTTTGCGAGTCAAAACCATTTCGAGTAATCTAAATTCTCCTATTCTAAGACAACTTAGCTTGGTACAAATCTGTACCAGTCGAGATCGTATTTTCTAAGAAAGAAAGGGACCTAAAAGGTTGAAGGAATAGTTTTAAAATAGATTTTAGTCACACACTCCTTATTACCAAGTTAATTTACAAAAGAGGAATAACCACTAAAATAATGAACATATATCATAAAATCTATATTCTTATCAAAATACAAAGACCTAGAAATCAAATGAGAAAAATATGTAGTAGCCTAAAGCATAATTAGCCACAAAGTGCCTAGAATTTTAATAGAGGGAATAAGAAATGGCTTGCTACACACAATTGTAGCATAAGCAAGGAGCAAGGGAGCTAAAACAACATTTTTATTAAATTTAAACACACATAGCAATGACCATGATAAATACTTAGAGACCGCAAAGGTAATCCTACAACAAACCATATACCCGTAGGGCCACAATAGGTAAAATCCCGACTTTATGTTGTTACAATTTTATGAGAGTAAAAAAGCTTGTGTATAGGTGGCATACGATTTAATGTCCACTATCACTTTTGAAAATTAGGCCTTGTCGGCTATATCATTATTGACGGAGGCTAGAAAGTTGCAAAGAGCAATACCAACCAAAGAACAACCTATAAGAGACATTGCATCTTCTAAAATAATGCCCATACGACCCCTCCTATTATAGACACAATTATTATTTGTATCCCATAGTGGTAATCATGGCACCAAGAAGAGGAGGATTAGAGATGGGAGTGTAATCAAAGAATAGGTGAAGAAGTTCTACAATCTTCATCGTTTTTCATTTCTTCTAAATGTGAGGATAATGTTTCAAAGGAGAATACAAGAAATGAACTTTAGATTTTTTATCGAGCCATGTCCTAGAAGGACATTTAAGTAACTCGGAAAAAAGATTCTAATTAATATATATGAGCAACCTTAACTTTATAAAACATCGTAGTCCTATCATCTAGAATTAAATTCTCCAATAACCTTTGAGCCTTTCAAACAACATCTATGTGGCTATAACTATGAAAAAATTGAAGCACCGGGAGTATGGGCATGGTAACAACAATAGAATGCTCAAGCACATTTACACGAAAAACCCCATGATAGGCTAATAAAAGAGAGGATTGTACCAATAGAGGGTCGTGAGAAGAGATTGATTTGGAAAGAAGGTCCAGCTACGAAGTAGAAGTAGAAATAATTTGAATAGTAAAGAAAGACATTTGAGCTTTGGGTTTAAAAGAGGAACTAGAAGTAGATTTTTTTTAAAACATATGTATTGTAGGAGATTAATAGAAATTAATATGTCAAAAATCAAGAATATAAATAAACACTAGAATTTAGGGAAAAGAGAATGACTTTTTCTTTAAAGGAGTGAATCGATGAAAATTACAAAGTGATAAAGATAAGTGTTGAGATAATATTTAAATATGATAATTATAAAATAACTAAATAGAAGATGGAGAGAACAAATGCAAAGTACATGTTATATGGTAGGAACTACAAAAAAGAGTAATTGAATACCAAAATAATTATTTCTTTCCACACGTTGGAAAGACTAATATATATATAGAGGAAATGTTATATCTAAATTTATATTAGATTGGATATCTCACTAAATTAAAAGAGAAGTGTCCAGGCTATACGTAATCCAGATTCAATCTACTTCCTAAAACTATACCTAAATGCCAAAATATCCTATCCAAACCCAACCGATTTGAAGCCCAACACCTACTTCAAAGACAACAATTCTAAAAGAGATAATTGATTATGAGCTCTTAATAAGATTAAGTTTTGTTAAACAAACTTCAAGAATAGTAATACTAATAACTAGCAAACCAGACGAACAACGTAATCAATAGAGTTTTAATGAGAATTTAGCAATCAAAAAGACACGATCAAGACAATAACAAAAAAACATGAGACAACTATAACATATAGTGGAAAGTTGTAAGAAAACATAAAGCACTTGAAAGGTACATAAAAGAGTGTAGAAGAACATGGCCCGATAAAAAAATATAGAAGAGTAAAAGGCCTATAAATGCAAGCTACAACGAGGAGGAAACCAAACATAATACAACATACAAATAGAATCAACTTATAAATTACAAACAACTCCCAAAGAACTATCACTACAAAAAAAAAAAAAGCCTTTATCAACAAAAAATTTCATTGCTAAACCTTGATATTTTGTCGTTATTTTCCTTCGATGATGTAATAGTGAAAAAAATTAAACTATAAGCAAAACTCTTATTGCTAATAATTTTAACGAAGAAAGTTACCATCCATCATAATCTTAGTGACAAACAAATTATTGCTATACTGAAGTATTTTCCTCCTAATGTAATATGAATAGTTGATTTTAATTTTAATATTTGTCATAATACTCGCTAGTAGGTTGTTTTTACTTTTATTGCTATATAGAAATGAAAATCCTTCGTAGAATTTGGTCATTAAACCATAGCTTGTTAGTATATCGATGGAAATTTTTGCTATCCATCGGTGATTGAAAGTCATCACTATTGGTCGGTCATACGGTAATGGATTTTGTAGTTGTTTGTCATTAGTTGATATAATTTAATCTTTCTTTTTGTGGTTAATTGGTCATTGATTCATCGATCATTGATGAGAAAAATATAATTTTTTTTTGATTCGTTGTTAATGGTTTAATGTTTAATTATGGTAGTAAACAATTAAAAATAAAATTATAACGTAAAATATTATTTTGTAAAATAAAAATAATATAAAATTAAATTAATATATATAAATATGTTCTAGTGTATGAAAATAATTAAAATTTATATCTATAAAAAAAAAAACTAGTCTAATTGAGGTGGTATATATGAGAGATCATCATCATCATCCGGTAGGCTGCTGGGTATGATGAAGAAAGGGCGACTATTGAGTAAGGGGTTAGGAGGAGGGAAAGCTAGTAAATATGGGTTTGCATCTCGCGTAATAGTTGCTCGCACCATCTTCCTCTATTGATCATAAATTGCGCCACTTCCTACTACTCCTAGCGAGCCCTTTATAGCTCCTACATGAGAAGTTGGTATTCTACTTTGTGTTCCTTCTTGATCTCTTAGATCCGTCGAACCTAGTCACGTTCTATTTCTACATAGAGCTATTATTGGTACTCGCTCATCATTCCGCTACATACCACCATAGAATCACGATGTAGCATAGGAGGAGCTAGTGCTAAAATGAAAGTAATAGTAAGACACCTATGATCTAATCATGTATATTTTATACCTCTTTTCTTTCTTACGACCTCGAAATGTATCGAGCTTTGTCAACGTCCGGTAGCGATTAAGAACCCTTAAGTGTATGGCTAGCAACTACCTTATATAATGAGTCCACTCGCTTCACCATAATTGCAAAAATTATAATATTAAATAATAAATTTAATTTTTAGATTAAATTTTCATATGTATAATTAAAAAAAATAAAACACTTACCTTAACCTTGTTAGATTACATATCGACGAATGACCCATTCGACCACTCGTGAGTCTTTACGAATAATTCATAAGAATTTAGGTCAAGATCTAACTTCTTATTCTAAAAAAGTTGACATAAATAATAGGAATTGTAATAACTATAAATAAGAATTTATTGCATAATGGATAATTGGATTCATCATCCGTGCGATTGCTCAATTTGTGAAATAGAACCACCAATATATTTAGATGGGCTAATACCGATGGCATTCATCTTATTCATACGATTCGGATTGCTTGTTCAAAACATGCCCGAAACTCAAGTGTGGCCCATTGTTGCCGACATCTCTATCACACTTGCTCTAGGACGGATAGAGGTTTTCTAGTTGGTGAGCATGTCGTCATACTGTTCATGAATCGTTTTTGCAAAATCGATCCAAAATAGACTTAGACGGACGTGATTTCAAATATCACAATTTCGAGTCATAACAACAAACAAGTAGGCATGATAAATGAAAATTGATAAAAAATAATCAAAATTAAGGTTTACATCGAGGCAATTTTAGATATCGTGACTTTCAATCAAAATGATAAATAGGCAAACATTGGCATAACTAGCGAAATTCACATGTTCAATCAATTATCATCACATAAACATCAAACAACAAGTCAATCCATTAATTGACAACACAAATAGGCATAATCGGACACATTTAGTCAAACGCAATCAAGCAACCAAATCAATCAATTTAAGCATATCAAGACCAACATTTGTCTTAGATAATATATTTAAATTAAAACTTAATCCTTATCCTTTCAGCCTCCATCACAAAGTATTAACACCACTTTATTTTTCTTTAATTCTTAAAGGTCTCTCACCCTTCAAGTTTGATATGCTACGGTGTATCTCGAGCACACTTCAATAGTCATCAACAAAATAAATTTAATTTCAACTAATATGAATTTATTCTACGGATGCATAAACTAAAGTATAGGATTTTAATAACTTAACTAGAGAGATTTGAGTAGCGATAAGGGTCACTTCTAATTTTTCTCGATAAACAAAAGGAAAAAGGACTCGGTGTGGGTTGGTTTGCGAAATATATGAAATCGAGGTTGGATGATGGCACTAGTTTAAAGGAGATTGGTGAAGGATCATGCATCCTATAGAGATGTGAAATAAAATAAAAATTTTCCTTCATCTAAGGCTCCCAAGATTAAGTTATTGAATCAACTAATCATACATACATGAATTAAAGCATAAGTAAAGGATTACCTCTTGTAGCATAGAATTTAACTTTTGTAAAAAAAGAGACGTTCACGCATCTAACCTCTATCAATAATCCACATATTTCAAGCACCCACACGAGAAGTACTAGGAAGTAGTAGAGTGCTAGCTCCATATTTTTCCGACTTGTTTAGTGTTTTCTTTTTAGAAATCTATTCAAGGATATTTTACAATAACCCTAAGAGAGACAGGAGAAATGGCGTGTGTATGTGTGAGGAGAAAACTATTTTCTCTTTTTATTTCTTTTTTTTTTCATGTAACCCTAGCTTGATTTCTCTCTTTGTCGTATCTCCATTTATATTTATAGGGGAGTGTTTTCCTTATCCTTCAATGATAAGGAAGTGGCAACGAATGAGTACTCAAAGGACTTTTGGTTGTTGCTTCCTAATGTTTTAAAGATTCAAAGTTATTATGCATATGGGTTTTTTTTTATCTTATCGTTTTAAACCTTGATCTTTATCCAATAAGGTTCATGTTTATCCTCTCACAAAATATCTTTCAAAATTTTTAATCAAACATATTGGCCCAATTAATTAGCCAAGGGTCTAATTTCTCTTGAGCTAAAGCCAACTCGAGGTACAACCTCAAACCATCTTTATAAGCCTCTTTAGCTTTATTTGTCATTTTCTTAACCTCGTAACATTCACCCAAATAGGGGTGAGGAATATTTGGTTAAAATCGTAAAATCGAACCGAACCGAACCGAATCGAATTAGCAATTTCGGTTCGGTTTTTAAAAAAATTTGAAAAAAAACCAAAACCAAAAATCGAAATTATTTTGTTTCGGTTCGGTTTTTTTTTCAAATTCGATTTCCACCGAAAACCGAATTAGTTTTTTTTTTTTAAAAAAAACACATACCCAAGCTCTTTTTTAAAAAATAAAAATAAAAGAGGCACCTATGAGTTTAACTAAAAGAACAATAGCTTTAATGATTTTTTTCTACTTAAAATAAAAATATTTTTCATTAATTATTTATTGAAATAATAAAATAATCGATTATATTATATTGACTCACAAACAAATAAAAAAAGACTGTGATAAAATAATTTTTTATAAATACACAAGTTTATGTGTGGGTGAATCCTAAAACCTCATGAAAAAAAATTGTCTCCTTGTATTAAAGTTGGCCAAAAATATCCTTTAAAAAAATTGACCCGAAGCCGCTGCATTTATAATAGTACTATAGTAGTATTAATAACAACTAACAATAATAATTTTTCTTCACTCTTTTTATGCTTATACTAAACTTAAATTAAAAATTGATTTTTTTCATATTATTTATTCAACAATAAAATATGCACAAAATAAGTAGATAAAAAAGAATATCAAAAATTAACAAAAAATCAATTGTAGCGTGATTGAAAAAATAATGAAAAAACCAACTAATTTAGTTTATAATATAAATATAAGCAAATTTAGTATAGAGAAATAATAATAATCTTACACAATTTTCTTATAAAATCAAATGTGAAATATGAAATCTTTGATTATGCAAGTTCGATATTTTTTTAAAGCAAAATAATTCGGTTTTTAGAAGAAAAATGCAAAAAAAATAAAAAAATAAAAAATTGGTTTTTAATCGAAAACCAAAAAGCTGAACCGAAAAATTCGGTTTTTTAACCGAAATACCGAACCTCAATTTGGTTTGATTTTGGTTTTTGTTTTATCCAATTTGGTTAATCGAAAACCGAAAAAATACCGAAACCAAACCGAAAAATCTAATGATCACCCTTACACCTAAAGTCTGTTTAATTATTTTTTCTCTAGTTCTACTCATATTTGATTTTTCAATTTATAAATACATTAAATATTCTTAAAAATCATTTTTATACTTTAAAATTATTTTTATAATAAATATTTTAATAATTTATCTCTATGTTTTTTACCATTATGCTAGACATCACCTAAACTATATTTAAATGATTGAAAATAATTATTGCAAGACTGCAATCAATTGTGAAAAATTTGAAACTAATTAATTCATTAATAAATGCATTATTTTTCTAATACTATTAATTTGTAACTAAATCAATAATTTGTGACTAATTTTAATTAGTTGTAAGATTTTATCGGTAATTGTAGTCAATAATTAGTTACATATTATTCCAGCATTAATATTTTGAAACCAAATGAATAATTATTTATAAATGATAAGAATAATTTGTAAAATTATTTTTTATACTAAATCATCAGTTCAATTTAAAAAAAACTATTTTTCTATTTCAGTTTTCCGTATCAAACAAATACTAGAATACATTTTAAAGTAGTTTTTATATGTAATTATCAAATATTAAAAAATATTATTTTAAAAAATAATTTTTTGAAAAATAGTTTTCTTATAATTGATTTTTATATAAAAGTTGTTTTTTACCAAATAAACAAAGCTTAAAAAAAATAAAAAGCTTTTGGCATCATCCTTACGCAACTTAATTATCTGAGTCAATCTCCAGGTTATTAAACTCATGCAGAGCTTGAAATCCAAGAAATTGTTCCTCACACACCAACCATTAAATATTTTGAAAATCACACAATCAAATCCCCAAATCAAATTTGGGTTTTCTCCCTCAAATTCTCAAAACCCTATAATGTTATCAACAATTCTAACAAGATCATCATCATCTTCGCCTGCACTAGTCCCATATAAGGCTTTAGCCGCGCAACGCTTCTACACTACCACCAATTTATGCCTGCCACGTCAACAATTCCTTCCACAAATGGGTCTTTCTCCTCTTAGAGTAGACCCTTTTCTTCTTTGATTAGTTCTAATCTGGGTCTTTGTATTTTAAGGCGAGTTCGGTGGCTCAAGCTGGGATAGCTGTAGTTGCTTATGGCTATGACGAAGAGAGAGGGTTTTGAAAGACATAAGTTAAGATTTGGGTTTTGAAAGATGATGCGATTTGGGTTTTTGGTTTCTACGAGAACATGAAAATTGGGTTTTGAAATTTGGAGATTTCTGAACAATGCTGTTGTAGGTGATTGCTTTCTAAATTATGTACGGGCTTCCGGTTGTACAGAATCAATTGGATAATTCAATATCTGGATCAGTTGTTGATGTTGATTTTGTTTAGCCATGAACTCTGAATTATTGATGTTACTCACAAATATTAATTATGTTTTTTTTTTTTTTTGAGAGAGAGAGAGAGAGGATAGGGAGAAGAGGAAATGAGATAATTTTTTTTATCTTTTTTACGTGACAAAAATATGATGTATAAGACACGTAGATTTTTTTAATCAAAAAATAATTGTAAGAATCACATTAAAAAAAATAAAAAACATAAGGAAGGATTGAATAAAAAATTATACAAGTTATATTAAGAAAATATCAATAATTGAAAAAGTTAGGGGTTAAATAAAAAATATATATACAGAAATCACGTTAAGAAAATGTCAAAAGCCGATGAATGTCGATCAAATCAGCATTCAATATTTTCTCTGGGAATTGCTATTACACAGAATACCGTTTGTTTTCGGATGAAATACCCGAACTATCCTTCAGTCCCTGAGCTAAGGATGTTTTTCTCTTTAAATATAAAAACAAAAAGGCAAACAGTACCATCAATACCTAATAAGTTTTTATTAAATTGGCAATTTTCAATTTCTCGAGTCATAAAACCTTTGGCTTTTCTTTTGCCTCAACAACAAAGAATCCCGACCTTGGAAAGAAAATCAGTCTTGAACTGAGAAGGAAGACTTTCCATAGAGAGAGAGATTCCTCAATTGGGAGGTTATCTTATTATCATACGGAAGATGATGGTAGAATTTGTAATCTGGGTTAAGTGCTGGTGACGATCGTGGTGGGTGTTCAGGCAGCGCAGTAATTGTGATTGGTTTCTACGGTTTGGGTTTCACATAATAATTTGCGATTTCCATGGTGGGGTTGGTGTTGTCAAGGTTTAAGTGTGGTGAAGGGTTCAGATAGAAAAAAAGAAAAGAAAATGGGACGGATCTTCGAGTATTTTGTGGTGTGTGGACTGGGTCCGGAGATCAGAACTCTGGATGGAAACAAAGGATATCATGGAATGCGAGTGTTGTATTTGTCTTCTTTACTCGATCAATATCCTCCTGATAGTCACTCTCTTTATCCTCCGCCTCCTCCTCAACTCCCAACTGTACGTTTTTTTCCTGATTTTTCTGATTTATTAGGGTTTTGTGGATCTGCTTCTAGTTTTGTTTTGATTAGTAATTCTTGGTGTATGGCAGTGTGTGCTTCCTGGTGGTGTGGAGTTTTACTCGTCGGGATTTGATGCTAATGATTCCTCCACATTTCCTAGAAGTTACCCCATTGTTTTGACTGGTAACATTTTTTTTTTGACAGCTATTGTTTATTTCATAATTAAAGCTGTTTTTTATTGGTTTTCATAGTGTAAATTAGATTTTCTTTTTCTTTTTCTTTTTTGTGCAATAGTAGGAAGTTGTTTTTTGATTCGGTGAAATTGTTTTCCTGTTTAATAAAGAGGATATGTAACTCGGTTGCAACATTTAAGTTAGCTGTGCTGGCTTCAATTTTATTGTCTTATTGTGAATGGGTGGAATTTTGCTAAGTTGTTCTTTTCGTTGAAACTATGAAGAGCATGCATAACCCAACCTTATCTTTGTGAATTTTGTTTTTCTCGATAAATCTTGCTCTGGGTTTGTTATGAAGATTTATGTTTAAATTTCTTATGATTTCTATAAACGTAGCCACTAGGGTGGATTTTACTTCTACTGTGTCAGAAAGAAAACAAATAAAATTCAACTATAGTATATATGAACTATGGATAGAAGAAATGATCAACAAACTTGGAGAAAGCACCATCATGAATGAAAGACTGCCTGCATAAGGCATTTGTCCAAATGCATGTAGTTTATAATGTGCCTTACCAACACTGGAAATAGCAGATTACCTATTTAATACTGTTTAATTGTTTGGAATATGTGGCATAAGGTTCTTGTCACTCAGAAGAGTAGTGGATGTCTAAAAAGTCATGGAAGACTTGTCATTGATTTCAGGTTTTGTAAGGGAAAGGATGGCAAGAACCTTTTGTCACATGAGGTGTTTGCGCCTATTTGGTGTATTTAAAAAGAAGGGGATGCTAGATTATTTAAAACCATTACTTATGGAAAAAGAACTATGAGGTTGCACAACTTTTTTAAGCTTGTCTGTGGCGCAATGCCTTAAAAGTTTAACCACCAAATGATTATATCTTGGTTGGATTTTTATCTTTCCTTGTCATGGAAAATGAGAAGTCAATTTAATCAATAAGAATGATCTTTTGAAGAATGCTGAAGATGGTTTGAAGCTTTTGAAGCTAAGTAAAATGGTGTAAATATGTTTGATGAAGAGCAGAAAGCATTACTGCCTTTTAATTTTAGTGTCTCTTTACTTCTCAATGGCTTCAGTTTTATTTCATGTATATGAATTTTTTAAAGCTTGATACATTTCTGTGGTGGTGCTGTTTTTTTTTTTTTTGGGTGTTATTCTATTTATTTCTTTTCTAACATATTTTCCTTTTTAATGTAAAAACTTTCATGCAGAGGGTGATGGATCCAAAATTTATGTTAGTTGCATTGCCTTTCGGGATCCAGTTAGTGAGGATATTGCTCAAGCTTACCGTATACCTCCAAATTCATATGCTGACAAATGTATCTGCCTTGTTTCCCGTTCCCCTAGTTTTGGTGTTCTTAGAAATGCACTAGAAGAGTTATTTGCACTTTGCTTCTCCTCTGCTGGAAGTAGGTAAGTATCTCTTGACAAATTAAAGAGCTTTTCTGAAAAGTTTTGCTTATTTCTCTCTTGACAGATTTACAATATATAAATATTAAGAGTACATCAAATTACTATAACTTAGGACCTAATTACATCAGAAAATATATACAATGAAATAAAGATCCTAAAGCAGAAATCAAGGAATTTTCTACACATTCCTTACTTAGCATATTCTCCTAATTAATGATAATATGACAATGAGGAAGGAATAATAAATGAGAATAATTCTATTGACATCCCTCGTCAAATTGATGCGGGTAAGTCTACGAGCATCAATTTGGTACTAAGAAACCGATGTCGTCGGCGCGTCATAGCTTTAGTAAAGACATCAGCTATTTGAAGATCAGTGGTGACATGAGGAAGAGTGATAAGACAGTGATCAAAAGCATCCCAAATGTAATGACAATCCACCTCTATGTGCTTGGTGCGCTCATGATAAACTGGATTAGCAAGTGATCCGAATGGCACTAGTATTATCACTATGAAGCCGAGTAAGATCAGTTTGAGGAAATCCAAGTTCGGAGAGAAGACCACGTAACCACATAACCTCATAACAAGCTGCAGACATGACTGTATATTCAGCCTCCGTGGAGGATTTAGAAACACACTCTTGCTTCTTACACTTCCAAGAAATCAAGGAATCTCCAAGAAAGATGCACCAGCCAGTTGTAGATTTCCTTGTATCCGGATATCTAGCCCAATCGGCATCACTGTATGCAGCCAAGTGAAGAGAAGAACTCGTAGGAAATAATAATCCGCGAGTAGGGGATCCAATTAAGTATCGAATAATGCGCCTAACTGCAGCAAGATGAAGATGCCGAGGTGATTGCATAAATCTGCTAACTATATGGACAAGCATGAGATATCGGGCCTTGTAATAGTTAGGTAGATAAGACTACCAACTAGTCGCCTATAAAGAAATGGATTAGGCGTAAGCTCGCCTTCATCTTTTCGGTACTTCACATTCACCTCCATTGGTGTATCAATAGAAGCAGTATCCTTCAAACCAGCCAAGTCAATAAGGTCTTGGACGTATTTATGTTGATTTAAGAACAACCCGTGTGCCCGAGAGTGAACCTCTAGCCCCAAGAAATAAGTGAGATGTTCAAGATCTTTCATATGAAATGTATTATGTAACATGTGTTGGAGCTTAGTGATCATACCTTTGTTATCACCAGTGATGATTATATCATTAACATAGACCAAGAGAAGAACCACACCTATGGTTGTCTTATGAAAGAAGAGAGACGAATCATATTGGCTTTGTGTGAAAGAGAAGTTCGGAAGGGTGCTGTGAAACTTCTCAAACCAGGCTCGAGAGGCTTGTTTTAGCCCATATAGGGATCGCCTTAGCTTGCACACTTCATGAGGAGAAGTTACCTATATACCAGCTGGAAGTTTCAAGTAAATGTCTTCTTTGAGGTCTCCATGCAAGAAGGCATTTTTTGCATCCATCGGAAGTAAGGGCCAAGACTTAGAAGATGCAATAGCAATAATAATTCTTACTCGTGGTCATCTTGGCAACCGGAGCAAAGGTTTCATCATAATCGAGCCCATATTCTTGTTTATTTCCAAGAGCAACCAGTTGAGCTTTGTATCTATCTAAAGAGCCATCGGACTTGAGTTTCACATTATAAACCCACTTACTCCCAGTGGGTTTGACATTTGGAGGACAAGAGACAATATTCCAAGTGTGGTTTTCCTCAAGTGCTTGAAGTTCTGCTTCCATTGCTCGTTGCCAGCACTCATGTTCCATAGCCTGTTTATAACAAGAGGGAATGGAAATAGAAGACAAAGTAGTAGACAAAGACACAAGAGATGTAAATCCATATCGGTTAGGAGGTTTATGAGCTCTAGAACTTCTTCGGATAGGTGTTGGATCACTAGTAGTCGGTAGAATAGGATCGGATGCCATAGGAAGATCTAGAGGAACCGCGAGTGGGACTCGTAGGAGAATCGGATGTAGATGGACAACGTCTTTGATAAACATGACCAGGCTTAAATCTTTGTATTGGTGCTGGAGACTGAAAAATATGGCAAAATAGATATGGAAGGAGATTTTGAAATCTGTTATGTGCTAAAGAAAGATTGATTTAAAAAAAAAATGACATTCCTAGAGACACGAGTACGACGAGCATGAGAATCATAGCAAAGAAAACCTTTTTGGTGTTCGCATATCCTAAAAAAGCACACTTGACAGATTGGGTAGTGAGTTTAGTTCTGTCATGTGCGGGAAGATGAACAAAACATACACATCCAAAATGATGAAGATTTGAGTAATTCGGTGCATGCCCAAATAAACGAAGATAAGGTGAAACATTGTCCAAGGTTGGAGAAGGTAACCTATTTATTAAATAAATAGCAAGTAGACAAGGCTTCACACCAAAAATGAGGAGGAACAAAAGAATCGATTAAAAGAGTTTGAACAACATCAAGAAGGTGATGATTCTTTCTTTCAGCCACACCGTTTTTTGTGGAGTGAAAGGACAAGAACGTTGTGATAAAATCCTATGACTTTGGAGGAAAGATTGAAATTCATTTGACATATATTCGCCACCAGAATCCGATTGCAAGATTTTGACTTTGGCAGAGAATCGTGTATCAAGCAAGGCAAGAAACATTTTAAACACATAGAAAACCTCACTTTTAGATCTAAGAAAATAAATCCAAGTAAAACGCATGAAATCATCGATGAATGTGACAAAATATTTATAATGCTCATGAGAAATCACCGGTGCAATACCCTAGACATCGGTATGAATGAGTCCAAAAGATTTTGTGGTGTGTGTTGTATGCAAAGGAAAAGGAAGGGTTTTGCTTTTATCAAGCTTGCAAGAAGCATAATCAATATTGATATAATCAACAAAAGTTGAATTTTTATTACCAACTAAACCAGATTTAAGCAACAAGCGAAATACATGAGAATTGGGATGGCCTAAACGCTTATGCCATACCTGATCATTACATTGAACAGCATTGCGAACAACAGAATTTAACAAAGGATAGGAAGGAGATAAAAATATTACAAACAGACGTCCCACTTTAGGTCCTTGTGCGATTGTCTTCCCCGACACTTATTCCGCACAACACAACTAGAATTTGAGAATTGAACATTACAATTATTGTCAACTAATTGACCAACCGATATAAGATTAGTGGATAGATTAGGAGACACAAAAACAGTATTTAACGAGACTGAAATATCACCAACAGCTGTGATGGGTAAGGAATTACCATCGGCTGTGTGAATATGAAGATTTTCTTTATATTTTTGGGCATTGGTAAGAGGTAAAATAGTATTGGTCATGTGGTTTGAAGCACCAGAATCGAAATACCAAGGATTAGAAGCAGAATAGTTATTATTTGAAATCCCTAAAGCAGAAAAAGCAGAAACTATCATTTGTTGAGCCATTTCAGGAGTAATAGAGGACTGACCAGGACTAGGAACATAAGTAGGGTTAGAGGACGTGGCAGTAGAACTAGAAGCACTTAAGGAATCAATCGAGACATTGTAGGCTCTAACAGATTTATTTGGAGGTCGAATGGAGCAATCTTTGATGATATGTCCTGCTTTCTTACAATAATTGCAGAATTTTTTAGTACAATTGGTGGCAATATGCCCAAATTCTCTGCAACTATAGCATTGGACATTAGTCATGTCTCTACTTCCTTTAAATCTCCCTTGAGCAGCATATGCAATAGGAATTGGAGCAGAATTTTGAGCTTTCTGCTCCATGGCAGCTTGAGTAATAAGCCTTTGTTCTTCCCTTAAAAGTTTACCGAGGCAAATCTCCAAACAGGGAACTAGATCTTTGTTCATTAAATTGGATCTGATTCCTTCAAAATCTCCCCTCAATTTCATCAAAAACTGATCTCGCTTGCTGGTTTAATGCACACTTTGGACAGCAGAGTCTTTCAAAAGATACACTTGCATACACAATATCGGTGTATTCAGCTCAAAGATTTTGAAAGGAAGAGTAGAAATCTTGGATAGACATGTTGCCTTGAACAAGAGTGCCCAGCTCAAGTTCCAACTGAAATCTTCGTGCTGTGTTGCTCTGGTCATAAACTTTCTTCAAGTAACCCCACATTTCTTTGGAAGTTTTTTAAGGCTTGAGGTTGAGCAGAATGGATGGTTCGACACTTCCAAGAATCCAAGACATAATCCGAGCATCCTTCACTTCTCATTTCACATACTTTTCCTTCTCCTTTTCTCTATTAGGTGCAATATTTGTCCCATCAATATGACCCCATAATTCCTTTTCCTTGACAAAGATCTGGAACTGAAATTCCTAGGTCGAATAATTCTTGCCATTAAATCGAACACAAAAATGCTCAAATCGTTCAAAAGACATGATTCAAGTAAAAAAAAAAAAAGAGGGCTATGATATCAAATCAAACAACTGAAATCTGAACAACAAGACAAGAATAACCAAGAACAAGAATACTAGGATCACGAAACTAGGCAACAAGATGAAATAATGTCGAAACCCGGCTCGATACCATGACAAATTAAAGAGCTTTTCTGAAAAGTTTTGTGTATTTCTCTCTTGACAGATTTACAATATATAGATATCAAGAGTATATCAAATCCCTACAAATTAGGACCTAATTATAGCAGAAAATATATACAATCAAATAAAGATCCTAAAGTAGAAATCAAGGAATTTTCTACACATTCCTTACTTAGCATATTCTCCTAATTAATGATAATATGATAACAAGGAAGGAATAATAAATGAGAATAATTCTATCGACATCTCTTATGGAAGGTCCTCTGTGATATGGCTTGTAATAGGTGGGAATTGGGACTTAGTTACCAACTTTTTGGCTTTTCCTTGGTAGACATGCACACACGGCCATCTTCACATTCTCAAAAGATGAATTAATACTTATACGATTTTATGATTTATGATATGGCTAAGTTTATCCTTCATTTAAAAATGGAATTCCATGTTATCTTTTTCATTGCATTTAATGTTCTCAGCTCTATAAAAATTTCAGCAAGCCATTGTGGGATGTTATATCATACATGGTCTCCAATGTACCTTTGCCTACTCCTGGAAAGGATCGGGTCTTGTTTGCCATTGAGAATTGCCTGCTTTCTGTGGAAGCTCCACCCAAAGATGGACTCCCCCATGTTGATGTATGACTTCCTATCCCTTTGTTTTTGTTAGCTGGATTCTGCCTTTGCTGATTGTATGGTGTAGTGGAGGGTTAGCAAAAATTCACATTATTATACTGTAAGCACTTTTATTTTGCTGAATGCAGATATCATTTCAGCCATTGGTACAGTGTTTGGATGTGGACAACTTACTCAAACTTTTTACTGCTGTGTTACTTGAAAGGAGGATTTTACTTCGTTCCAACAAGTATCTCTCTGACCCTTTGACAATAAATAATTGTTTTAGAGAAGTAATGAAATATAATTACCATTGATTTGATTCTCTTTACTACTCTCACTACGTGGAAAATTTTCAGAAGTTGTCTAGGATATGTTTGCATGCCTATTAAAACTTGTGCATTGGTTTTATTGGTCAAGTTTGTGCATCATCATTTGTTCAACTTTAGGTTCCCGATTAGGTATTAATAACCTGTAAATCTGCTTCAGTTTTGGTATGGTATGCATGCACACAAGAATGATGTGAATTAGGCTAATGATGTTAGATAGTTAATATCTGTTTAATCCATACTGAATGGGAGAGATGCCTTGGGTTTGTGAAATGACCAACAAGCTTCCATGGATTTGTATTATATTAGAGGTAAGCTATATTGTTGGTTTGATTATTATTTCAATTTAACCTATCTTGTATACTATGGTTTACGACTATCAGGAGGTGTTTTTAATTAGATATTTTGGGAATGTTAGAGGAGTCAACATCCAATTATGTCATTGGTAATTGGCGTGGTTTCCATTTAGACGCATTTATGCATTGCTCCAGCCGCTAGCTCCCATTATTTGATTGCCCTTCTTTTCCAATTGTTAATCCCTGGGTTTGCATATATTTACCATGCCTTCTTACTCAAGGCCATAGGCTCAACTAAAATGTTGTCTGCAATCTTTACCAAAGCAGCTGATTGTTTGCAAATTGTTGATTTACCTACCATTGAAGCATCAGTTCAAATAATGCTTGCTAATATCTCTTGAGTTTTTAATTGTACTCTATTCTTCTGAGGCAGGTATTCACTTTTAACCCTAGCATCAGAGGCCATATGTCATTTGATTTATCCCTTTAGGTGGCAGGTGAGTTTTAATGATTTGGAAGTTCACTGTTCTTTTGTCAGAGTATAAAAACATGTTTCATTTTGCCTTCTTATGCTGAACCTTATTTTATCTTCATAGATGATAATCGCAGCTAAAATATTTTCATTCCTTGGATAGGCTGATGGTATATTCATATGTTCATGTGATTCTCTTATTGGCTCACTACTAATCATTTTATGTTTGTTGTGCTGAAGCATGTCTACATTCCATTACTATTTTTCAGTGGAGTAGACTACATTGATGCTCCTACACCATATATGATGGGTCTGCATTCAACCGTTGATACATCTAACCTTGCAATGGATGGTGTAAGTTTTTTTGCTTAAACTTATGGTTGAATTCACTTGTTTGCTTTAATAAATTATATATTATTAGTTGGTAATATGTTCTCATGCCTTATTATTATTATTATTATTATTATTATAATATTCTTCTACTTCTTCTTCTTCTTCTTCTTATTATTATTATTGTGTTTATATTTTTTATTTTCTTTAGCATGGAATTTGGCAGCATTTCTTCTATTAGCTCTTTTATGTCAGGGACAGCTCAACTGAGTAGAATATTTTGAAAATGCTATGATGTGGTTTCTGGTTTTGCTTTATAGAATGCATAGCACTAACTGGCCCACATTTTTTTAATATTCTTGGAAATAATGATTAATATACACCTTCCAGTCAATAGCGATCGCCGACTTTTTGTTTTGCTAGGATACTCCCATGACAGATGAATTGTTTCCTGTTTTGTAGCCATTCATATATTTTTTTAGCCTCTTTCACTTGCCTTTCCTTATGTTGGCTGTTATTTAGTAGCTAGGAAAGAGGAGTGAGTGTCTGGTGAAGGAGCAAGGTGCACACAATTCAAAACAATATTAGATCCGTTCATCATATGATGTGACTTGAAATTGACTCCTGAAATGAATAGAACTGTGACTACTATGTTGTGCAAACTGTGGAAGGATTCTCTTGGAAAATGGTGCGAATAGTGTAGGGTTATTTACAACATAAGTAGAAGCTCAAATGCAAAATGTGGGTATGATCCTGTCTGCTAAAATACTTCATAATGAGTCTCGTATTACTTTTTGATGCGGGCAACAAAGGAAGCAAAATTTGTGTCTTTTAGTAGACAAGGGTATTTCTGCAATTTTTGGAAAATCTGGAAATTGTCTAGGTCTAGGCTTTATTTTTTGTTTAGTATTTTGTTTTCTTAGTCCTGAAGTTATTAGGTTTTTCTATTCCAAAATTGGAATAGTTATAGGTTTTCCTATTCTAAATAGGAATAGTAACGTTGGAGGTTTAGGAATCCTTATCCTAATTGGATTTGGACTTCTACAACTCTATAAATACAGTGTGTAGTCTTTCAATATTCAGAATGCAATAATATCAAATAATTTTCAGTAATTTGCTTTTGATTGTGTGACTCAAGTGATTCTTAGAAACCCTATTAGTGTGACTCTAATAGTTCTATAATTCCCAGTACAAATCCACATCAATACAGACCTAAACAGCCCTAAACCTCCAAAGAACAAATCCAGAACAGCTCATAAGCTGTCTTGCATCACTTTTTATTTTGTTGTTTGGGTAGGGATCACTACAGTTTAAGATTAAAGTATATAACATTTTGTGTTGGTGATCTAACTATTTTTTGTTTATCCGCACCATGCTGCTGATCGGGTAGAACACATAAAATTATTTTTAAAGAATTATCTTTGTTTGATGTTCTGTGTTATATTGTGCATATATCAAAATATATTAAATCAAAATAGAATAAAAATTCATTCAATTTTATAATTTTTTAATCAAAATTTTGGATTTGACTGATTATTCTTTATATTCTTCATAAATTTTCGAAATATTATTTATTTATTTCTATCCACAAACTAAAAAATTTATAATAGCATAAAAAATGTCAAAATCAATGGATTCTTAGCTAAAAACTTATTTTGTAAATTGTTTTTTTTAAACATTTTTTTTCCTTCAAATTTTTAATTGAAAAAATAGAGAAAAAAGGACGAAAGCGATCAAAATGAAAAAAAGAGGGACCAAAATGAAACAAAATATTTGTGGACTAAAAAAACAATGTTTAAGAAAGAAGGATTAAAGTATAATATCACGAAAACTTTTATAATAAATGTCTTTAAAATGTTTGAAAATTACAAAAATACCACTGTGAATGAGTTTGGGTAAACAAGTGTTTCAAATAATACAGTGAATAGTAGCCGATCATTTTACTTTAGTTTTTTTTGGTTAATTTTGATAATTCTGTTATGTAATCTTATCTGATTTCAATGTATGCCTGGGTACTTACACCATATGAGTCGTTAAATTAAAAGACTATAGGATGATGTAAAGACCATAATTAGGTGTTTCCCCCTGCATCTTCATCTTAGGGTATCTGGTACTTCAGATCTTGGCTTCCAATTCTCTCATTTTACCTTTTGATTGGTGGGCAGTTTCTCTCTTCAATTAAGGAGCTGTGCGAATATTGTTCAGTATAACCATCATTTTCAAGTTTTGGCATTGAGATATGTGCTTAAATACTCTTCTCATAACTATTACATAGTAGCAGATTGCTGCATGGTCTTTTAGCTCATAATAGAATGAAAATGAGGGAAGTAGATCCCTTTGTCGACCCTAACTAGTTTTGGATTGAGGTTTAGTTTAGCTTTGAGTATTGCTTCATAGTCTTTTATTGCTTATAAAGGCTGATATTCAATCAATATCCATCTTCTTCCCTTTTCTGTTTTATGTCAGAATTTTATATTTATTGGCTGAAATACTTTCAGCTTTATCTTGAGCTTTGGCTTATGATATTCTTTCCATTTTTTATTTTATTGTATTGCAGGTAGTTGTGGTGGACCTTGAGTATAACCGTATTTGCACCTCAGAGGAAATACCACCTATTCCAGAGCCTGAATTAAGTTCTCTGCGGTGTGAGATACTGAAGTTATTGTACCCCAATGTTATGGGAATAGATCAGATGAAAGCTAGTCTGGTTAACTCATCTGAGCAATATTTTAATGGCTTCAACAAGCCTTGGGGAGAAGATCATGACCTCCAACTTAGGTGATACTTGATGCACTGTGAAATCTTTATGAAGTACTCATTGCTTTCCTTGTTTAAATTTATTGTGCTTTTACATGAATTGTTCCTCAAAGTTCTTCTGACAATATACTCTGTATAATTGATATGTTTTGTATAGTTTTTATTGCTCTGCAATATATTGTTTTTATCATATATAAGAGGAGATGGATGTTATGTAGATTTGCTTAGCTGAGAATTGTAGAAGCATAAAGGCATGCAATTATTTATAAATTGCCAATAACAGTGATTATGCTTGTTGCCAGCAATCAAGGTCTTAGCTTGAAAGCTTTTTAGTTGCTATTGCACTGCTAAGCATGTAATTACATATATTGTACATACAGCACTCCACCTGTCTCCTCTGTTATTTTTGTTAATCCCCCTTCTTGGCAATAAAAGAGAAAATCCAACAGTGTATTGGTTATTCCAGGAATTCTGGAACTTATAAATTTTCAGTGTTGTATGTTAAGGTCAAAAACCTTCTAAAAGATGCTATATAGTTACTTGTAGTTATACGTGTATCTCATATAATTTTCCTATATGATTATGATCTTATCAGATATACTGTGTTTCCTAGGTTTTCTACTAGTGAATCAGGTATTTTTATTTTTAATAACAATGTAGTATAACTTTACATTTGTCCAGCTATTTTAATAACAATGTAGTATAACTTTGTATTGCTGTATGCTCTTTACAGAAATTTGATTTTAAATGCTTGTGTTGTATCATATTGGTGCTAAGTACTCCATCATACAACAATGCAGGATGTGTAGTCATGGAGAGCTTAATTATTTTCAGTTCTTATTTTGATTCTAATCTTGTTAGATTTTTGCATTCTATGCAGGTTAATATTCCTAAAGTTCTTTGCATCCATTTTAGGTGGTTACCGGAATTTCATTGTATGACTTCCTGGCGTTTTCTTTTTCTTATTGTCGCCTTGAATTAATTTGAAAATTTCCTACCTTGACATTCTTCAAATTAATTTTACAAAGTCAACTATTTCCAGGAAAATACTGCCACTCATGCCTTCAACGCTCAAGCATTTTTGAGGAAACGCTCCCGGTCAACCAACCAACCACCGGATCCCATGGTGATGTTGTTTTCTCATCATCATTTACCAACTTTGAACAATCTGCATAGTTAAATTGTGAAAATTGATATTTTGTGTGTTTTAATCTATTTTTATTGTTTGCATCCATTTTTTGTGTTGGTTGATTTGGTTCTCCTTGTGCTGATTACTTTGTTGCTGTGTGCAGATAACACAGTTCTTAGATTCCCATGGCTTCTTGGATTATCTGGAGAGAGGTAGTGGTTCTGATGAAAGCAATAATAATCTTCTTGACAAGTTACAAGATGCAATTGGAAGGGGTCAGAATCCCATTTCAGTTCTTCCCTCTTTTTTGGTAGAGCCTGAGATTATAACCATATCAGATCCAGATGTCGGAATATTGGGTAAATTTGAGGTCTTAATTTTAGTGATTTAATGTGTGAAATTGAAACGAATACGTCTCAAATTATTTTATAACATTATAGTAACACCATGTCCTTGTATCCGTCAGGATCAGGTGCTAAATATACCTATGATAGGTTTCCTTCAAATATCAGATCAGAAGAACTAGAGGAGAAGAGGAAGCAAATTCTTGCAGCAGCAAGTGGAGCTTTTGAATACATAAAGCATGCTCCCAGGTATCTTTGTGTTTTGCTAAGTCCATATATGTGTTCTACTTAGCTTTATACTAATTTTCATTATGTTCGTTTGATTTGTATTGCGCAATTCCTAATCTCTCTTATTTCCTTACCAGTTCTCCATCTGTGCAAGTGGGAAAGGATTCTCTTAGTCCCATGGAGAGGGCTGTAAGTTCTTTATATCATGATTGGTGCAACAGTGGTTCTGTCTTTGAAGTTGGGAACTATCCTGAACAATGAATATTTATGTTTCACAGGCAGAAAGGGAGCGCATGGTTTTGGACATTCAAGTTAAGCTGCAGGTAAAACGTCTTTTCCTCTTTGAATGCTAATGAACTATCTAGGTAGTTCTAGAATTTAACACATAGGAATGCCTGATACCATTTTACTGGATTTGATGTTAATGCTGATCTTGTAGAGATTTCTTCATGCTTGGAGTTCTTTTATATTTAAAGATATCATGTTATAATCTTAAAATGTAATAACTCATATTAACTAGATTTAACCTTTTAAGCAGTCCATTCTTAGATTCAGGGGAGTTGAAGGATTTTGTTCCAATTAGAGTTTTGCTGCATATTCTTGGTTTATAATCAAACAGAATACCAACCATAGCTTTAGCCTGCAGTCTATCATCCTAGCCTCTTGAACGTTTGTTTATAATGGGGACCAGCTTCATCTGAGAAGGTTTCTTTTTTGTTGTCTTTATTTTGCTCCTGCATCCATGGGTTTGGGATGGGTATTGTTACTGTTGTATTCTGTGGATGGAAGGGAAAGGTCTTGCATGTGATTTTACCAGTAGTGCAATTATTTGAGTTTTTAGAGGCTAGGAATATCATTTAACTTTAAATGATGCAACTTGCATACATGCCATATTAATATTACCAATAGATTATGCAAGAATAGGTAAATTAGGTGTTCAATCTTATTTTTATTTCTGTGCTTCTGTGATGGAGAAAACAAACTGTAATTTGGTAGAATTTCAAGTTGATAACCATACTGAAATTGCTACATCTTTCTTCTTTCCATAATTACGTACTTCTGTTTTGAAGCACTATTTTTCACTTCTATACAGGGTTTGTGGTTGCGTCTTCTTAAACTTGGAGCTACTGATGATCCACTTTCATCTTTTGAATATGGCACTATCCTTGGTATGCTTCTACAAGAGGTTAAACCTCTCATTGACATTTTTAGATGAACATTTTATGCCATTCAATCCTCAATTTTATTTGCTTTATAGTTTAGAATAGTTCTGCAGATTGATTGGTGTTTTGTTTACTGGCTTTGCAGCACTGATTGAGTCTGACGCAGAGGGGATTGGTGGCAGTGGGTTTGTTGAATGTATAAGGGAGCATATACACTCTGTAAGTAGGGAGGGCATAAACTTATTTGAATGTTTTCTGTGTTTATGATTAAGCCAACTTTTTGCTGGATTTATTCTTGCAGGGATGGCACTGTCAATTGACCGATGAGCAGTTTATTGCGGTGAAAGAACTGGTATGCAGAAGCTGCAACAAGGCTTTCTTTTAGCATGAGAGAACTCCTATTGGTTAAATTTTCTAATATATACCTCCAAATAACCTTACAAAATTTTCTGTGAATTTGAATTTGACTATGATTTTCATAGTGGGTTTGATGTTTAAGCTTTTCTTTGTTGAATATCCATGATGTTTTCACACTTGCAAATAAATTGTTGCTTCAGAATCTAAGAATTCTTATACCCATCCTCACCTTGCCTCTCCCTATGTGACCTTTCATGTTGATTAATCTAATTCTCCTAAATTTTATTTGTGTAAATTCAGCTTAAAACAGCAATTAGTCGTGCAACCTCCCGGAATGATCTGTCAACCATTAGAGATGCCCTTGAAGTATCTGCTGAGATGTATAAAAGAGATGCTAATAACGTTTCTGATTATGTCCAGCGTCATCTTATTTCTCTGTCTATATGGGAGGAGCTAAGGTATGCATTTATTCATTTTCTGCTGGATTTCTTTTATTGTCATGATGTCATTTTACAGCCTCTCGTAATTTGGTCACTATGTCTTTAAAAATAGGTTTTTTGTTCTTTCTATAATTACCAGAGTCTATTTTGATCATATCTCGATTTCCTTTTTTATTTGTCTATAGAGCATCTCATGTAATCCTGTGGGTGTTGTTGCTTCAATGAATCATTAATTGTAAAAAAGAAAATAAAAATGGAAATTGTAGATGTCTGAGATGTCTGTTTGATTATCATGCAGGTTCTGGGAGGGGTACTTTGAGTATCTAATGGAGCATCCTTCAAGCAAGTATGGCTGCAATTTCTCAACTATTTGAGATACTTAATCTTAATTAATTTTAATTATTTAACTATTTGCTAATATTTGTTACAATGATTAAAAAACAATTAATAAAACTGCTCATCAAATCCCTTAAATTTGATCTTTGTCAATATTCCAGCTTCATCCAATGGTAAAGTTAATGTTTTCTCTTTTATTAGTAATTGGTGAAAATAATATGGAGAAGTTAGCAAGTATAATCCTTGAGAGTCATGTGGCGGTTCTTGTGATGAAAGAGCCATAATGAATTGTAAAGAGCATCCATTGATATAACCAGTTTGTGTGTTTAATGTCAGCCCTCTGCTCCATCTGTGCACTCATATTGAGAGAAAAAGGGGGATAACGAAGAGAATAACATACAGCTGCTGAGTGCTGGGAGGCACTTCTTCAGTTCTAGGATGCATGAAATTTAGCCCTTTTTTCTGTTCTTTCATTCTTTCCTTGATGAAGGATTATAATCACCTTTATCTTTTAGAATGGGCATGCTAAGCTTCTGAGGTGTTATGCTCTTTTATTTTTATAGCAGGTCAGCCAGTTATGCAGCTTTAGTGACAACCCAACTAATTCTTGTGGCATTACACATGGTGGTCTTCGCTGTCTATATTTCTTTTGTGTTACTCTTTTCCCCCTCCTGCAGGGTTTTCTTACTTGTTCTGGTCATGTTTCATGTTATTGTGAAGGTTGGATTGGGACTTCTTGATACTGATGCTTGGCACATGATTGAAACAATAGCAGAGAAGAATCATGTTGGATACAAACAGTTTGTAAGTTGACTCCTGTTTGTATATTGCTTGCTGTGGTTTAGTTAAGATCCATGGGTCACAGTAGCAACCTGGCCCCCTTTTTTGGCCAGTATATGCAGGTTTTTGAAGTGGGACTTCTACTGTGATTGGACCTCTTCATACCTCAGTGTTCTGTGCCGTCTGTGATTTTAGCTTTCTTGACTTCTAAATGTTTAATCACATTGTACTATTTGATTGAATAATGCCTTTGGTTCTGATTTACGTAAATGTTTTTGTAACGGAACATAGGGATTCTTGAATAAAATGAATTTAGGTTTGCTTCAAAGACAATATGAATCAAGCATGTGCCATCCTGATACTTCTACCTATAGTTCTGAAAAAAAAAAGAGAAAAAGAAAAAAAGAAGAGATGTTGCTTGGGTAAATGATAGTGTCCAAAGGAGATTGAAATAATTGCCAATCATAGGTTCACGTGTAATTTTGAGATAGAATTTGTACATAATTACTATTTCCATGTTTACTTAATCATTTTGGACTATTTTGAACACTCAATCATAGTCAAGCTTTATATCTTGGCATCATAGGTTGCAGAGACCTGTGTCTTTATATCTAGGTATTTGGAGATCGTGATCTGATCCTGTGTGACATGCCAAATGATAATTCTTATGTTTAATTGTCCATGTCTCATAATCACTATCTATTGTGGAGTTGCTCAATCCTCTGGGCTTAGAGACTTGCTCTAAATTCATTGAGTTGTCAACGTATTTCTCATGAAACCCAGAGATTTGGTGATGATTTAAATTGGTTTTCACTATTTTCTTGCATCTTTTATGATTTCATGCTACTGAATTTTGCTTTGTTTTTTGGTTCAGATAAAACTCAGAGGATTCTTGTCACACATCCAGCAAATTCGTATCAGTTACTGGGGAATCTCTTCTGTAAAAGCCCAATCCATGTTATCTCCTGGATTGTCTTCCCCACGCCCAAAAGATTCTATGGATGAGAATCACCAACCTGCAGAAGCTTCTGTTATTGGCAGGAGCTGGGTCCAAAGCATGTTTAGCAGAGATTCATCCAGAGCAAACTCTTTTAGTCGTGTTCGTAAAGGGGCTTCCGATGGCACTTCGGGTTTGTGTTTGCGTAGCGATGGGTCACCTGTATTACAATAATTTGTCTACCATTGTATCACCATTTTGTCATCTTCTTCTGTGATTTCAACACTGCTGTTTATTTCTGATTCAAGCAGTAAATGAAAATGGAACCCCTAGAAGACAAGATTCATCTGCTGTTGCGCAGAAGAAACTTCAAACCAATGTTCGCATACTTAGAGGGCATAGTGGGGCTGTTACTGCCTTACATTGTGTAACTAGAAGAGAGGTATGGGATCTGGTTGGTGACCGTGAAGATGCCGGTTTCTTTATCAGTGGAAGCACAGACTGCATGGTAATTTAACATAACAGATTCATTTCCATCCCTGTATAATTCATGTACACAAGTTGTGCCTGGAAGTTTAACTGCAGAGCCATGCTTTCTGATGCACTCTTTACTGTTATGGCTTAAAGCTTCTGTTTCCTGGCTCTAAATTGAAGGAATTAAGACAGGACCATTCAAACTTCTATGCCACCTTGACTCGGAAACAACCATGCCTTGTAATTGATTAGTTAATTGCCAATCCTGTAATCCAGCCTACATGTTTTCCCTGTAGATCATAGCCTTTGTGACATGGGACATGCTAGGATTAATTGATGGATCCAACTATGAAATCTTGACAGCATTATTGAATTATGCGACATTTATTTCTTTTGAATGATCTTTGCAGGTTAAAATCTGGGATCCTAGCATTCGTGGTTCCGAACTTCGTGCAACTTTGAAAGGGCATACTAGGTGTCTTTACATGTTTTTATGTATTTGTGATGATTTATTCGAGTCAGTATGTCATGATGATCCTGCTTCTTCAGTGGTCATTCCTCCTATAATTGACCTTAACATTTGTGGGCTGCAGAACTGTTCGTGCTATAAGTTCTGATCGAGGAAAAGTGGTGTCAGGATCTGATGATCAGTCTGTTATTGTATGGGATAAGCAAACATCCCAGCTTCTTGAAGAGCTGAAGGGCCATGATGCACAGGTTTGCCTATGCAAAGCATCTATGCTAGGTTTTTTACACTGGGAATAGAACCACAAAGGTTTTCAGAGTTGCATGCATTGTTAATCCGATATTTTGATGTGAGAAAGTTGCCTGAGTCTAGCATTGCATTCTATTTTAAAGGTTCTTTCAGTTGGTGTCATGCTTGGATTAAGTTATTGGTGCTGGAAAACTTTTTGTTTCATTTCTTTTTTACTTATGCTGATTTTTCTTTTCTTAATTTAACAATAATTTTCTTATTATTGCTTTCCTGGAGATCCTGCGTAACACTCGTATGCTTGATCTTGCATGTTGCAAGTTTGCAAATTTTTGTTTTTGCAAACAACACAACTAATTTAGACATTACTGAGATGGAAAAGATATTTGAATTTGAAAATAGCTATTTTATTTATTTTTGTAGGTTAGCTGTGTCCGTATGCTGTCTGGTGAACGTGTCCTTACTGCTGCACATGATGGAACTGTTAAGATGTGGGATGTCCGAACTGATACTTGTGTGGCAACAGTTGGCCGTTGCTCGAGTGCAGTCCTATGCATGGAGTATGATGATTCCACTGGAATTCTTGCTGCTGCTGGTAGAGATGCGTATGTACTTTGAAACTTCAAATGCTACAGTATATTTTTTAGTCTTTATTCTTTAATTGACTACTGTAAACCAACCTCTTTAACATTTGCATTACCAGGGTTGCAAATATATGGGACATCCGTGCTGGTAAGCAGATGCACAAGCTTTTAGGGCACACAAAATGGATTCGGTGAGCAGTGTAGTATGTTTCTTCTATCTATGATAACTGTTAATTATAGCTGGAGAGGAGCCTTGTGACTTTCCATTATGCAGGTCAATTAGAATGGTTGGAGACACACTGATTACGGGTAGTGATGATTGGACTGCAAGAGTGTGGTCTGTTTCACGAGGAACATGTGATGCTGTTCTAGCCTGCCATGCTGGTCCAATACTGTGTGTTGAGTATTCCATGTCAGATCGAGGAATAATAACAGGTAAGTATCTGTTACTTTGTCTTTGTTGTGATTTGATTGCATTTACCTTGTGCTCCTAAGATATTTTATCATTTATAGTAAGGGTTATCGATATCTTAAGTATCAGCGTGAATGCTAAAGATTCATACTGAAAAATGTCTTAAGTGCCAACATGAACTGGTATAGATGTGTAATGAAATGCGATTTCTTTTTCAGGTTCAACTGATGGGCTTCTCCGATTTTGGGAAAATGAGGAAGGTAAGTCCAGTATTTTTCTTGCCAAGTTGCACTTTGTATCTTTTTTTTTTTTTTAATTATACATTTGAGCTCTTCCATGTTTGGATCTGTTAAGATGTAATTTTTCCAAACTTGAGTAGTCACATCTGGCTTGCATCGGTGGATAGTATATAACAAAGGAGTTGTCAATACATGTGCTGAAATAATCTTGCTTTTTTGTTTCTTTTTATTAAGGAAGTTACACAGTGCTTGTCCACAAAATACTAGTTTCTTCTCTCAGAATTCTTCATTTACTCTCTGAACACATGCATCCTAACAGATGGAATTGTGGTTAGGGGTACTTTACTTAACAAGCTCTATTAGCTGATAATTACTTAATTTTTCATTCGTGTTTCTTGTTTCAAATTTCAAACAATACCATTTTGATTGTTTCTTTTTCTAATTCTCTCTTTCTTTATTTTTCCATCCCTTCTATTTGGGATCGACAGCATCGTAAGTGCAAGGATGACATATATTTAACCCTTAATTTAAGAGGATCTTTCTCCATTGCTATTTGTCCTGCTTCGTTTTTTTTTTTTTTTTTTTTTTTTTCATATAATATGAATAAGTGAATGTCTTTTTTATTTACATATATTGAGAGGTCAACCAAAAAAAGCATTTTGACCGTATTTCTTCCTGTAATATTTAACAGTTTCTTTGCTCTTGGATATCATTTGAGCATAGTGTCATGGCCTGCTTTCAGTGTCTTGCATGATATGTCCTGATACCAGTTTTTACATAATGTTTGCAGGAGACATAAGATGCGTGAAGAATGTTACCATTCATGTTGCCCCTATATTATCCATCAATGCTGGGGAACACTGGTTGGGAATTGGAGCAGCTGACAATTCTATGTCTCTCTTTCACCGGCCTCAAGAGAGACTTGGCAGCTTCTCTAGCACGGGATCAAAAATGGCTGGGTGGCAACTTTACAGAACACCTCAAAGGACAGTTGCTATGGTATGAATTTTATTGGTTTTATCAAACTGTTCCTTTGTTCCTAGTTACTATGGTTAATTCTGCTGCTCTTGTGCATGTTTTCATTGAAATGCACATTAGGCCTTGTGTTCTACAACAAGAATTTCCCTCTCTCATCCCATAACCCTCTCAACCCAATTCAAATAGGATTTGAATCCAAGACTTACAAGCTGACATTCCCAATTTCAAATCTAATATGTCCTCTTGGGCCCTCCCTTCTTTTAGGTTGGGTTGGGTTTGGGGTTAAAGGGGGTTAAACATTAATGGGTTTACATTTAACCCCTCTTAACCTTGTTTGGGAGTTTTTATTTTTATTTTATTTTTTGAGGAGTTAATTATTAAAGAGAATGCGGTGGGGGTTGGGGTAATTGTTACCCCAAAAATTTTACCCTCCAAGCAAGTTTTTTTTTTCTCCTTTTTTATCCCAATATACACCAAATTAATTTTTAATTTTCTCTCACCAATCATTACTAATAATTTAATTATCCTCTCTTTCCACTAACATTTCATTCTTCATTTTATGAATACACCCAACATCCTTAAAAACCAACTTTTGCACTGCTCATGTGTATTTACTCCTTTAATAATTCACCTCTATTTTTTTAACCTCGTATCAAACATCACCTAAGTGTGAACCTAGTGGGGGAGGGTGATAAAATTGTTAAGGAGGGAAATTTTTTTGGGATTTGTGCACCTTTTTTTCTTTTCAAATTTAATATTTTTTTCCCTCTCTTTTATTCACTCCCTAAAATTAGGTCTCACCATTACACATGATATATTGTATATAACTTCAATATTGATTAAAAAAAATTATAAGTTCCCACCTTTACAAATAATTTTTACACATCTACCAAGCATCCTTAACACTTTACCCTTCAATCACTTTTTTACACCCATAACTTTTCATCCCTGAATGCATAACCCAGTCTTAACCTTCAGTTTTGAACCCCTAACCAAACACAACCTTAGCCTTGTGAACTTACCCAGTACTGCTCAAAAAATGTTTAGATGTTGGGCAGGTTTAAACTGTCTCTTCATCGTGCTATTTAGCTTGCATCTTGTGTGAATTAAAAAGAAAATGTCAAATGCTAAATAATTAAATGTTGGATGTAGAGTATTCATTGTTTAGTTCATGGTGATTCAGTGCATTGAATGTGTTTTGGCTCCCAACTTCCAATATTATGGAATGAGGCATATTTGTTTTTGTACGTGGTTAAAAGTTGGAGATTTAAGTGTTAAGGAAGGAGTTAAGGGTATAAAAATAGTGGTTGAATGGTAAAGTGTAAAGTATGTTTGGTAGTTGCATAGAAATTATGTGTAACTATGGGGCTCGATAATTCTTAAAATTTAATTTTGAATAATTATAATAAAGAAGTAATAAATAATGTATAATGGTGGGACTCAATTCTTGGGTATGAGGAAAATTGAGGGAAACTAAAATATGAATTAAAAAAAAATATTTTGCACAAGCTTCAAAATCCCCTCCACTAGATTAACACTTAACCCCTTTTTGGGTTAATAGTTATTCTCATAGTGTAAATCGCGGATGCGGTTGTAAAAGCAATCGTGATCACGATTGCAGGTTGCAGCTTATTGCGATAATAAAATAATAGACACGACAACTAATGTCTTGAATGTATTAGTAGGCTAGTAGCTGTTAATAAATTTATTCTAATTCATATATTTTTAACATTTTTACTAATTAAGCATAATAATATCTCTAATAATTTCATATTATACAATAATTGTTGAATTTATTAGAAAAAAGTTAATAAAACTTCTAATAGTTTAATATCTCACAAACAATGAAATATAAAGAATTTTTTTTGATAACAACGTTATATAACGATAATGGTGTATAACATTGTTATTTGTGTGAAATGCCATTATGCTCTTTATAACGGCATATAACGGTCACGGGCTTGCTCGAATCTGTTAAATAAAGGCTGTTACGTTATGCCATTATTTGGAACTATGGTTATCCTCCTCATTTACCTTCACCTCATGAAGTATATCAAGGTTAAAGTGGGTCGAATGTTAACTCCATAACACTCAACTCCCCTTAACCTCAATCAATACATAACCTTACAGATTAATTGTTCTCCTTCAAAGGTTGAAAAAAGGGAGTATGTTTTTGGTGAATTTAATTCAGTTATTGAAGTTTTTCATGGCTAAATTGGCATGTTAACATTTGCTCATGCATTGCCCATTCTGTGCTAGATCTCACTCTATTTGATCCGTTGTTTGTTTAGGTAACCTTGTGTCATGCTAATGCCCAGGTGGAATGGAACAGTTAACCTTGTAGAGAATACTTATTCAGCTGTTGTTTTGTTATCGTTTAACTTTCCTTGATAATGATCTTAAATGTTCTCTTCCACCTACATATTTTCTGTCAACTTACTCTAGTGTTGAAGTCTCTATCTCCTGATTAGCCATACTAAGATATTGTATACATCCAAGCTCTTCTTACACCTTAATCTAGCAAGTCCTTTGCCTGGTAGGTGTAATCTAGCAATCCTTTGCCTTTCCATTATGCCTGTTGATATCTCATTTGGCCTTGTCTCTTGTCATAATCCCTTACTGATAAATGATCTCTCACAACTTAAGAAAGCAGATGTGCTGTTCTGGTAGTTTGTTGATCGATTCCAGCATCCTTTGTGTGGTTAATTTCTCCCCACAGCCTTGACTACTTAACCAGCAACACTAGTAGTTGATTGTTTTGCTTATTAGCAAATAAGTATGTAACAACTTCTTTTCTTGAGTTTTGTTCTTTAATTGGACCATTTGATGTAATCTCAATTCCAGTTAAAGTGCTCCTGCCAGTTTCATACTGCCAGTCGAACCTTTAACTAAATAAGCAAAAGGCAGCCTTCCATTCAATGGAATCACATACGATAGCTATTGTTTTAAGCCTGCAGTCTGAGGGTACTTGAAGGCTGCAGTTCATGGGTTACTCTATATGTTTTGATTTTTGCTTTATATGTACTTGTTTGCTCTTTGATTCTGCCTTGTCTCTCTTTAAACTGTGCTGGTTCTAATGAAAATGAAAGATGGTGAAACAGGCTTCTGAGTCAGATAAATCATAATGATAGATGCATGTTTCAAAAACTGATCCATGACAAACATGAACATTCGTTTTGATATATCGATAGGCATTTGTTTCTATTATCCCTGGAAATAATAATTTTTTAGAGTAACATATGGATCATCATTTACATGTTTCACCTGTTCTTTCCGGCATTGTTTGTGGCATACAGGTTAGATGTGTGGCTTCTGACCTTGAAAGGAAAAGGATATGTAGTGGTGGCCGTAATGGAGTTCTTAGGTTATGGGAAGCAACCATCAATATTTGATTTTGTATCATATCCGGTATTGAAGTTTCAACTGTTAAAAGGTTCTGGCAGGAAATGCTTACATGTTGATGGCGAGTTCTTAGGTTATGGGAAGCGACCATCAATATTTGATTTTTTATCGTATCTGGTATTAAAGTTTCAACTCTTAAAGGTTCTGGCAGGAAATGCTTACATGTTGATGGCGTTATCTAATCTGACATCAACATTGGAGATGTAAATTGTGTGAAGCGTTGGGGATGAACCACCAAATTTTGCCTATGGCCTATTTTTTCTGTCATAGTTGTTGTATCTTAATAAAAATTCACATCGTGTGCTTGTATCTCATTATTCTTTCTACGCATATCAGCTCCATGTAGCACTATTTGTTGATAAGAGGGAATTGATCAGAAGGCGTATAACACACGGTGAAGTTTGCTAGTTTTTAATAAACAGAAACAGGTTGTAACTTGTATTTCACCATTTGACGATTGGTTTAATGATATGTTTTCCATTTGTGTGTTCTCTTGTTGATTTGCTCATTGTGCTTGCCTTATCTGATCCCTCTGCTACTTCGCTACCATTGTGAGATGAAACGATTCAATTTTCCAGAAGCAGTATGAGATGAAGTCTATTCTGATCATTTTCATTTATCATTCCTCTGAGAGCTGAAGGAAATAGACGTTTGATACTGTAATTTATATGTTGATTCGTTCCTCTAAAATGCCCCTTGAAAGCAATGTATTATTGGGGATGATAAAGATATGGTACTTGGGAATTGAAGTGCCCCATCCTTCCTCCAAAATCTTCTTTTCGTTGTAATGTGGTTATTTGATCGCTTCAAATGTGTTTGTGTAGTTACTCTGGATTATCTGGAAGAAATGCGAACTATTTTTTTTTTCCCCTCAAATATAAAAAATTGATCTATTACAGTGATTAAAGTTTTTCTGGCTTTCATGTTGGGATTAGTGCATTCATGAAAATTTTATGACTTTTCTTCACACGACTTGATCAGAGATTTTAGTAATAATATCGATTAGTGCTATTATTTTTGGAGACAAAAGATGCCGACGAATGGCTACAAGAAGTCTTAATTAGTAACAAAAAAATACTACCATTATGGAGGGTAGATTCCATGTAGTGGTTGTTGTAGGAATATTAATTAGAAATAATCCTTTTTATATAGTGAAGAAGGACCAAAAAGGAGTAGTGTTGAGGCTGACATTGTGTTCGAGTTGTCTCTGATACTTCTACGTAAAGTGAATACTAATTACGATGATCTACAAAGCAGCACCAGGCAGAATACCAATTACGTACAATGAAGGAATCTTCCTTCATCGTCTGATTTGGCCGTAGGAAAATCTATATCAGAGGTGGATATTATTGATTGCATATTAATTTGAGCTATTCATTACAAGGGGATCATAATAGCTCATCCGAAAAGGATTAAAATGTTACTTAAAAAAAAATTTAATTGAGAGGTTTTATCCTACTATAAAAGCATACAAACTGGTAATATTTATCCTAAAAAGCTAATGAGAGAAAACTAAAGGAGAAAAAAAAATTACAAATCTTAATTTCAAACTAGACGGATTTCACGATCTGCTTGACTAGAGAAGAATTGCTGGTGACTTCATTGCCATAAATTCTTTTGTTTCTTTCAAGCCAAATGTAATTGTACCAGGCCAATCTCAAAACAACTGATTCGAAACTTTTCTTTTGCAAGAACTTCTTAGCAAATTCAAACTCCCGATTGGCTGATGATCTTCGAATAAAACTCAATTGTAGCATGGAATTCCAGATTTCTTTAGTAGCACCACAAGAGAGGAATTCCAAACCTCAACTTCTTTTTTGCGAAAAAACACAACTTGGATCATTCATCTTTTCCATCTTAATTTGTCTTGCTTTGGTGGTTAGTCTATTTAAACACTACTAACCTAAAAAGAAGATATAAAATATGAACTTTCATTAGTGGTTACCTAAAAAGAGAAAAAGAAAGAAAGAAAGAATCCTAACTTGAAGAAAGCTTTATAATAAGTACTTATCAATTGAATGTATTTCAATCAAGAATCTTCACATACTTTATTCAAGAATCAAAATGTTCATGGAAGAAATAGCATAAAGTAAAGATATACCATTAATTTTATAATCATCTTATGCTTTTCATTGATTTTGGAATATATTGTTGACATGGGGTTTAACCAAAACAGCAAATTTTCAAACAATAATAATAAAAAAAAAATGAGAATTTTACAATAGAAAATATTGAATAAATTATAATTAGTTCTTTTATTTTCCAAAATTCAAAAACAAAAAAATGAATTTATTTGTTTTAGGTTCCGATCCTTCCTTCGACTTGATTCTATGATCATGAATTCGTTGAGTGGTAACTCTTTTGGCTCTTCAAAAACATCTCGCAAACGTATTCAGTACTATCACTAGTTCTACTAGAATTGGTTGCTCCAACTCTGTTGCCGCATTAGTCAATTCTATGCCTTCGATGTCCACTACTTGATTAAGTTGCAACCAGACTTAATTGATTTTGTTTACATATGGTTCTATCCACCACCTTATCCGTCTCACTCTTACTCAATTCGATGCACTTCCCATCTAAAGAAAATAGTTTGTCACCTTTAAGAAACTTCATCCACATTTCCTTAAAATTTCAAGTTATATCTCCCATAGCATACAACCACATTACTCCTAAAATCATATCATACATTTCCAACTGCCTTACATTAGTAGTAGCTTCAAACACCTCTCCTTGCATTTTTCATTTGAAATTAGTGCACTTGTACCGACAAACTATATTCACACCATCCGTCACCGTAATAGTTATTGTTTCAATCCTCTTTAATACACACATATTCCTCTTAGCAAACTCCAAATCCAAGAAGTTATGAGTACTACCAATATCTATGAGTATACTCATCCTCTTACTCTTCGCTTCTCCTATTATCTTCATTATCCGATAATATTCCCCACCCAATATAGCATGAATTGAAATTTGATATAGCTCTCCTACTAGATCATCTCTATTTTCCTCATCTCCATATCCCTCTCCTTCCTAAGCACATCATTCTCATCATCCTTGACTCGTGCAATCCTTCACTTCTAACACAAATGCTTGTCTTCCCTTACATTTATGGCCAAGCATGTATTTATTATCACAAAAGTAACATAGTCCCCCTTAGCCTTCTTTCATCCAGACTCATTATTACTGAGAAACTTCTTTGTTTTGAACACGGAGTTGCCATTTTGGAATTGAGGAGGTAAAGGTAATAAGCTTTTTGGATTGTGAACATTAGTAGGATTAAATTTTGTTTGAAGAATTTTTTATAGCATTTGAAGGTCTATAATTATTGGTGTTAAGTTTCTAATTTGAGTTTGTAGGGTTCAAAAATGGTTTTGGATGATAAGTGTTTGAGAATTTGGTGTTGAATTTACGGGAATGATGTTGCAAGTTTGGGTTAGTTTCTTGAAGCTTAGCTAAAGCCATTGCTTCTTTAAATGTCTTAGGTCGCATCACCTTCATTGGCACTTGTAATTCGGAACATAACCCTCATATGAAACAGACTTATAACGTAGTCTTCGAGTAAGTTCAATATGTTAACAATTGAAATGAACTTTCTCAAAAATGATTGCACAACATGAGTCCGTTTAAGCCCCGTCAACTCGCCATAGGATCACCGAAGATCATAACTCCAAAACGTACATTCATTGCTTCTAGATATTTTTCCCATTTAATCACATGTTTAACACCATGCATGTTCACAAACATCCGATGCCATTCCAATGCTTTATCTTCTAAGTGGATAATAGGTAAATGCACCTTAGCTTCATTTGGTGTTCTATCCACCATGAAGGACTTCTTATATTTGAATACCCGACCTTCAAAATCATAACTAGAGAATCTAGAAAATTCCACTTTAGTCATATCAGTATTGTAGTTAAAGTTATATCCTCTAGGAACTCCTTCAAAATTGTTGTTCATCATTCTAGTAGGATTGCAAACGTATCCATACCTAGGTATTTGATAACCTCTACCATTTACCCCACCCAAAGCCTCATCAACATTACCATTCACTCTCTTTGTCGTTGGTTCAGCCTACTCGGATTCTTAACTCCATTAACCAACTCCTTCAGACTTACTAATTTCTTGATCATGGTGTAAGAATACGTAATCACACCTCTATGTTAATTCCGTAATAACCTTTGTTAGGTTAATAATTGATTCCTTCATTTTTTTCAATTCGGATCCTATTTTTGCCATAACTCGTTCACTTGTTTTGTTCACAAGTGCGAGAATCTACTTTGATACCAATTGATGTAACTCACAATTCAAATCGGAGAAAAACTAATAGAGAATGGTAAGAACATATTAGAAAAGTGAATTTGTATTAAAATCGATTGAAACAAAGAATTATGCTGAATGAAATCAAAGTAATGATGTATACAATGAAACGAAAGAAATACGTAAGGAACAAGAACAAGAATTACAGAGAAGAAGAGAGAAATTCCAGCTTGCTTAACTGATTTCCCACACTCTCTTCACTCTTTTATTCCTAACCAACCAGCTAACAACTAATTACTAACAACCAGGTAACAACCTAACCGCTCCATTTGCCAGCTCAACAATTTCCCTTGCCAGCTTACTACCATCAGTTAGCTTTGTTAACTTTTAATGTCCAGCTCACCAGCTTCAGCTCCAGCTTAGTATCTTCTCCAAACGAACTGTATCAAAGAACTGCTCAGCTGATCCATCTTGATTATTAATATTATTATTGGAAGATAAGGCAAATACTTTGGAAGATTGTTGAAGAGAGAAGCGAAGAAAAGGTGAAATTTTGACTGATTTTGAGTTGCTTTTAAATGCTAGTGAAGAACTGAGGAGAGAAGTGAAGGTAGAAGATAAATCAGAGGTTGAATTTGACATTGAGAGAGAACTTGAGACCATAGTTGCTTCTCGGATTCTCTCTACACCCTACGCCCTGCAGATATATATATATCTAAAATTTCTGGGAATTTTTTTAAAACCTTTTTCTTTTTCTTTTGATGTCAACAAATAGTATTTTTTCTTTCCACGCAAAAGAAGCTTGAAGGCACCAACACTTCATCGTCAATATATATATGAACTGTTGCACGATATTTTTCAAGGTTGATGGACATTTTCGTTTTCATTTTCCTTTCTTCAAGACCATTCTCTTTCTAAAGAACAGGAAAGATGCAAAGGGGAACCATAATAGAATTACAAATGCCAAAAGTTTTACAATTACAGAATACACAAATTGGTAACCAAAAGTTGAAAAAGATTATTCCTAAATGATAGCACAGACAGACTGAATGGCCAACTGAATGAATTAATAAGAAATAGAGGGCCTACATACCATGAGGACATTTCCCTGTTTTTGTCGAAGCTAACAACAACAAATATGACATTCTTTCCTTATCATGGACAGGATGTGTAAAATCTTGGACAAACTTGGACCCCTAAAACAACTGTAAGAATACAGGTATAAACCTTTGAAAACAATGAAATCCTATCAGGCTACCAAAAATATATTACTCCAAAATTCTTTCCTTATCATGACTATAACAGTTGAAGGCCTGCTTCCAAATCTTCTAAGGTGATGGTCTGCAGTTCATTGGTATCCATACAGTTGAAATCAAGCCTGAGATCCAAAGTCTCTCTAGCATTAGCTAGCATGGTATTAACTAAACCTCCATTCATGTCCCTACGCTGCTTTTCCGTTGTTTCTCTCTCTACCAGGGCTGCGATGGCATCCACACTGCATGAAGAATGTAATTTAAAACCATATAAAGAACTACTTTCATCCTGATTATTCATCTTGATGTGGCAAATGCTTGCTAAATCTTCAGACGAGAAGTCATTAAAATGGAAAAATTTGGTAACCCTTCTGCAGAAGCCATCGTTGGAAGATATCACACGCTTCATTGGTTCACTATAGCCGGCAAATATGACTATGACTTTTCCACTGTCCATAACAGACATGATTTCTTCTAAGGCTTCAATCCCATAGTCCTTCTCATCTATTTTCTGTGATGGTATAAGCCGATATGCTTCATCCACAAAAAGAATTCCTCCCTCTGCTTCTGCAATCTGCAACATTTTGATTTGTAAATTAGTTTGGCGAAAGGAAGTATTACATTCTCTGCCAAGGAAAAGATAACATTTGATTTCGGAGACCTCAGCAACAAACCTTTCTTCTAGTCTTGGGTCCAGTGTGACCAACAAATTCCCCAACCAAATCTGTACGCTGTACTTCAGTTACCTTGTCAGTAGGTAAAACTCCCACCATATGGAGTAATCTTCCTAGTATTCGAGCTACCATAGTCTTACCTATAGAATATGATAATCATCTCACTCTATGACTTAATCAAAGAAGATGTACTGAAAAACTATAGCAAAATCACAAAATAATTGAAAATCAATCTGCCAAATGTTCTTGTATTTCTCTATCACTAGCAAAAATTGCAGCCCAGATGCCTAAAGAGAAATGATGAAGGGTTTAAACGAGAGCAACACAATACATATTGTACTTCTCTACCACAAAATAATTGAAAATCAATCTGCTCAATATTCTTGTACTTCTCTACCGATAAAAATTGAGATTCTCCTAAAGAGAAACTATTAAGAGTTTAAACAAAAGAGCAACATGCATAGATATTGACAAACTGAAGAAATGTATGATAGTCTTTTTTGTCATCTCATGAATGTCATGGAATGCAGCTTAGTCGTTCCTTTTCACATCTAATAGGGAAAGCCAAATGCAACATAATGGCAACATAAATTAGAAAGTACAGGTAGCATTGACTGGGAAAAGTTGCAAGTGTTTGAGGAGAACAATCTCAGAAACAAAATGGGACAGATTGACTTATCTGGAAAGAAGATTTTGGTGTATAATTTAATGAAAACTGTGGTTCAATAAACAGTGGAACACAAGAAAGGGTATTGAGCCAATTTTTGGCGATAAGGCCTCATTAAATTTAGATTTGAATTCCATTGTCTCCACAATACAACAGAGTTGAAAGTTAATCCAAGCTGATGACACAAGTTTACCAGTACACATATGAGGATTCAATCATTAAGTCATTTTTATAGAATATGATGAAATTGCAGGATAGTCCAGAAACAATCAAATGGTCCAATACCTGTTCCAGGGCTTCCCAAGAAAGCCATATGAGGTGGTCTTCTCATACCCACTTTCATACCAAGGGCCCTGCGCCTCTCATCCAAAAGCATCCCCTTTGCCCATTTTCTCAGTTGTAGCTTGAGTTCATGCAACCCCACTACATTCGTTAAAGCATCTTCAAGTTCGTCCATCTTAGCTTTTGTTTTAGAGCATTCTTCAAGTGCTTTTCTCTTTCTCTGCTCTTCAAGATGCCACTGCAATAGTTTACGCAACTCCACACTCCCTGGACCTGGGGAGAGATGATTCAGAGGAGTCATGCCTTCCTGCAAATTTAAGGTTACACAAACTATCATCATTTTATAATATAGAAAATTAAACATAATATAGAAAATTAAACTAAAATGAAAAAAGCTGAGCACTGGCATTGACAATACATTGTCCTCTGCACTGCAGTCAGCATTATAATCCAGCAGTGTCTTGACAGTTGAGTGGTCTTCCACTCTTATGGAGTACCAAACTGCAAGGTGTAACGGTGTCATTCCGTTCTGCATGATAAGACAAGGAAAAAAAAAGCAGTTTAAATTAGAAATTGTTTTCTGCAGTTCCCAGTACATGGTGCCAAGAGAGCGCACATTTGCTTTGGCTTCAACAAAAGCACCATGAGCAAGAAGCAACCGTGCAGCTTCAGTGCACCCATTCTTTGCCGCCATGTGTAATGGAGTTTCTCCATACTGCAAATTTCAAGAGGATAACACCCAAATTGAAATCAGATGTGTTAATTAAGAGAAGCTTCAATTAATTTACAGACAGATCTAAGCAATTCATATAAAATTTGATCAGGAAACTGAAACATAAACATGTACTTTTTGCTTACCATGTTCCTCGGTTCCAATTCAACCTTCTCTGCTCCTTGCCAATCAAGAAGAAATTTAATTATCTCAGCCCTATTGTAACCAGCAGAAACATGAAGTGGAGTCTGTGCCATCTGCAATTAAAGCAAATCAAGTTAAAATTTGAAGGGAAAAAATGAGAGCCAGATACAAAGGTGCACGAACTTTTCTTTTTTTAACTCAGGCACAGATACCATAGACAATATAACTGAAAAGTCAAGTTCATAGCAAAACAAAAAATGGGCAAAATGTCCTAATATGACAACAAATTCACCACAGTCCATTCAATTGTGTCCATAACAGATCCACCAACCGATCACAACAACAAAAATGAGCACAGATACACAAACCAACCCAACAGATAAAATGAAGCAAGATCTTACATTTTCACAGTATTCCCCTTAAAGAACACCATTTGCAGAAAAAACCCGGTAACAAAAACACGTAAATGATGAGAATTAAAGAAAGGGGAAAAAATGGGATCTTACAACAGGGTTTCTTTCATTGATGAGATAAGGGTTTCCTATGAGTAACCTTTGGAACCCAAGAAGATCTCCGGATTGGGCACAGTTATGAATAGTAGCAGGTTTGGAAGATCTCGACCCTTGATCCTTACGATTCTGCTGCATTTTTTGTGTTCATTTATGACTTTCTTTTCTTTCCGTTACCTTTCCTTTCTCGGTGGCTTCTCTTGTATTTCCCACCAGAGAAAAGAAGAGCAAAAGACTTCGGATTTCTTGGAATTTTCTCTTGGGGGTCTTTGGCGGTCAGTCTGTAATATAGCTAATTGAAAATCCTTCAAGTCCGACTTTGGTGCCTAAATCTAACAATTCCCTCGATTTCTGCCCAGTTTTTCTGATTCATCAGTTTCCCTTTTGGGAAGACTAAATTATCCCATGTCTAAATGATCTTAGATTAGCAATGTAATCGCATATATAGAATTTACTAATTTTTTCTTTTTTACCCAGAGTGGTTTTTTATCCCTGTTATGCTGCAAATCGTTCAAATTCATAAAATTATTATTTTTTTATATCTCATTTGATATTATACATTTATCAAAATATATTAAATAAAAATTAAATAAAAATTTATTCAAATTTATTATTTTTAATCAAAACTTTATATTTGACTAATTATTCTTTATATTTTTATTAATTTTTTATTAAAACATATTATTTGTTTATCTCTATCTATATTTTAGCTAAAACCTTATTTTGTAAATTATTTTTTCTAAACATTTTTTGTCTTAAAATTTTTAATGAAAAAAACATAAGAAAAAAAGGACCAAGGTGACCAAAACAAAACAAGAAAGTGGGACCAAAATTAAATAAAAAGTATTTACAGATTAAAAAAATAATATTTAAACAAAATGGACCAAAGTGTAGTATCACAAAAAAATTCATAATAAATATCTTTAAAATATTTGAAAACTATAAAAAATATCACCGCAAAGTGAAAGAAATAATATATCCGAGTTTGAGTAAATAATACAAATGAGTCTAAATGAATACTATTTCAAATAATAGAGTGAATAGCAATCAATGGTTTTAGTTTAGTTTTTTGTAATTTATTCAAAAAAATAATCATTGTATTTACAAGAGTTAATTAATTTATTTAATATATGAGATATTTAATCAATGCTAAATGATTTTAGAAAAATGAATTATTTAATACAACTATCAATAATTAGCATTATTTCTAAATGAGATAGAGATAAATAACAACAGACTTAACTACTCTAACATAGATGACATGAGGATAAATGGTTGCTACTTAATTACTATATATAAACATCATGAAGATAAATTTGGATAGTGTTTTGTGGTGATGGGTAATTCTTCTTTTTTAATCACAAATTTTCAAAACTCAATAGTTTGAATAATTTAAATTTACTATTTTCATTCTTGTATGCTTAATTTGTTCGGTGTATGAGTATACTCAAAAAGCATAATAAAGTAATTTCTTATAATCGTATAACTTGGATGAGATAATCTATTTAGAATCCACTTTATCATATGTAAGAATTAATAAGAGAAACAATAATTGTTAAAACTAAAAAATAAAAATAAAATGATTTAATATTACTTTATTGCTAGTGGCCATTGGCACGCGTGAGCTCGTAAGGTCGGAGACTGGCACAAGGCCGTGCATGCGCAAACGCGTCAAGCCGGTGGCTTAGGCATGAAAGCCCATAGGCCTTCAAGGCCCAAAGCCCATGAGCCCAAAGTGGGCCCAAGGCCTAAAAGTTTTAAAGTTGAAATTAAAATTTTTTTCTTATAATTTTATAAAATGACCAAAATATAGATTTATTATTACGATTAAAATAAAATGTGTTTCATTAGTTTGTCATGTATCGATGTGATTGAAGTATGTATGATGAGTCGACCTAGTTTATGAGAATGAATATTTGTAATTTTTGGATAAATAGAGCATGCGTTTCCTACCTTCTCTATCATTCTATTGTATTTTCGTTCTTACCTTACTCCCCTCGAATGTAACTCGAGGTTTCTTATTCAAATTAATGTAAAAGTAGAAGATAAGATATTAAAATAGATGCAAGGAAAATAAGCTAAGAAGTGAATATAATCTTAAAGAATTTGTAATGATTTTTTAAATAGATATTTGACCAACTAGTCTCATTATGGCTTAAGGGAGTTAGTAATAGAGATCTATTAATATTTATCGGTCATTGAGTCATACATGAGATGTATCATTTTAATTTTACGATGTTTAGTATGCATGATATGATTAATGTGATTAATGATTAGTATGCATACTAGGATGAGACCTATCATATTAAATCCTTCAAATTAAAAATATCAAGTTAATTACCTTCTAATGTTACGAGGAGAGAACTCTCTTGGTCGTTGTTGGCTCGTTGAGATAACTCAAGGTCACTTCTTCCTCGAAGGAATCAAATCATAAGTCATGCGATATCCCAAGACATTTGAGTCCAACTTGAAATGAGTTGTTGGATTGTTAAGATAACTCAAGATCTAATAAACTTATAGGTAAAGATTGGTAGTCACATAAGATGTGAGATGATAAGGAGTTGTTATGCCAATGAGATTAGTAATTGCATTAGATGTAATTGATAAGGTGTTACCTATTTAATCCTTCATGTATGACTTGTTGAGATAACTCAAGGTTAATGCATGTTAGAGGATTGGATCCTTACCCATTAAGGAAAATGAATCGAAAAATTTTCTCGAGTCTTATATTAAAGGTTATAGAATTTGAAGAAAATAGCGAGAGTGAACATAGATTTTACTTCTTTAATTTATGCTTTGTTTTATTTATGCAATTCAATTAACCAAATCGTATATTTTTTTATCCTATTAAATTACACAAGTATGACCGACAACACATTGATATGATCGATTATTGATGAAAGTAATGCCTTTAAAGACATAAACTTTCTTGACCGAAAAATGAATCCGAGGATAGTCCTCCAACATGAAAGATTCTCGATACAATAGAGACATCTCTTCCAACCGAGTCTCCTCAAGATCAAGTCGAAGCTCATACAAGCATGGCTCAAATATGAAGATGATGTGATCACCGCTCGTAGTATCATGTTAACTATTATGACGTTGGAGCATAGGCACTAATATAAAGACACAAATGCCTTTGACATCATAGTAAAGCTTAAGTGCTTGTTTGAGGAGAATACTAAGCATGAGCGCTATAAGATAGCAAGAAAGCTTTTTCGAGCTAGAATAGATGAGGAATCCAACATCGAAAAGCATGTCACTAAGATAATTGGTTATATCAACAAACTAGTCGCACTTGAAGTTGGAATGAATACCGAATTATCCATTGACCTAGTATTGCAATCGTTACTCAATAGATTTGGACGAGTTCATCATGAACTTTAACATGGTGCATATGGAAAAGACTCCTAGAGAGTCGTTGTCCACGCTAAGGGAAACTCGACTCGAAATTAACAAAAAGAATAAGAGTTATGCACTTCTTGTTAATAAAAGAAAAGGCGTTATGAAAGGTAAGAAAAAGTCCAAACAAAAGAAGAAGAAGTCTTCAATCGCACCTACTGTAGGGGTGAAAAAGCTCGAAGCTCAAAATAGCCCAAAGGATATGGTTTGCTTTCATTGCAACGAAAAAAGACATTGAAAGCGCAATTGCAAGGAGTACCTGAAGGGGTAAAGAAGAAGAGTTCTATCACTAACTCGATATTTATGTTATTAAATCTAATTTTTTTATTTCTAATCCCACCTCATAGGTATGTGACACTATATATGGTGCTCGCATTTTTGAAATGTGTAGGAGCTTAGAAAAGGAATGAAGATATCTTCAAAGAAGCATGACCTACACAACCGCAATGGATCGAGAGTTAAACCATCGATTGTTGGCATTTATAAGCTAGCACTACCATGTAGGTTTGTGCTAAGATTCAACTATTATTATTATTTTATTCCTAGTAGAGACTAAGGATATTATTTTCATTTCTTGTTTTGAATAAGTTTTTCACTTTAAGAATAATGGTTATTCTTTTTAAAGATGAAGTTTTACATAGAAATGATTTGATTGATAATAATTGATACGTATTAAACATAGTATAACTCTCATACATGTATAACATAAATGCTAAAAGACTAGAATGATCTAAATAAAACTTTTATGTTTCATTGTCAACTTGATCATATAAACAAGAATTTTATATCTAAATTACTTATAAATGGATATATAGAATCATTTGGTGATGTCTATAAATCGTGTTCACTTGGCAAAATGACATAAATCTCCTTTAAGTGAAAAAGGAGAAAGGGCTACTAATTAGTTTGACCTTACACATGTAGATGTATTTAAGCCCATGTTCACCTAAGTAAGAGATGGACATGATTATCACATAACCTTTACTAACTCGTAGATCATGTTTTGGTTATAAGACACATGTCTAAGGCATTTGAAAAGTTCAAAGAATTTAGACTTAAAGTCAAGTAATGAACTAGCAAAAGTATTAAGACTTTTCAATTAGAATGAAGTGATGAATACTTAAGCGTTAAATTTTAGATCACTTAAAAGAGAATGAGATTCTTTATAGATGGACATCACATGTTAGGCATGATCCGATCCATGATGAGTCAAATTAACATTCCTATTTCATTTTAGGATAAACACCTCATACCGTAACCTTTACCTTGAATAAGGTTTCAATTAAGTCTATTGGATTAGACTTCATATGGGATATAGAAATTAAATAAAGTGAATATATATTTTCTTAAGATTTGGGGCTATAAAACATATGTTAAATGATTTGACGAAGACAAGCTAAAGCCCAAATCAATGAAGTGCAAAATTCATGAGATATCCAAAAGAAACAAATGGATATTTTTTTTTTACCATTAGAATAAAGTATTGTTCATGACTAGGTATGCTATACTCCTTAAAAAGGAATTTATAGATGCTAAAAATAGTGGGTGGAAATTTAAACTCAATGAGATTCGAGTAAACTCATAAATTGACACTCCATTAATGAAACTCCGAGGAAATAGGTTACAAAGTGTTGTAACTATCCATAAATAAAATATGCAAGAACTTCATAAGTCTAAAATGAGTACGTCAAAAGATGAAAGATATGATCTTTTTATTAAACACATGGTGATGTGTATCCTAAAGAGAATGACAAAGTTAACACTTATGAAATGGCAATATTAGACATTGACTCCTAGAAATGGTAAATGAAAGGGATGTATAAATGACTTACCTCGATGGTTTTAAAAAACATACAAAGGTCTATTTATAGATTTAAGCATGCCTTTAGGAATGAGAATCAATGTTTTGATAAAATAATCAAAGAGTTTTACATTTTCATAAAAATAAAAATAAACCTCGTGTATACAAAAAGGTTAGTAGGAGCCTACTAGTCATGGTTATTTTCATGAAAAATTAGCAAACTACTACTCGACCATAACATTATTGTGTTACAATCTATAAAAGATTAGGTATTTAAGAATTTCTCCATATATGACATGAGAGGGTAGCATATGTTCTAAGAGTTAAGATATATAGAGATAGATCACTTAGAATGTGAGGGGTCTCCCAAGGCAAATACATTGACAAGATACTAAAAAGTTTTGTATGGAAGAATTAAAGAAAGGATTTTTTCCAATATCATATGGCTCGATGACCAACTACATAGGCTCTTACCATTTTTGATCTAATAGTATTGTACTGTAATAACAACAAAGCTATAGCGTAAGCTAAAGGAACTAAGATCTTACCAACGGTCCAAAAATGTTGTAACACCCCTAGCCTAGGACCTAATGGGCCGAGAATATTACCGTTGTTAATCACATTTGAAGTGCAATTAATGTGGGTTAATAAGATACTATGATCTTATCATAAATTATTTAACTATGTTTACGCGATGGGCATCTAGTAATAACGCTTAGGTCCTATTTCTTTATTAAAAAATCGTTATAAATTTTTTTCTCGAGTTTCCTTAAATTGCTTACCTTTATTCATTCACCCCGTTAGGTAGTCATTAATGTAATTCACGTACTAAATTATTCGTTACTATTTATTTATAATAATTATATAATTATTACTACTATATCATTTCGTTATTACCGATTCGATTACACACCTTAGCTATTTACATATAAGACTAATTTTATTGCAATTACTACAAAATTGGTTTATTTGATTTCACAACATTATCAAGTCATATCACTTACTCGTTTCATAGCCTTTACTATTGTATAGGATAGGCCAGCTACATCAAGTACATACGTAATTATAACTCGTAATATAATTAAAAACAAAATGCAGTGGGTCTATCTCGAAAATCGAATCCCCATCCAAAATACACACGTCGGGTGCCTCTTTCGATGATCGACTCCACAAAGAAGTAGGCCATAGTGGGTTACTTATCTACACCATAAGAAACTAGATGAGTGATAACTCGGTAAGTTAATGGATGCCATAATACATGTTCATGTACATGTAGGTATTGTAACACTCGCTTTATGCAAAGTAAGTCTCCTTTTTCCTCATGTCATAAAACATAAAACAATCTGAAAATCTTTTTTCTATCCGTGGTCATATCCCATTTATGTGCTTTAGGGTTTTCATAATATATGTCCAACGAACCGGATCCATCTACGGACGCGTCCTACCAAGTCTCTAAAAGTGCACGTCCGTAATTGCCCGACCTTGAACCATTACCATCACCATATGAAAAACCGATGAAGTCCTTTCCTTGAAACCTCAAAGTCATGGAAATCTTTTCCTTTAAAATCATTCGATTGCTATTGGATAACCATGACATAAAATATATTTTCATGACTTAAAATATTAGTCATGAGCTAAGCATGCATATGCAATTGCAATGAACTAGCAAGTCGTATGAATTTATGAATGCTTAATTAGAATGGTTATGTAACCAAGTCATAAGAATCGATATAAAATTGGGTAGCATAACAAAGATAGATAACATCAATCCAATATAAACCAACACAGCTATCGTTGGCACATCAATCATCATAACCCAATTCTCATCATCAATCACATTCAAGCATAACCATTATTCATAACCTAATGCATTCATATAGCATTTGAAAGAACATAACCATAACATAAAGGAAGATTAACATTTTTGTTCCATTTCTTTTTTCATTAAAATTGCCTTTCACTTTACTTTCCTAAATTATTTTCCTTAGGTTCTTGATTATCTTTTCATATTTGGTCTTTACCAAATAAAATATCATTTCATATTCCAACCTAACTAGGTATTATTTCATTGATTTAGGAGGTTCAATTTTGGTTTGGGCCTTAATAGGCCCAAGGCCCAATTTTTCCTAACCCAATTTTTCTTTAAATTTTTATGACTAATTTTCATTCTAAACCATCCTTTTACCGTGTTTTGAGTTTGAATCATCAAATTTAATGTTTAAAACTTGGTTTAAACCTAATTCTCTAAAATTCCCATTTAGGCCTAATATTTCACCATTTAAATTCCTAAGATTTTCTTCTCATTTTGCCCTACCATTTTACTAACAAATAGCCTAACTATGTACTCACTATAAGAATTAATTTAATTAAAATTTATAACCCTCATTTTTTCCCAAACCCATGTTGGGCCTTAATCGGTCGAAATTGAGCCTAAGCCCATATAACCCATTTTCTTCAATTTTTAGCAAATTTTTCATTTCTAATCATCAAAACATGTTTATTCAAGTGTGAATGACCCATAAAACTAGAATCAAATTGCTTTGAACTCAAATCTTAATTTTCTTAGTTTAGGCTAGATATAATTGCTAAAAATTAGTGGATTTTTCTTCAATTAAAGGGTAATTTTTTATTATTAAACATTAATTCATGCTCAAATAAGTCAGAATAAAGTTTCAAAACACCAATTAAATGAAAGAATTCAAAACTCTCAAATTTGATTCATCAAGAACCATAACCCTAATTTTTCTTAATTGAGCAATTAAATCAAATCAAGCAATTAAACATGAAATTGACTTTGAAATTAAGCATACTTATGGTGTAGGTGAGGTTAACTTGATTTAGCTTCAAATTAACCTTGAAAAGGTAGGTTGCTTGAGAATTCTCTTCATGGCGCCCCCAACTCCCTTGTCGATTACCTAAAAGGCATGAATGAGTGCACCATAGTTTAGAGACCGAAGTCTTAAATTTAATCCCATACACATACACAATGTATTGAATATCATTAAAAAAATTACAAAATATAATTTACAAGCAAAGGTAGATCGTATAATTTTTACGTCACATATGAGCCTTTTTCCGGAAGGAACCGACAACTTCATTATCGGCATTAGTATCACCTTTACCTATCATGATATGAAATAAACACGAGTGAGTCGAAGCTCGGTAAGTAGGATGATGCATGTGATATGCAATGATTTCTTACTTTCCCCACTTTGACTCATCCAATTTTAATTTCGAGTACCTCGGGTATTAGCAGAGTCTACTTTATTTTTAATCCAGGTGATTATCGATTCACCTTTTGCTAATAATAGAATTATCCCTCGTTGTAGCCATTCGTTAGAAGGAATCCATCATCTAACGTACCAAGCATACAACTTAGAGTAGTCTACTCTATTTTTAATCCAGATTGATGATAGATACACCTTCTACTAACAATAGAATTATCCCTTGTTGTAGCCACTCGTTAGCGGGAATCCATCATCTAACGAGTGCAAGCATACAAACTGGATCGCTAATACCTTTTTATTCTATTAAGTTACCAAACCTATCCAATTCCATTCGATTCGGTTACCAAACCTCATCGTTTCGACTCACTTATGTTTCTCAAGTCAAACTATTTCCAGCATGCATATGATGCACGTGATGTATCATGAATAACATTCCATCATGTTATAGGTACTAAACCTCGTCGATTTCATACCATTGAGTTCACATAAAGAATTCAAGACTCGTCTAATAGGGTTAATCCATTTCATGTATCATAACCCATATTCCATATCTTATAGGCACTAAACTATTTATGTCCATACCATTTTAGAAATTCAATCCACACTTAGGACTTCACCAATATTTTCATAGTAGTCTCGTACAAAATACATAACCCATTCATTAGGTTTACTCAAGTCTCATATTTTAGTCCTAGCTTTAACGGCATTTAATTTGAGCCTTAATAGTCGACTTATAATTTTAGTGGATCCAGGTCTTAATTTTGATTTTTTTTTTAATTCTCTTCTTCTAATAGTTCATTTTATCTCCCTTAGGATGCAATTAAACCTTTACTCTTGAATTTGGGTGGTGGGAACTCAATTTTCAAAAGTAGGGTGTAAGTCGAGTGTTTCCTAGTAAAACTCATTTTGTTTTAGTCTAAGCCCATTTATTTTATTCTAAGCCCAAATTCATTTATTGTAATTCAATTCTATTTTATTTTAATCCAAGCCCATTTGATTTTAACTCAAGTCCATTGATTGTAATCCAAATCCCTTTTATTTTAGTCCAAGCCCAAATTGTTTTAGACCAAGTCCATGTATTTTATTTTCAAGTCCACTTTATTTTAAATCCAAGCCCATTCATACATATCTTCCAAACCCATATGGTTATATTAGGGTGGCTTAGGTGTCTAACTAAATACTTAGGCTAACTAAACACCATAACTAATCAAGTTTAAGTACCTAAACTCATTTCTCTCTATTAAATTTTGGAAACTCCTCACCCTAAACTCGAAAATTTTCAACGAGTGGTATATCCAAATGATCCGTATTAAATTGACCATAACTCTTTATATATAGATCTAAAAATTATGAAATGTTACAGAGAGCTAGTAGACACATAGATGAACAATCTTTATTCTTTGAGGTTTACTCGGAAATACTCTAAGATCCTTAAATAATTCACACAAAGTTCATAATTTTTCCACCCCTAAAATTTTAATTTTTTTTAAATATTTAAAACACATTTCTCATCACATATAGTTATCACCAAAACAACCCATCGTACATGTATAACCATCCATCATCATACATGTACATGGCATACTTACACATTCTAACATAAAATTTACCATCAAATACACATCCAACATCCATAATAAATCCATCACCAAACATCAAATTTTTAACATCAACATAAACTACCATAACCACATATTACATGGCTTAAATAAAATCATAAAATAAACATAAAAATTTAAATTTTTAAGGTATAAATAAAGCTAAATGAAACCTACTTACAATGATGTGTGTTTGGTTAAGATTTCTCAGCCTTTTTCTTCTCTTTCTCCTTCCTTTCTTTTCTTTCTTTTTCTTCTTTCTTTCTTCCCTTTCCTTTTCTCCTTTCTTTCTCTCAAAATTACGTTTTTCTCTCCTCTCTTTAAAGGGTACGATTTTTGGCTAAAAAGAATGGCAAAATTTCATCTTTTCATCCAATTTTGATACCACATTTTTCCTTTTTATTTCTTTTATGTTCAATATGCCAAGTGTCCAAAGTTTATGGTGAAAAGAAGTCAATTGATGGAGATAAAAAGAGAGGCAAGTTAGAGTGTTTAACTTTTCAAAATTGAGTGGGAAAGTATAAATGGAAGTATGGTGGAAGGTTTTATGTCATATCACTAATTAAAGAGAGAAACTAAAAGGTAACTAAACTAACCAACTTCCTTACCTTATTTGGTTCCTAAAATTTAGCCATGACTCTTAAGTGGGACATATTTTTTACTTGCATGGTCATTTTAAATATACATTATGGAAAAATAAATAATGGTTAATTAAATTTCAAAAAAACGTATTCCTATAAACAATTCCATAAACCTTAAATATTTTCACACCACAAATATAAAAGAAATGGCACATAATTTATGCTCACATAATCATAGATATTTCAAGAGATATTTGGGCTTGAGAATTAAATTTCGATATGTCAAAAATAATTTTTTTTTACCCAAGCATCTTAAACTCACTAAACACAAACATGACACAAAAATCATAATTGTAACTTAGTAGATATAGATAAAATTATTTTCGTACGTATAGCTACGTTAAGCAAGTTCACTGGAGTTACATTTCTCCCATCCGTAAAAGAAATTTCGTCCTCAAAATTGGTTTATACAAATAACTCCGGGTATTTCTTTTTCATTTCCTCTTTTAGTTCCCGTGTCATTTCTTCGAGGTCATGATTCTCCCATAAAACTTTAACTAGAGCAATGTCTTTATTTATTAGGTGTTTAAGTCGTCTGGCCGAGAATCCGGGTTGATCTTTGCTCGTATGTTAAGTCCGAGGTTAAGTTCGGTGGCATCGCCTCCGGAACCTAACTAGGCTTTCGATATATTTTCTTAACATGGATACATGAAAGACATCATGTACTCCGACAAGGTTGACGGTAGCAACAGGCGATAGGCCTTATCGTCTATGCGATCAAGTATCTCGAATGGTCCAATATAACGTGGACTCAATTTGCCTTTCGTCCTAAATTGCAGTATGCCCTTCATTGGAGAAACCCTTAAGAAGACACAATCACTTACTACAAACTCTAGATCTCTTTTTCTCATATCGGCCTAGCTTTTCTATCGACTTTGGCCCGTCTTCATTCGTTGGCAAATCTTAGCCACCACCTCGCCGTTTATCGCACTAATTTTAGGCTCAATAGCTTTCTCTTCCCTACTTCATCCTAGTGTATTGGGATCTACATCGTCGCCCATACAAAGCTTTGTAGGGTGCCATCCGAATGGATGATTGATAGTTATTGTTATAGGCAAGCTCCACAAGGCATACGTACTTCTCCCATTTCCTAGATCAATCGAGAATGCTTGCTCACAGCATGTCTTCAAGTATTTAAATGACCCATTTCGATTGTTTGTCGGTTTACGAATGGTAAGTTGTGCTAAAGTTTAGCTTTATCCCCATGGCCTTATGCAAACTCTTCCGAATCGTCGTAATGAACCTAGGATCTTTATCTAACACAATTGAGACTCGGAACCCTGTGTAGTCTCATGATTTTATCGATATACAATCGAGCATATTGGTTCGGGCTATATGTGGTCTTAACTGGAAGGAAGTGCATCGATTTGGTCAACTCTGTCCACGATCACCCAAATGGCGTCCAACCTTTTTTTCGATCTTTGTAATCCCATGACGAAGTCTATAGTGATGTGCTCTAATTTTCATTCCGGAATTGCCAATGGTTTTAACATTTTCGTAGGTCGTTGATGCTCGCCTTTACTTATTGACAAGTCCGACACCATGCCACGTAGTTCGAACCGTCCTTCTTCATTCTCGCCCACCAATAATTTTATCTCAAATCTCGATACATTTTAATACTTTCGAGATGTATCGAGTATGGAGATGCATGTACCTCTTTCGGGATTTTTCCTTCAAATCTGCTACCGACGGAACACACAATCTTCCCCGAATCTAACCACTCCCTTATCATCTATCAAAATTCATACTCCTTCCTAGCCTCTACACTTTTCTTTCATTCTTTCGACCTTTCGTCCGTTTGTTGCCTAGTTTGATTTCCTTCTTGTATGATCGGTGGACTAACAAGGTCGACATAACGGTTCCGTAGCCCATAGGGATGATCTCTAATTCTAGCTTCGTAAATCCCTCATGAGCGACAACTAGATGACTTACATCGTTGTTATCGATTTTCTACTTAAGGCATCAACAATGACATTGGCTATTCGTGGATGGTAATTGATGATGCAATCATAGTCTTTCACCAACTCAAGCCACCTCATTTGCCTCATATTTAGCTCCTTCTTTGTGAAGATGTATCGTAAACTCTTATGGTCCGTATATATCTCACATTTGGCTCCATATAAATAATGTCACCAAATCTTCAAGGTAAAGACAACTCGTCGCTAACTTCGGATCATGTGTTAGATAATTCCGCTCATATTCTTTCAATTGTCGTGAAGCATAGGCCAACATCCTTTCTTTTTGCATTAACACTCGCTCCTAGTCTATTTTTGAAAGCATTGATACATACTACAAAGTTCCCATTCTCGAACGGAATGGTTAGTATTGGGTTCGTGACTAACCTTCGTTTCAACTCTTGAAAGCTCTTCTTATAAGCATCCGTCCATTGAAACTTAACGCTCTTCTTTATCAAGTTAGTTAGTGGCCTTGCTATTTTAGCGAAGTCTTCAATGATAATAACCTACTAGGCTTAAGAAACTTCGCACCCCCGACACATTCTTCGAGTAAGCTAGCTTTAAATCGCATCTATCTTATTTGGGTCCACGGCTATACCTTCCTTCGTCACCACGTGGCTTAGAAATGCTACTTGTTCCAACCAAAACTTACACTTTAAAATTTTTACATATAGTTGTCTGCTCCTTAGCGTTTACAAAGTAGCTCATAAATGCCTCTTATGCTCTTCTTTACTCCTAAAATAAACTAGGATGTCATCAATAAACACGATGACGAATTGATCCAAAAGCTCCCTAAAGAATCGATTCATCGAGTCCGAATGGCATCACGAGGAACTTATAGTGGCCATATCGTGTTCCGAATGCCGTCTTCTTCATATTTTTCGACTTTACCCTTAGCCGGTGATACCCCGATTGTAAGTCGATCTTAGAGAACATGGTTATGCCTCGTAATTGATCAAACAAATTGTTTATTCGGGGTAACAGATACTTATTCTTGACTTTCACTTGGTTCAACTCTCGATAGTCGATACATAGTCTCTAGCTTCCTTCTTTTCTCTTTACCAATAGTATTGGAGCTCCCCAAGGTGAGGAACTAGGACGTATGAATCCTTTATCCGAGTAAGTCCTCGCGAATGTGTATTCAACTCTTTCAACTCGACCGGGGCCATTCGATAAAGAGTCTTCAAAATTAGGGTCGTGCTCGGCTCTAAGTCGATCTCAAATTCTCTCTCTCTCTCTGGGTGGCATCTTCATCAACATTTCAAGAAATACATCTAAAAATTCTCACACAACTTCAATCTCTTTCGGTTTCGACTTTTGCTTCACTCGTCGATCTATCACATACGCTAAGTATCCTAGATAGCTTTTTTCTAGCATCTTTCGAGCCTTTAAAGTCGAGATGATAGGTACGTCTCGAAACTTTGAATTAGCTTTAAACTTCATCCAATTCATTCCCAAGATCAAATCAAAATCTTAGAGGTCTAACACCATCAAATCAACCTCTAGCCTTCTATACTCGAATCCGTATTGGACACTCCTTTACTATACGCGTTGATTTTTTTAAGTTCTCCATAAGAAACAGACTATAAGATATCCTACAGACTAATGTCTTCGGTTTGACACCTAGGCTTTTTACTAATGTTTTTGACGTGAAAGAATGAGTAGCACCGAATCAATCAAAACATAAGTAACCAAGCCAAGGAGTGAGATATTACCACAAATCACCACCGTATCCCTTCGGTTAGCCTCCTCTTGGGTCATCGTATACATCCGGGTTGGTACCCTTCCGAGTCCTCGCTTATGCACTTAAAGATAGTTGTATGATACGCGTTCGGCTTCGTGATAGATATAGCAAGTCCTCACATCCGATTGGTACGCCTCGGTGTGAAACCTCCGCACATACTCACTCACGGTCATACCATCCCGCTTCGGCTTTAGAAATTTTTGAATTTTCTTGGCTTTCACATCCACCGTGAAGTATTTGTTATAAAAGACCTCCTTAAATCCTTCATAAGTCAAATGAGGCACATCTACCATTAATTGGGCGCTCTCCCACCACGTGCGAGCTTCTTCGCAAGCATAAAGATAAGCACATGATACTTACTCATTGTTGGTGAATTATAGATAATCAAAGATTACTTCCGAGTGACTTAATCTATTCTTCCACTATCATTGGGTTGACACCTCCGGGATTCATCTTTCGAAATCTTTCTACTACGTCGTTTCTATGTCGAGGCGGAGGGGGATGCTATTGATGTATCGCTAGGAACTATCTTATTTACTCCATGTGGGCTCGTTGTTGTTCTTGTATTGTTTGTTGCTCGTTGTTGCATTACGTCTATTAAACGATTCATAACATCTTGCGTATTCTTATTGTTTATACTTGGAGGTCCTTTCTCCTCCTACTCATATAGGATTTCGTCTTGACATGTTTTGACTTTGTACATGTCACATTACGTTTGGGTTAGTTTTTGTATCAAAGGTCTTAATGCCAAGCATCACACAATAGAGATAAGTCAAGGATACCTAGGAACCAAATCATAGCATACATGTCTAACATTCATAGTGACATACACAGTTACATTTTAAAAGATTACATGGCGTAGTTGCATGCAAAAAAGCATCACTAGTTCTAAAAAGGGTATGTCTAGTTACATTAAAAGATGCACACATATCTCAAAAGGTGCATAGGATACTAAGCCGTATGATACATTTTTTAGTCCAAGCATCTACTCCGACCGACTCCGGATAGTGAACATGATATGGAAAGGAGGTCTCGACTCTCCACCGCCTATAGCGCCAACCGACACGACTCGTGTGATCTCACGAGCCAAATGTAAGGGTAGTCCCTAGTTATACATCAACCTCGTCGTGGTTCGCCTAACCTATAATGGTAGGAGGGCACATATCACATTATGATAAGAATATCGCTCTATTATGTTCTCCCTCATAATATCTAGTAATTATTGGTCTCGTGACTCGTAGAGTCCGATGCAGGATCGCATCAAAGACCTAGTATTATGGTATAAATCACAAAAAGCATCAACAAACACTATTCGTTGAATCAAGTCGTGGACTCGGAGCATATGGGCCACCATATCCCGGTCCGACGCCATGGTGAAGCCGTTTAGTTCGACTCAATATGCGGCGAGAGCAGTACTGTCGTTGGTGAGTCCAACTTCACTGTTAGCGAGTCCCGGAGACTTATGCTACATGATACATGTTCGAGATCTATAAGGTCAAAACTTACCATTAACCATCTTTCCAAGCAATATTTATATGATATAAACCACACAATAAACATTCATATTCATTAAAAACCAAGAAGTTGAATTTACTTATCGAGTAGTGCACCGATCCTCGAGCTCATGTGACACTTAATTTTTTATCCGAATAACTAAACTAGGTCTTGATACCACCTACGTGGCACCCCAGCCTCCCTTGTTGATTACCTAAAAGGCATGACTTGGATGCACCACGGTTTAGAGATCGAAGTCTCAAATTTAATCCCATACACATACACAATGTACCGAATATCATTACAAAAATTACAAAATATAATTTATAAACAAAGGTAGATCGTATAATTTTTGCATCATAAATTAGCCTTTTTCTAGGAGGAACCGACAGACTTTATTATCGGCATTAGTATCACCTTTACTTATCATGGCATGAAATAAACATAGAGTGAGCCGAAGCTTAATAAGTAAGGTGTGTACGTGATATGCAATGATTTTTTGACTTCCCCCACTTTGACTCATCCAATTTTAATTTTAGGTACCCCGGGTATTAGTAGGTCTACTCTATTTTTAATCCGAGTGATGATCGATTCACCTTCCGCTAATAACGGAATTATCCTTCGTTGTAGCCACTCGTTAGCGAAAATTCATTTTCTAACAGTGCAGGTACATAACTTAGAATAGTCTACTCTATTTTTAATCCAGATGATGATCGTTCACCTTCTGCTAACGAAGAAATTATCCCTCGTTATAGCCACTCGTTAGCGAAAATCCATCGTCTAACAAGTGCGAGCACATAGCTCGCAGTACGCACATAGTTGGATCGCTAATACCCTTTTATTTCATTAGGTTACCAAACCTATCCAATTCCATTCGATTCGATTATCAAACCCTATCATTTTTTATTCTTTTTTCTCAAGATAAACCATTTCCCACATGCATATGATACACGTGATGTATCATGAACCACATTCCACCATGCCATGAGTACTAAACCCATCGATTCCATACCATTGAGTTCACACAAAAAATTCAAGATCCGTCTAATAGGATTAATCTATTTCATGTATCATGAGCCACATTCCATATCTCATAGGCATCAAACTATTTATGTTAATACCATTTTAGAAATTCAATCGACACTGGGACTTCACCAATATTTTCATAGTAGTCTCGTAGAAAATACATAACCCATCCATTAGGTTTACTCAAGTTATATATTTTAGTCCTAGCTTTAATGGCATTTAATTTGAGCCTTAATAGTTGACTTAGAGTTTTAGCGGATCCGGGTTTTAATTTCGATTTTTCTTGAATTCTCTTCTTCTAATTCTTCATTTTATCTTCCTTAGGATGTAATTAAACCTTTACTCCTAATTTGGATAGTGGGAACTCAATTTCCAAAAGTAGGGTGTAAGCCGAATGTTTCTTAGTAAAACAAAAATTTTTGTTTTTCTTACGATCTAACCTTTCTACACTTTATTTTATACTTATTTAGATATATTTAAATCATTGATTTGTAATTTAGACGAATGATATTCAAAACCCGAGTTCTAGGGTTTTTGGCCGAATGGTTCAAATAGGGGCAAAGGTTTATCTTTTGTTCTTAAGTCCTTTCTTTCCATCTTAATGTATTAAATTATACTTATGTGGATTACCTTGGAAGTCTAGATCTTTAGGTCCATAAATATAAATACAACTTGATCATTTTAGTACCAAGGTCCACTAAGTGTTCTTAGGATATCCAAGTCCATTTATATTCGTCCAAACTCATTTTGTTTTAGTCCAAGCCCATTTATTTTAATCCAAGCCCAATTCCATTTATTGTAATTCAATTCCATTTTATTTTAATCCAAGCTCATTTTATTTTAACTCAAATCCATTGATTGTAATTCAAACCCTTTTTATTTTAATCCAAGCCCAAGTTGTTTTAGACCAAGTCCATGTGTTTTATTTTCAAGTCCATTTTATTTTAAATCCAAGTCCATTCATACATATCTTCTAAACCCATATGGTTATATTAGGGTGGCTTAGGTGTCTAACTAAATACTTAGGCTAACTAAACACCCTAACTAACCAATTTTAAGTACATAAACTCATTTCTCTCCATTAAATTTTGGAAATTCCTCTCCCTAAACTCAAAAATTTCCAGCAATGGTACATCCAAATGATCTGTACCAAATCAGCCATAACACTTTATACATAGATCTCAAAATCACAAAATTTTATAGAGAGTTATTAGACACATAGATGAACAACTTGCATTCTTTGAGTTTGACCCAAAAATCACTCTAAGATCTCTAAATAATTCATACAAGGTTTAGAGTTTTTCCACCCCTAAAATTAAAAAAAAAATAAAAAAAAATTTTAAAACACATTTCTCATCACATATAGTTATCACCATACCAACCTATCACACATGTATAACCGTCCATCATCATACATTTACATGGCATACTTACACATTCTAACATAAAATTTACCATGAAATGCACATCCAACATCCATAATAAATCCATCATCAAAACATCATAAATCTATCACCAAACATCAAATTTTTAACATCAACACAAACTATCATAACCACATATTACATGGCTTAAATAAACTCATAAAATAAACAAGAAAATTTAAATTTTTAAGGTATAAATAAAGCTAAATGAAACCTACTTACAACGATGTGTGTTTGGTTAAGCTTTCATAGCCTTTTTCTTCTCTTTCTCCTTCTTTTCATCCCTTTCTTTTTCTCCTTTCTTTCTTCCCTTTCTTTTTCTCCTTTATTTCCCTCAAAATTATGTTTTTCTCTCCTCTCTTTGAAGGGTACGATTTTTGGCTAAAAAAATGACAAAGTTACATCTTTTCATCCAAATCATGATACCACACTTTTCCTTTTTATTTCTTTTATGTTCAATATGCCAAGTGTCCAAATTTTATGGTGAAAAGAAGTCAATTGATGGAGACAAAAAGAGAGGCAAGTTGGAGTGTTTAACTTTCCAAAATTGAGTAGGAAAGTACAAATGGAAGTATGGTGAAAGATTTTATGTCATATCATTAACTAAAGAGAGAAACTAAAAGGTAACTAAACTAACCAACTTCCTTACCTTATTTGGTTCGTAAAATTCGGCCATGCCTCTTACGTGGCACATATTTTTTACTTGCATAGTCATTTTAAATGTACATTATGGAAAAATAAATAATGGTTCATTAAATTCTAAAAAAAGTATTCTTATGAACAATTTCATAAACCTTAAATATTTTTACATCAAAAATATAAAAGAAATGACACATAATTTATGCTCACATAATCATGGATATTTCAAGAGATATTTGGGCTTGGCAATTAAATTTCGATATGCCAAAAATAATATTTTTTTTGTTTACCCAAGCATCTTAAACTCACCAAACACAAACATGACACAAAAATCATAATTGCGACTTAGTAGATATAGATAAAATTATTTCCGTGCGTCTAACTACATTAAGCAAGTTCGTAGGAGTTACACTCTTCCTTTCTTTTTTTCCTCTAAATTTGAATTAGCTCTTTTAATAGCTTCCAACTTGAAATTAAAGCTTAATCCTCCGATTTAGAGGGTCTAAAATTGGTTAGGATTATTTTGGGTAATTTTTTAGTGAAACTTTTGCTAGAGTTTCCTTTGTGTTTTTCAATTTTCCTTCCCTTTTTAATTTTTTCAAAACCCTTATTTATAGGAAAATTTTGTGGACTTGTTGACCTTATCTCTACCCTTAATTTGGATAAATCTCAGCTCTTAATTCAATTTCTAATCAATTCTTTCTATTTGGCCAAAATTTTAGCCATTTGTTCTTCTTTTTGTTTAAGCCTTCCATTTAGGTCAATTTCAGCCGCAAAATTTACTGGAAGTCAGACTTAATTAATGCTTTAGGGCAGCCAAAGTTGGAAGGAAAATGATAAATTTTGGTTCTCCAAGTTTGTAGACTTTTTCATATCCTATTCTTTCCTAAATCCCTCTTTTATGTAAAAACTCACTTCTAATCCTCCCTTTTCCATTACTAGGACTGAGTTTTTACCCTTAACATTCCTACATAATTTAATTGGGAAATTATTAGATTTTCAATTTTATGCAATTAAGTCCCTAATTTTAGACAATTTAGTCCCTACTTTTAAAATTCCATTTTAAACTTTTTAAAAATCCAATTTATTTTCATAATAAATTCAAAAATTAATTAATAGAGTTTTATTTAAATTTTCATAATTTTGTTCTCTCATTTGGACCTCCAATTTATTTATTTAGTGTGAAAATTACACTATTTTCTATTAAAAAATATTCCCTATGGTTATCAAAATTAATTTAAATTTTCTAGACACTCTCACACATCCCATATGATTATTCTATGCTCTAAAAAAAATTTCCTATACTCTTAAGGTGCCTAATTAAATTCTTTACCTCTAAAAACACTATTCCAACATGCCAAAATTCAAATAAAATATTCATAGCACATAATAAAATTCACCTAAGCACATAAAATAATTCAAAACCCCTCTAAAAATTATTCTAAGCACATAAATTATTTTTCATTCATAAACAACATGCTGTAATTAAGTATTTCATGCAAAAACTACTATTAATGTACCGTAAAATCAATAAAATATCCCTTAAGCATAGAAAAACTATTTTAACTATTATATATATTCGTTGAAGTTCCTAAGGATTATTTCACACCCTTAAAATATATTTCCCTTGTGTTTAATATTAAATTTTTATTTAATTTCAGTTTCAATGAGGTACCGGTTGTTACATCCTTCCTTTTTTACAAAAATTCCATCCTTGAAATTTCTACTCAAATAACTCGGGATACCAAGCTCGCATTTTAGCTTCCCTTTCCCACGTGGCTTCTCGACCTTGTGGTTTCTCCACAACACCTTAACTAGAGGAACTTCCTTATTTCGTAATTTCTTAATTGCTTGGTCTAATTGGTCTAAGATTTGTACTTGGTCCCTCTTCATAGCTTAGATTAGCTTGGAGATTAGGTAATCCATTGCTCAATATGTGGTTTGGATCTTTCACATATTTTCGAAGCATAGATACATGAAATACGTCGTGGATTGATGAGTGATAGTGGTAGCGTTAATCTATATGCTCGACACCAATCCTCTCCAAGTATTTTATACGATCCTATGTACCGTGGACTTAGTTTCCCTTTTCTCCCAAATCTCATTACACCCTTCATAGGTGCTACTTTCACAAACACCTTGTCGTCGATGCGAAATTCTAATTCTTTTCCTCTTACATCAAGCATAACTTTTTTATCGACTTTGCACCGTTTTCATTCTTGCTCTAACTTGCTAGATGACATTTTGTTTGTTGAATCAATTCTGGTCCTAATAACTTATGTTTGCCTACTTCATCCCAAAGTATCGATGATCGGCACTTTCTTCCATATAACGCTTCGTACGGTGCCATTCCCATACTCGTTTGGTAATTATTATTGTAGGCGAACTCAATTAATGATAGATATCTTTCCCAACTCATAGACCGATCCAAGCATACATGCTCATAACATATCCTTTTAGTATCCGATTCACCCGTTCTATTTGTTCGTCTATTTATAGATGAAAATCGATGCCGAACTTCAATTGCGTTCCTATCATCTCATGGAGGTTTCTCCGGAATCGTGATGTGAATCGAGGGTCTCGTCTAATACGATTGAGATAGGAATTTCATGTAGTCGAACAATTTCTTTTAAATACAATTTTGCATATTGTTGCATGGAATACGTCGTCTTAACGGCCAAGAAATGAGTCGACTTGGTCAATCGGTCTAGGATGACCCATATACCATTCGCTCCCCGTTCGGATCTCAATAAACCCAATACGAAGTCCATCGATATATGTTTCCATTTCCATTCCGGGATATCTAACGATCTTAATAATACCGATGACCTTTAGTGTTCAACCTTGATTTGTTGACATGTCAAACATCTTGCCACATTATCGGCGATATCCCATTTTATCCCTTTCCACCAATACATCTTTAAGATCTCGATACATCTTCGTACCTCCGGGATGTATGGTATACGTTATAACATGGGCTTCTTTTAAAATTTTATCCCGTAGCTTATTTTCATTAGGAATGCATAACCTATTATGATAGCGCCAAATATCTTAATTATCCAAGGTAAAATCTGTTATTTTTTCTTCGATTACTTTCTATCAAATCTTAAGAAACTCCGGATCTCACCGTTGTCCTTTTTTAATCCTCTACTTTGTATTGGGTCGTATGGTCGGCACACCTAAAAGGTTGCTTCGACATTGCTTTAGGATGACTTCGAGTCGAAGCTTCTCTATGTCTCGCATAATCTATGCTTGTAAAGCCGCAACTGATTTCCTGCTCAATGCACTCGGGCAAAACATTTGCTTTTTCGGGGTGATAATGAAAAACGATGTCGTAATCATTGAGCACTTCAAGCCACCTTTTTTATCTCATATTCAACTCTTTTTGAGTAAAAATATACTTGAGGCTCTTATGATCGGTGTAGATATTATATCGAACACCATATAAGTAATGCCTCTAGATTTTTAAGGCAAAGATTACCGTAGCTAAATTAAGGTCGTGAGTGGGATAATTTCTTTCATAGTCTTTTAATTATCGAGATGCGTAGGCAATCACTTTCCCGTCCCGCATTAAGACCGCCCTCGGACCAACTCGAGAGGTATCGATGTAAACCGCAAACTCTTCATTGCCTTAGGAAGAGCTAATATCGGAGCTATCGTGAGCCCGAATTTTAGCTCCCGGAAGCTCTGTTCGCCCCGATCATCCCACTCAAACTTGGCATTCTTCCTCGTTAATCGAGTAAGTGGTGCGACTATCTTTGAAAATCCCTCTATGAACTTTTGATAGTAACTTGCCATTCCGAGGAAGCTTTGTACTTTCGAAACATTCTTCGATTGCTTTCACTCCTTTACTTCTTGCACCTTGTAAGGATCTACCATAATCCCATCCTTAGTCACAACATGACCAAGGAACGCCACTTGCTCGAGCTAAGCACACTTTTTAAGCTTTGCGTACAATTTATCCTCTCGTAGTGTTTGCGAGTGCCTTTTTTAAATGCTTCTTATGCTCCTCATGACTCTTGAAATATATCAAGATATCATCGATAAACATGATAATGAACTTATCCAACTATTTATGGAATACTCGTATTCATTAAATCCATGAAAACAACGAGAGCATTGGTTAAATCGTAAAAATCTCTTGCTTATTATTTAATTGGAATGGTAATTCATAAATAGATGAGTCTTTCTTATTTTCATAATTAATGGATTTATATAATAAAATATTATATCTATAGTATTTTTTAAAATTATCTTTTTGGTTCGATAATGAATCTACTTCAAAATTATTTTGTTTTTCGTAATGAATTAATTGGTCTTTTTCATATAAATCCCAACGTTTACCGTGGGCACAATAACCGGTACACCGGAGGTGCTTCATAACATCACCAAATACTCATAATGTCCATATCATGTTCTAAACACCATCTTCTTTATATCTTATTCTTTAATTCTCAATTGGTGGTATCCCGATTAAAGATCAATTTTAAAGAACATCAAACTTCCCCTCAACTCGATCAAACAAATCATCAATCTACGTAAGGGATACTTATTTTTAATACTCACTCGATTTAAGTCTCTATAATCAATACATAACCGTAGTGACCCATCTTTCTTTTTCACAAATAGCATTGGGGTTCCCCACGGCGAACAACTAGGTTGGATATAACCTTTATCTAGCATCTCTTGTATCTAAGTTTTAAGCTATTGTAACTCCGTTGGAACTATCCGATAAGGCACTTTAGATGTCGGTGCTGTTTCTAATTCCAGTTTAATTTCGAAATCAATCTCTTTTCTCGGTGGTAATCCCGACATACTTTCAAGAAAAGCATCCGAGAATTCTTTAACTATCTTAATATCTTTTATTTTTGAGCTTCCTTCCTTGTTAGTATCAACCATGTTCATTAAGTAGCCTCTACACCTTCCTTTTATTAACTTCCAAGTCGTCATGGCCGACACCATAGTTATGGGTCTCATTCGAGTCCGAGCATATAACTCAACAGATTGTTCATCCGATAGGTGAAATATCACCTTTTTATCCGTATAGTCAATCAATGCTCTATTCTTAGATAAGAAATCCATACCAAGAATAATATCGAAGTCTCGAAAGCTCAAGACTATAAGGTCAACATGTAGGGTAAAATCTCTAATTTTTATTTCATAACCCATAATTGCAGCATTAGATTCTAGTAACTCTCCGGATGGGAGTGCTACCTCATAAGTCACATCTAACATTTCGGGAGCATGCCTTGTTGTCTCATCAATGAACGAGCAATAAACGAATGCGTGGCACTCGAGTCTATTAATGCATATGCATTATAGTTGAGGATTGAAACATTACCGCATATAACATTCGTATCCTCTTTATTTGCTTCCTCCCGAGTCGTGGTATATATGCATCTAGGTACACGTCATCTTTCGGATGGTTTCTTCTTTCGATAGTTATTTGCTAGATGTCCAGACCTCCCGAAAGAAATAACATACGTTGGTCCCCATCAAACAATCTCTCGTATGAGTGCATCCGCACTTTAGACATTTTGGAATACTACGATCCTCGATCCTTGGAACTTTAATAGGTGTCTTGCCTTTCTTATTGTCTTTCCTCCAGTTTGGATTGAAAGGCTTTTTCTCACTAGATCGTCCTCCAAATCTATTTGGAGGGATTCCTCCCCTTCTCATGCTTGGCGGTGGTACCTAAGTTGGTCTCCTTCCGGTCCACTTCGACTCCAAGTGCCTTTCGTACCATGTCCTTATACGTATAGACTAAAATGTGAACAAAACTTCGTATCTCGGATCCGAAGCCATAGAGGAAATGCTTCTTTTTCTTTTCCACACTTTCAAGCAATGAAAGTAGAATAACAACGACCATCCTCGAACTTACGAACATATTCGATGACCGACATGTCTCCTTGTCTAAGTCGGAGGAACTCCCATATTTTATGGGACCTCATCGTGTCGAAAAATACTTCTCATTGAATAGATCCTCGAACCGGCTCCGGGTGAGCCCTTCATCTCCTAGTGATGCTTTTATAGTTTCCCACTAATTGCGTGCATCAATAGTCATCATAAAGGTGTGCACACTACCCGATCCGCATCACTCATGTCTAAGTACTCAAAAATAGCCTCTAAGGACTTAATCCATTCTTCCACTACATTAGGATTTGGCCTACCCTTGAATTCTTTTGCATTTAACCTTTGGAACCATTCAACCATTTTGCTCCTTTGTGGTTGATGAGCTTCGGTTGGACCTCGTCGGGTCACTTTCAAAATCCTCTCGCATCCGTTCCTCGCTACCATTCCATCATCTCCTCGCTACTTCCTAAATAGATCCATCAATCCCCCTTCTCGATCACCCGACACTAAGCTCGATCCCGTATTACCACCGGTGGTATTATATTAACCCGTTTGGGTGGTATATTGTTCCCTTCTTTTTACATTCACACATACACAATATTCATTACGTCATCCATATCACATTATAACTTTACTATTTACGTAACATCACATCAATCTTATTCATAACATGCACGACAAATAATTTATACACATTTACCGATTACCGAAGAGCATCATCCACGCATCTTGGATGTGGTTCGAAAAACGGCTTCGATACCATGTCCGTAACACCCCCGACCTAAGACCTAATGGGTCGAGAATATTACCATCATTAATCACATTCGAAGTGCAATGAATGTAGGTTACCAAGGCACTATGATCTTATCGTAACTTATTTAAATATGTTTACGCGGTAGGCATCTAATAATAATGCTTAAGTCCTATTTTTTTATTATAAAGTCACTATAATTTTTTTTCGAGTTTCCTTAAATTGCTTACCTTTATTCATTCATCTTGTTATGTAGTGATTAATGTAATTCACTTACTAAATTATTTGTTGCTATTTATTTATAATAATTACACAACTATTACTACCGCATCATTTCATTATTATTAGTTCGATTACACACCTTATCCATTTACATTTAAGACTAATTTTATGCCAATTACTATAAAATTACTTTATTTGCTTTCACACCATTATCGAGTCATATCGCTTACTCGTTTCATAGTCTTTACTATTGTATAGGATAGGCCGACTACCTCAAGTACATATAGAACTCGTAACTCGTAATATAATTAAAAACAACATGTAGTGGGTCTACCTAAAAATCGAACCCCCATCCAAGATACACACATTGGGTGCCTCTTTCAATGATTAGCTCCGTAGAGAAGTAGGCCATAGTTGGTTACTTATCTACACCAAAAGAAACTAGATGAGCGATAACTCGGTAAGTTAATGGATGCACGTAATACATGTTCATGTGCATGCGAGTATTATAACACTCGCTTTATGTAAAGTAAGTCTCATTTTTTCCTCATGTCATAAAACATAAAACGAGTCGAAAACTCTTTTTCCGCATGTGGACATGTCACATTTAGGTGCTTCGGGGTTTTCATAATATATGTCCAACGAACCGGACTCGTCTACTGAAGCGTCATACCAAGCTTCTAAAAGTGCACGTTTGCACTTACCCGCCCGAACCATTACCATCACCGTATGGAAAACCCATGAAGTCTTTTCCTCAAAACCTCAAAGTCATGAAAATCTTTTCCTTTAAAATCATTTCGATTGCTATTGGATAATCATGATATAAAATATATTTTCATGACTTAAAACATTATTCATGAGCTAAGCATTCGTATGCAATTGCAATGAACCAACAAGTTGTATGAATTCATGAATGCTTACTTAGAATGGTTATGTAACCAAGCCATAAGAATCGATATAAAATTAGGCAAGTATAACGAGCATGGATAACATCAATCCAATATAAACCAACACGACCATCGTTGGCACATCAATCATCATAACCCAATTCTCATCATCAATCACATTCAAGCATAACCATTATTCATAACCTAATGCATTCATATAACATTTGAAAGAACATAACTATAACATAAAGGAAGATTAACATTTTTGTTCCATTTCTTTGTTCATTAAAATTACCTTTCACTTTACTTTCCTAAATTCTTTTCCTTAGGTTCTTGATTATCTTTTCATATTTGTTCTTTACCAAATTAAATATCATTTCATGTTCCAACCTAACTAGGTATTATTTCATTGATTTAGGAGGTTCAATTTTGGTTTGGGCCTTAATGGGCCTAAGGCCCAATTTTTCCTAAACCAATTTTTCTTTGAATTTTTATGAGCCCTTTTCATTCTAAACCATCCTTTTACTGTGTTTCGAGTTTGAATCATCAAATTTAAGATTTAAAACTTGGTTTAAACCAAATTCTCCAAACTTCCCATTTAGGCCTAATATTTCACCATTTAAATTCCAAAGATTTTCTTCTCATTTTTCCCTACCATTTTAATAACAAGTAGCCTAACTATGTACTCACTATAAGAATTAATTTCATTAAAATTTAGAACCCTAATTTCTGCCCAAACCCATATTGGGCCCTAATGGGCCGAAATTAGGCCCAAGCCCATATAATCCATTTTCTTCACGTTTTAGCAAATTTTCCATTTCTACTCATCAAAAAAATGCTTATTCAAGTGTCAATGACCCATCAAACTAGAATCAAATTGCTTTGAACTCAAACCCTAATTTGCTTAGTTTAGGTCGGATATAATTCCTAAAAAGTAGTGAATGTTTCTTCAATTAAAGTGTAATTTTTTATTACTAAACATTAATTCATGCTCAAATAAGTCATAATTAAGTGCCAAAACATCAATTAAATGAAAGGATTCAAAACCCCCAAATTTTGTTCATCAAGAACCATAACCCTAATTTTTCTTAATTGAGCAATTAAATCAAATCAAGCAATTAAAAATGAAATTGACTCAAAATTAAGCATACTTATGGTGTAGGTGAGGTTAACTTACTTGATTTAGCTCCAAATTAACTTTGAAAAGGTAGGTTGCTTGAGAATTCTCTTCTTCCTCTTTTTTTTCCTTAAATATGAATTACCTCTTTTAATATTCTTCTTGAAGGTATTTGGCTCCCAACTTAAAATTAAATTTTAATACACTCATTTAGAGGGTCTAAAATTGGTTAGAATTATTTTGGGTAATTTTTGAGTGAAAATTTTCCTAGAGTTTCCTTTGTGTTTTTCAATTTTCCTCCCATTTTTAATTTTTCTAGAACCCTTATTCAAAAGAAAAGCTTGTGGACTTGTTGAGCTTATCTCCACCCTTAATTTGGGTAAATCTCAGCTCTAATTCAATTTCCAATCAATTCTTTTTATTTGGCTAAAGTTTTGGCCATTTGTTCTTTTTTTTGTTTAAACCTTCCATTTAACTTCATTTCAGCCAAAAACATTATTGGAAGTCAAACTTAACTAGTGCTTTAGGTAGGCCAATTTTGGAAGGAAAATGATAAATTTTGGTCCTCTAAGTTTCTAGACTTTTCCATAGGCTATTCTTTCCTAAATCCCTCTTTTATGCAAAAACTAACTTCTAGTCCTCCCTTTTCCATTTCTAGGACTAATATTTGACCCTTAACATTCCTACATAATTTAATTTGGATTATTAGACTTTTAATTTTATGCAATTAAGTCCCTAATTTTAGTCAATTTAGTCCGTACTTTTAAAATTCCATTCTAAACTTTTCAAAAATCCAATTTATTTCCATAATAAATTCAAAATTTTATTATGGGAGTTTCTTTTAAATTTTCATAATTTTTGGCTCTCATTTGGGCCTCCAGTTTATTTATTTAGTGTGAAAATTACACTATTTTCTATTAAAAATATTCCCTATGCTTATTAAAATTAGTTTAAATTTTTTAGGCACTCTCACACATCCCATATGATTATTCTATGCTCTAAAAAAATTCATCATACTTTTAAGGTGCCTAATTAAATTCTTTACCTCTAAAAACACTATTCCAACATACCAAAATTCAAATAAAATATTCATAGCACTAAATAAAATTCACCCAAGCACATAAAATAATTCAACACCCCTCTAACAATTATTCTAAGCACGCAAATTATTTTTCATTCATAAACAACATGTTGTAATTAAATATTTCATGCAAAAACTACTATTCATGTATCGTAAAATCAATAAAATATCCCTTAAGCATAGAAAAACTATTTTAACTATTATATATATTCGTTAAAGTTCCTAAGGATTATTTCACACTCTTAAAATATGATTTCTTGTGTTTAATATTAAATTTTTATTTAATTTTAGTTTCAGCGAGTACCAGTTATTACAAATGTACTACGATGCTACCATATTATTAGAGACATTATCAATCATGGTGATATAAGAATAAAAGAGGTCCATATTGACGACAACATAGCTGACCCTTTGACTAAGCCTTTATCATAGCTAAAACATGAGACCCTTACTCGATCATTAGGAATAAGGGACATGGCTGGTTGGCTCTAGTACAAATGGGAGATAGTTAGTTTAGGTGTTTAAGATCCAACCTTTATTGGATGGTTTGAGTTATTGTTACATTACATTATTTATTTTATTAATAATAATAAAAAGTCTTTTTTATTAATTCTTATTGATTATATTTATTTATTGAATAGAATTATATAGAAGTCCATATGAATAGACATTTACATTAACGATTGATCCAAAGATATGAGACAAACATTAATGCACTTAAATGATATCATTAAATATCTCAAGTCATAGCATTGCGAAGAATGGACATTGGCTATATACGACTAGACTTGTGAGTGCTATGCTCATGCTATAAGATAGCGGTAGGAGATCTCATACCAATTGGCATGGTGATGCCAAAACAAGCATTTAGGTGATTAATGTTAAGGAACATATCATTGGACTTGACTCGCCATAAGAACTCATTTAGTTTAGTCTATGAGAATCTCATACGAGATGGGTACAACTGGTTTTTTGACTTGAAGTTATCACGATTATCTCATTAGATGATTTATACACTTTAACACTCATTTCGATGGAGCCGGTAAAAAGGTTGTACCTAGGCGATTCATTAGGTGCACTAGAAATCTAATAAAGATAGGTGAATGACTAAGATAGGACATATCATTTCTTATATGCTAAAAGAGTTATCACATTGCACTTCGATAAATGTCTACTCGAGGAATCAATGTTCTTAGTAGGATCATACCAATAGAGCATAGTTGGTTTACTCTAAGAGCTAAGGCATTTGAAAATTGAAGAAAACTTATATGATCATAATCAAACATACTAATAACCAAGTCTAAGATCACGCTATGATAAATTGACATCAAGATCGAATTGTGTGGTAACCATACTCATGAAAGATAATTACATATTAATTAATCCTCTTAGAGAATTGGGTTGCCATGATGCCTTTCTAGTAGCCAATCTTGATTTAGGGCTAGGTCTTTCTTGATTCTAGTTTCATTACAAACCTTCGAGTGTTGTATTTTTTTTATTTTCCATTTTTAAGGAATAAGGGAGTTGAATTAGTAACAATAAATGAGGATTTTTTATTTTTTGTGAAAATAGTTCTTTTTTTCACACTGGGAAAAAAATCGACGTGTTATGTCAATGTAGCTTTTTTATCGATCGTCAATTTTGATAAGAAAATTAAACAAAAGATAGTTTAAATGACCATATTAAGAAAAATTTAAAAATAAAAGAAGGTGTTAAATAAATAAATAAAAATACATAAACCACATTAAGAAAATTAAAAGAATAGAAAGACGTCTAATATGATTAAACCTATGAATGCTAATCATTTTTTCCATTACAGAAAAGCTTCATTTAGAGTAAATTATTCTTTAGTCCTTGGATTTCAATTCTGTTATGACTTAGTGAAACTTATAATTCAGTCTCTTGACTTTAGTTGACCTTGGTTTTATAAAATATCTATTAATTTCTTCCTTAATTCTAAAATGAACCCTTAAAATTTTGAATTCAAACCAACCACGTAGAATTAAAAGAGTAATTATGAATTTTATTAATCTTAAGATTTGTCCCTTTATTCTTTAGATTTTTTTTTAATATGGCTTTTTTATTTTTTTATTAATTGGTTTTTTCTATTTTCTAAATTTTCTCAATGAGATCTTCCAATGAGTTTTTTTGGTCAATTTTTCAAGCAAACAAGACATGTGATGAAAAAATTGACATGTGTAATGTGCAGATAAAATTACCAATTTTAAAAAAAAAGGTAAAAGAAAATAAAAAGAAAAGAAATTTAAAGTATAAAATACACAGACAATTATTTCTCTCCTCTATTTCCATGTAAAAACCTAGCATCGATTCTTCATTTTGTAGGGAAAAGAAAAACCCCAACACCATCACCCAACTCAAGCAACTCTAACCTCCACCTAACCTAGTCCAAAGTGCATCTGATACCATGCCAATTGACAAAAGTAATGGTTTTTGTAATATAAAGGAAAAGTAACATTTCTGCTTGTACTACAGCCAGGACAGGGGAAAGAAACTGAACCAAGTTATTCTAACAAAGGTTTATTATATGATCTCTAGGTAATCCAGTATGCTTATCAATAAGCTTGTTATAGTTGTCATATTGTTTCTCAGAAAGTTTGAATTATTTATGGCTATAATATGTTCGTTATGCAGGTGACAGTCTGACTACTATGACTCAAACATTGGCAATTCGAGTGACATGGGAGAGATTCACTCGTGTTTTCCATCCAATCTCATGGATAGGTGACACAATCTACAACATCTTGGATTACACTGTTAGGATTCAATGGATGTGTTATTTCACACGTCTCAGCTAAATGATGGTGAAATTCATGCCAACTGCTACTCTCTAACCCACTTTCTCTTTGTACAATATCTTTCCATCTTGATAACAACAAGGCAGTTTTATGGCAACAAAATTCATTAATTAGTAATCCTAGTTTTGGAATGAGTCTAATAGAGTGGAGAAAGAAAAGAAAGAGCTTGATGAGGAGAGCTACAAGGAGTTCGTCTTCTCTTCAATTTCAATGACCTTATCATCTTCTGGTGGCAGTTCTTCAGTAATGGAAAGGGCTAGCAATATTGAAGAAAATGAACTTTCCTACTAGATTCTCTTTGTTGGTTTATTCTTGGAGGAAGAGAAAGATTTGTGGATGGATTAGTGGATGAATTATTTCATGTGAATGGTAATTTTTAGTCAAATTTCTGTTGTTCATGAGCATATGAGTAATATAAAAAATTAAATACTAGAACATAAATTGATCCTAGATTTAAAGATGTTCAAACTCCGAAGTTCAAAGATACAAACAAATACAAACACAAAAATTTCCTCTTAGGCTGAATGTTACCAACTCAAAATCTATTAATTTTAAAGTCTCTCAAAAATATTTGAAAAACCCAAATCAACTCCTTCTATTTTTGTATTTCTCTAAATTTTAATAGTAAGCCAAGTAGGTTAATCAATAGTGAATTACAAGTAAAGTCCAATTAGATAAACCTAACTATCCAAATACGTTTCAAATGTTTTAAGATCAACGAGTGTCAATTTAGGATTAAGTCCATATATTTTAAGATAATTTCACAAAGAAAATAAAGATGCAAATTCTAATGCCTCGCTTTTGAGGATACAAGTAACTCCACCAAAAGAATGATTTAGAAGAATATATGGATACATTCGTTTAAGAAAGCCTATGAATACAACAAAAACTACCATAAGTAGACTTGTATGCAATTTTGATATAGAACCCACCTTACTTGATTACTATTAGGATATACCTTACGAAAATCTAGTTAATCTAAGCAAAAGAACACGCAAAGAAGTAAACAAAATTCTCAATTTTATTTGAAAAGTATTCGATAAAAATTTAATACAAAATAGCCAAAAAAAATGCTTAAATACTCTTCAAGTCGGTTAGGATTGATAAAACGTATCTAAAATGGACTACGTAACTCAACCATTAGCCAAAATCTACAATAAGAAAAGAAAAAAAGACTCTTCCATGCATTTGTAATTTAATTAGAGCTTATCTTGAAGTGTTCATATGATCAAATTAGAATGCATAAGACTTAATGACTCCTAAATAAATAAGGATTCAAACATAAAGATCCAATCCCACTCTATAGTCAATATTTGGCCATCTCTAAAAATAACATGAGGACTAATTTAACTAGCTCAAGTCCAAATTATTAAACGATCCAAAATAAAGCATAATTATCCGACCAATTATTAGACTTACACAAAATAAGATAAGATAATATGATAAGATAAGATAACATGATAAGATAACATAACATAACATGAAATTTGGTCAAGTTAGAAAATTTAGATCATGTAAAATTTTGAGGAGACACTCTCGTGTCATACATACAATTTCATGCGGCATTAATCTATGCTTTCTTTCTATATTTAAACAAGATTAGGATTAATCGCATGAAATGTCTCTCTACTTTTTATTTTTTTAATATGGTCCCTGTACTTTTTATTTATTTATCCATCTCTCTATTCTTGAATTTTTCTTAACGTGGTCTATTTTTCAATCAATTTTCTAATTAAAATTGACGAGTTGACATACAAAATTCTACATAGCATGACACGTCAAATTATTTTTTTACATCGATAAAATGAAAAAATAAAAAAAACCAAAAAAACTCCAAAAATTATGAAACTACCCTTGATCGACTCTCAAATTTTCATATCATTATCTTTAAATTTGCTAATATTTCCAATCTTTCTTCCTTCAATAAATTGGTTGTATTAATTATTCTCGTAAAATTAGTTTAAGAATTTAAGCTTCAATTATGCAATGATGGTTTTAATATATATTATGGACATGATGTGAGTTTTGAATAGGTTAGTTAATTTCCATTCAAGTTTTTTTTTTTTTAAAAAAAGAATTAAGCCTACAATTAGGCTCTAGTTCTTTTATTAGGATGATAATTAAGCATATCGAACTAACCTTCATGAGAAATCATAGAGATTCTTCCTTTTCGACATAAAAAATCCCTCACCTAAAAAGGTAAAAGTATAGCATAAAGCCCCGTTGCGGGTCCTCAATTCTATGTACCGAGTAAAATTTTGCTTATTTCTATATATCCAAGAACTTCCTCAAAGCCCAAGGAATGTAATCGAGTTCGCACGGTTTCATTAGAATTATCTTCTTAAAGTAGTAATACTTTTGCTTTCCATTTTATTGCAGCCTTACAGCCTTGCAATAAGCTTAGAGCCTTTGATTGATGCGATCCAATTTAGGAATAGAAGAAGAATTTGGAATTATTCAAGAAGAAGATGAGAATAGAAGAACAAAGAATAAAGAAAGGAAGAAATGCGGGAGAAGAAGAAATTGATTATATTTCACATACTAATTTACAAGGTTTTCTAACATTTTATATACAATAGAGGATAAATAACAAATAAGCCAATTAATGAAATTTGTACAAATGGATGTTCCTAATGGGTCCATGTGTAGAGTAAAAGAAAATATATTGACCAAGAATTTTACACGTAACAAAACCTTCCCCTTAAAGGATTACATTGTCCTCAAGGATCAATTAAAGGACCCCATGATCTAATACAATTTGAAGAGACCCATGCTCCAATACACAAGTTAGCATCCAATTACTTAACTTGAATCTAACTTTTATTGCGGGGATAATAATTGAATTATGTTTTACACTTCATGCAACACATTTCACATCCTCTCTTTCAAGAATGCTCTAACTAAAAATACTCTAAATGTGTCACTTAAGCCCAACATTTAGGTAAGAAGTGAAGTTCCAACAACTCGTTAGTAGATAGAGAGAAACAAATGCTTTGAAACTCCTTGCTTCCATAGCAACCTCAAAAGCTCACCTTAGAAGGTATTTCCTTCCAAGAGAGCAATCCAAGACCACCTAAAGCCTTTAAACTTTTTTGGGCAAGCATTTACCAAATACCTTCCTCCACCGGAGTCTAACTCTCTAGCCCATTTATGCTAGAAGCTTACTCAATCTTGTAACTTAGTTTGCTACAATTGAAGATAAGAGGGGTCATTTGTGGGTTCAATTTCTACCATATGCACACTAAGTTAAAAGCAAGACAAGTAATTATGAATGATTATCTCACTCCCATCATTCAACTTCTCCTTAATCTCTACTAGGTACATTATTTTTCAAATCTAAATCCATCTTCCAGCTTGCAATTCAATGCCAACATTTGCTTCAAAAGTGAGCTTATTTTTTAGTTACAATGTAATGTTGTTATTCCTACAAAACTCAAATGAATAAGTTGATGCTTCTTTCAAACCTTCTAGAGCCTAAGAAGACAACGATCTATCGAATTGCTCCAATAGGCAATTTGGCATAAGAAATTACATCCAACACAGACCATCCCCACCTACAAAACCATTTCCCACAACATCCTCATTCTCAAAATTGAAATTCAAAAATTTCATCCGGCTTAATACCATATATTGAACCCTAGAATCATCACAACAATGTTGATTCTTAATATCAATTAAATTTTCTTGTGTAGATTTATTAATGAAATTCATTAAAACCCACACAATTAATAGAATCAACCTTTGTAATATGGAAATCGGATTCAATCTAACATGATTCTTAGGTATATAAGGAAGATAAAACATCATTTCATTTAGATTCTCTAATCCTTATTTCTTATTGATTCATCAATGATAGCTTATCTTTTTCATTCGCAAAGCTTCATCTTGCAACAACTGATCCAAAAACTCAAGAATACCATTTTTTAACCGATTAAGCTTCTAATTGACTTCTTAAACATTATGTACGGATCTTAATTCAATTCTCGCTGTATCACTATAGTCCGACGGGTTGGTCTTTGAATTCATATGGAAACTCCAATTGATGATTTCACCTTCAATTCATTCATAAGTCTTCGAAAGTAGTAATTTGTTTCTACTTCTATTGTTTCTTTATTTTTCAAGACGAAGAGAATTTCTCTACCAACATCATCACTCATAAATGCTTTGGGTCTATGATGGCTTCTTACAATTGATTTCTTTGTGATGTTTACAATTACGCTAAAAAGTAAAGATCATGAACATAACTATCCTCATTTAACTTAGAAATGATGAAGTATCTAACTAGGATTTTTGCCATTGATACCAATGTTTGTAATTACTCTAATTGATACCAAAATTCAACCTTCCACGAGTGCTAAGAATTGCTTCGCTATCAATTAATACAATCCAATTTGGGAATAAAAGAAGAATTTAGAATTATTCAAGATGAAAAGATGAGAATAAAAGAATAAAGAATAAAGAGGAAAACACATAGGAGAAGGAGAAATTGATTATATTTCACACACTAATTTACTTGGTTTCCTAACATTTTATATACAAAAGAAGGTAAACAACTAATAAGCCAACCAATGATATTTGTACAAATGACAGTTCCTAATTGGTCCATGTGTATAATAAAGGAAATATATTGACCAGGAATTTTACATGTAACAATGCCATAATCGGTTGGCTCCCTCTTTCGAGGGTAGACGATAATCGAAGAATCAAATTAATAAGGAATATCCTTATTGAAAATATGAAAGTAATCTTATATAATAGTGATCGACAAAATAGGTTTGAAGGACATACAACTCTAATAGATTTAAAGGAGATCAACCCAATTCATAGAAGGCCACTAAATGGTATGACATAATAAAAAGCACAATCCACAACAACAAAATTTCTTTTCTCAAAAAGTAAAAGGAAAAGTAAAAGTATGATACAATTAGTTTATTTATGAAAACAAAAATCTTTAATTCCTTTTAACTTAAAGCAAAAATTATCCACCTTAGGAGAATATTTGGCACAACCAATTTGTTGAAGAAGGAAAGATTGCACAAAATTGGGTTTAAAGAGAGGGATTGGAAATTTTGAGAGGAGATTGAGGGCAATTTTGTTATTTTTATGATGTTCTTTTTTTCATTTTTTTCATATGAAAACTTAATATGACGAGTCATGTTATGTGAAATTTTTTATGCCATAAATCAGAATTTAATAGAAAAAATAGTTGGAAAACATTCAAAGGGCCATATTAAGAAAAAATTAAAGTAAATGGAGGTTATATATATATAGACACATGACATTAAGAGAATAAGAAAATAAAATAAAGGAACATTTCATGCGATTAATCCAACAAGATTAGGTGGTGAGGTTCAGTTGCCTAAGTTAGTTGGTGGTGTTGATGGGTTCTTTCAAGAAAATGAAGAATGGGTTTATTGCTGGATTACATATACATAGAGAAAAAAGAGAATAGTTTGTTTGTTTTTTTATTTCTAAAAAATATTTTTTTCTTTTCATTTTCTTTTTTGTTAATTTTTTTTCAATTTATTTTTGTCACATGATAATTTTATCCGGCATGACATTACACATGTTAATTTTTTTTTGTCACCCGTCATGTTTGCTAGGAAAATTAGTTGGAAATCATCGGAGGGGACGCATTAAGAAAACGCAAAGAGTCTATGGACTCGATAAATTAAAAAATATATATAAAGGCTATATTATGAAAATCTAAAGAATAGAAAGACAAATCTTGCAATTAATCCTAAAAAAAAAAAAGTTTAATCAAATAGGAAAGAATAGAATAAAAGTATATTTTATGGTCACTTTTGATTTTATTTGTTGCCTTATTAAGCTTAGATGTCTCATTTCCTTCTTGAATATTCATTTTATAGGACAAATGGTCAAACGGTATAAACCCCTTCAGCATTTTATTTGAAAATCGAGTTTTCAATTTCTAATTTTGAATCGAACCTCTTCTTAACTATTTTTTCATTTAAAATTAAATCATTCTATTAAATTTTTATCAATTTTAACTTGTAAGTATAATTTCACAGTATGTATAAACATGCCAAAATTTATATATACTTTGCTTTTCTTGTAAAAACTTGTTTCTTTTTTCCCGAAGTAGAAATACACATGATCTATATAGGGTTGTCTTATTAACTTTTTCAATAGCTAAAAATATGTCAAAACTAATGGATGTTGTGTTTTTTCCTTTAAAACTTGTTTTTCTCTCCTAAATGCTAAGAAATAAGCAATTAATGAATATTTAAAAAAGAAAAAAAATACATTTTAGAGAAAAAGAGAAAGCATCTATAAATTTTAATATAGTTTTAGTTATTTGAAAAGTTCAAAAGTCAACCACATACAAGAACTTTTATCGTTGAAATTAATGAAAACTTAATAGAAATATCTAATTTCAAATAAAAAATAATTGTGGAGAGATTTAGTCCAAAATTAGAAGTTAAAAGACTGGTTCTCAAATAACTTACGAGCTTTTAGGATAGCTTTTTAACATTTAGATTAGAAAAATTGACATCACACATCTTATATTCTTTTTCAATCCTCTTCTTAAACGGTTATTGCCTAGTCTATTCTTGAGTCCTTTGGTAAAAGAACTATCCTGTCATTGAGTTTTCTGTCCTATTTTTTGGCTCTTTTCTAGAGGAAATTTTTCTATTTTTATCTTTATTAGAAATTTCTTTTTTTTTTTTTTTTTCATAACTCCCTAATGGACTTTTTCATCTGTTTAGCTTATATATAATAGTCTTTTGATTTCAGCTTTCATTTGCTTAATTACCAATATCTTGATTACCTTCCTAAACTCTTCATCTTTTAGGATTTCTTTAAACCATTCTAATACTAATCTCCATTATCTATTATCCTTTTAGGATTTATTTAATTTCCATTATCTATAAAATTGTTTGTTGATGGCGCATGGGATAAAATTGCATTTGCCTGTATTCCTTTTACTAATATTTGTATTTTTGAAACAATATCAAGTTCATGGCGAATCAAAAGTTCCTTGTTATTTTATTTTTGGAGATTCATTGGTGGATAGTGGCAATAACAACAACCTTGAAACCAAAGCTAAAGTTAATTACCCACCATATGGGATTGACTTCCCAGGTGGTCCAACGGGAAGGTTTACCAATGGCAAAACCGTAGCTGATATAATGGGTATAACTTTTTTCTCCGTCTCTCTTGTTATTATATTCCGACTTCTAGATAGTTTTCTAGGAGCAAGGTCTAAAAATCATTCATGCTATGTCTCAGCAATAATCCTGTGGCTAAAATTTTTGTAAGTGTTGTGATGAGTCCTTACGCTAAGGCATAGGAAGCTAATTTCAAGGATTTGTCTATTTATCGTTGCTATATACAAGATTCATGTTTAAGTGATCAACAATTTCTCCTTTCAGGAGAACTTCTTGGTTTTGAAGATTTCATTCCATCCTTTCTAATCGCTAATGGCTCAGAAATACTCAAAGGTGTAAATTATGCATCTGGTTCAGCAGGAATCAGACATGAAAGCGGGAAGCAACTGGTAAATTAGTTAATGCAGTTTTTTTTGTTATTATTATTATGAAAAAAGAAATAATTGGTTATATTTATGCATTTTTTAAACCTTATGAGCTAGCAATTTCTGTTTTCAGGGTGTTAACATTGAATTAGACAAACAGTTGGAAAATCATCAAACTATCGTCTCACGCATTGTTGATATGTTAGGAAATGAGTCCGCAGCCAATCTCTTGAAGAAGTGTTTTTACTGGTCTGTAATTGGCAGCAACGATTATCTAAACAACTATTTCATGCCCCAATATTACAACACAAGCAGTCAATACACTCCAGATAAATTTGCAGAATCACTCGTTAAACAATATTCTCCACAAATTATGGTTAGTACTGCGTATAACAATAATATTATCTATCTACATTTTGTTTCACTAAATTTGAAAAAAAGTATATATTACGTTTATATATTATTTTGATCATGAAATATTTATTGTTCCCCTAGACTTTGTATAATTCTGGAGCAAGGAAAATGGCCTTGAGTGGAATTGGACCGCTCGGCTGCATACCGCATTCTACTTCTAACTATGATACTAAAGGCTCGCTGTGCGTCGACTCCATGAACGATGCAGTAAATTATTTTAACAGCCGACTCAGATCACTCGTAGATCAACTGAACAACGATTTAGCTGATGCAACATTTGTCTACCTAAACCCAGTTGATTTTGGGTCAGGGTATAAAGCTTCTCCAGGTAATGCTTGCTTAGATTCTTGATATATTCTTCTTGTCTGTCGACTTTCGAATGGCGGAATTGTTTCATTTTGGTTTATAGGTAATAACATATGTACTTATTTTTATTTGTGAGTTTCAGGTTTCAGTCTTAAACTCAGCGGCTGTTGCAAAGCAAACGAGTACGGTCAATGCATTCCTAACGAATCTCCATGTTATTTTAGGAGTTTTAACTTGTTTTGGGATTCATTTCATCCTACTGAAATTTCGAACAAACTTTCTGCACGATTATCATACCAAACTTTGAAGAAGATCTTGTAAATTTTTAGACTGTCACCGATATGTATCCAATACCAATTAAATTGAAGAAAAGAGCTTTATTTTCATTTGGAAGCATTATTCATAAAAATCTTAAATAATATGCCCTTCATTTTTCAAAAGAGGATATGAAGAGTTATTTGTTCAGGTTTCTGTTCGTCCCTTACTTAAAGAGGATATGAGCAGAACATATAAGATATTCTTGTTTGCTTTAGCACCTTAATTTTTATCTCCGGTTAAGATATGCTGTTTTTTTTTTTTTTCTTTTCTTTTTAACAATAATTGAGTCTGTTACTTCGATCGAGGGCTTGAAAATGGAACCCAATTATCTCATTTTTTTTACTATATAAAATAGTTTATTCTCTTCTTGAAACTATTCAATTTCGTGTCGTAGAAAATCAATTTTTCTTATTTGATATCTTGTCCGAGGTTTTTGCTCTCTTTAACACCCGATATCTTGTAGTATTTTTACTGATAAACACTTTAGTATTATTTCTTTATATGTCTATACAACTAACTGCATGAAATGGTCAAATTCACAACATCTTTCTATACTAAAGACCTACGTTGCAAGTTTATAGCTAATGACTTTTGCTTCTATTTGAATTCTAGTTTTTTATTGTCGGATTTGCTTTTAGCTGCTAATCTCCTAACTCCACTTGTTTTTATCATTTTTCAATATTTAAATAATGTTTTAAAATATTAAATTTTCAATCATAGTTTTTACTATATAAAAGGGAACTCGTAGAACTAAAAATACATGAACCTATTGAAAAAAAAAAAACCTACTAGGACCTAATCAAACATCGAAGCGAGACGACAGGACCAATTCAAGGTTAACCTAAATGACTTGTCATCCAGGTACTCCCAAGATTTAGCATTGACTAGAAGGCATCTTTACAACGGTAATTACGAGATATATATATATATTCCATCGATATTTATTTTATTTTATTTTACTAATTTAAAGAAAAGCTTGATTATATATAAAAGCATTGACTAGAGGGCATCTTTACAAGGGTAATCTATATCACTTATTCATCAATATATTTTTTATAACAAATCATACAATAATGAAAAAAAAAAAAAGGATATGTTTAAGTACCAATGGAAGCAACACATTCTGATTGATTTTCTTATTGATAATCAAAATGAAATGGGATGGAATGAAACAAATGATTTTTCCTAATGAATCTTTTTAATACTAAACATGCGTTTTGCTGGTCTATTCGATGCATTCATTATCTTTCTAGAACTTATTTGAGCATTTTATAAAATTTTGATCAAAAGTAAAACTAAACTTTTATGGTTAATTAATAAATTCTTAATTCGAAGTGAAAAGTGAGATCATAAAAAAAATAAAAATAAAAGATGAAAAGTGTAGAATTTTCAAAATAGAAAAGGTAAAGCATAATGACACCTAAAATAGGGATGATAAAAATAATTACTATACATATAATATAAGAACAATTACAACAAGGCATCAATATTAGAAACAACACATGGTTGATAGACATTATTGATCTTTCCGATTCGAAGAATTAGATTACTTGAAGAACAAAAACTCGTGAAAATTGGCAAACACAAATCACAATATCCTTCTCTCTGCTTGTAATAAATATTAGCATCAGGGCATCATTTTTTGGTTCATCGGAGGCACCATACCAACCTGAGCCTGCTGCATACTCTGCCTTGCTACATTTCCCTGCCATCCTACAACAACAGAAAATCATAGGTTAACCAATGCTTCGTCATTGTCTTCTCTGTATTTGATTCAGAAGAAATTTTAATGTGATGGGCAGGAAAACAACTTTAAAGAAATCATATTGAATATAGAATTAATGCGAAGGCATAAAAGTCGAGGACAAAAATATGGCCATTAAGAGCATCTTCGAGCTCTCTACTTTTAACTAATATTTTTAATATAAATAGAAAGCACTATTAATTATATAGATTGAAGATCAATATTCTCTCCAATGCTACTCTCTACTTTAACTCTTTGTTTTGACAAAATTCATAAAACATTTAATTCTGAAATTTTCCCTCATGTTTTTTTTTTTTTTTTTTTTGTTAATTCCCTAGAGAGATTGTTGGTGAAGAGGTTGAGTGGCATAGGAAATAATAATTTTCACTAATAAAATATAAAATAAAGAGTCATTTGAACTCCGTAGTATTTGAGAGCTAAAGAAATTATGTATCTCACTTTTGAAGATAAAGATTGTGATAAAGAAAGTATTGGAGATAGAATTTGGGTTAAACTTTTTTATTATAAAGAAAAATCTTAATATAAAGAAAGTATTAAAAATGCTCTAACGCATTAATTATACATACATAATCGCTAAAGAAAAATGAGAAGAATAGAATAAAATTTTTACCAATGGAAGGATCCAGGCCTCTGTTATTAAGCTCTCTATATTCTTGACAAAGAGCACAACATTCAAAAAGGCAGTGAGTGAGGCTGTCTGGTGCTGGGTCCTCCATGAGTCCATACTTGGCTCTAAGCTTGGAGCGGTTACCGCAAGATACTAGGCACGGCATGCCAATGCAGAACCCCACCATACCATAGATCATTCCATTTGTTGCACATGCTACAAATATTAACGTTGCAGGCTCAGTTTATCAATTTTCATAACCAATTGGATTTAGAAGAATAATTATTAAATCAGAGGATTTCTTTTATTTCTTACTTGTCTGGCCATTGTCAACAATTTCTGCGATCTGACCGTATGTCACGCAAGGAAACAAAGCTGTTTGGAGAGCTGAAGTATAGCATAACAAACAAATACAAGATCAGTATCCTTCTTTTCTTTCTCAAGTAACACACAACCAAGAAAATTGACGAGAGGATAAATGAAGGAAAGGGCAATGGTGCGTGCTGGAATATTATTAATTTTGTTACCATTTGTTGGATCCTCCATGCAGTCAAATATCCCAGTTGTCCAAGTCCCCTGTTGTTGATTCATTTGCATTGGAATTCCATTAACAGGACTTTTGGGAGGGAATTGTACTACCTGAGGCTCAGACTGAGCAGCCTGGTAAGGATTTTGAAAGCCTTGTGGTGTAGCATTTGGAGGAAAGGCCTGGGGCATTTGTTGTGGGAAATTTGCAGGCTGATTTGACCCATTTTGATACGTTGGGTTACTTTGTTGGCTTTGTGGTGGGAACTGAGCAGGCTGATTTGGAAATATTTGTGGACCTTGCGGTGGGTATGCTGCTGCCTTCATCGGGCTCGGAGGTGGAAACTGGACGGGCTGAGTTTGAAATGTTTGTTGTCCCTGTGGTGGGTATGGCGCCGGCTGAGTTGGATTTGTTTGTGGACCTTGCGGTGGATATGGTGCAGGTCCATTAGAGTACATCGGATTGGCTTGTGGGAACTGTGAAGGATGGGCTGGTTGGCCCCCATAACCCTGGTTAGCTTGTGGTGGGGGGTACTGCTGCTGCTGAGGTGGTGGTGGTGGTTGTTGCTGCGGTTGCTGCTGTTGTTGTGGGTTATTTGCGGATGTGTCCACGTACTGGGATTGGTATTGGTCTTGTTGGGTTGAATCATGATAGTTAGTTTCATAGGTAGGTGAGGAGAAATCATCTTGAGTTTGTGTGCCTTGTAATGTATGTTCATATTGGTATTCTTGAGGTTGATCAGTTTCATATGGGGAAGAATCTGCTTCAGGACGTCCCATTTGCTCTGCGCTCTTTACTTACCAAAAAAGAAAGGGAGAGGCAGGGGAGAGGGAGAGGGGGTTTGGATATGGTTAGCAATTAAGGAGAGAGCTTTATAAAGGAAGGTGTAATGCTACGTAATTAACCAAGTCTTTGCACACAAAAAAGCAAGTTGGAAAAAGAAAACTAGGTATAGAAGCATTGCCAACCAAGACAGCTTGTACGTACAATCATAATAGAGAGAGTGGTGAGGGAGAGGTGCAAAGAATTAGTTGACTTTGGTGGTAACGACTAATACGAGAGCACAAAAGGGAAGACTTGAGTGTAGTGACAAAAAATGTGGAATTTTTTAGAGCGTTTACTTTGACTAATTAGACAAATTGAAGAGGCTGGTTCTTGGAAACGCGGTTGTTTGTTAGGTTCAGATGGAGAAACTTGGCCAAGCTAATCATAGCCTCGATCAATCGGCGGAGACTGCAGAGTCTTTAATTTCCATGCCAAACTCTACAATCCTCTGGGAATATTTGGAAGGCATTAACACTTTCACATTCAGTTTTTCTGAAAAGGTTTTATAGTTTCTGAAAAAAGATCGATTTGACATATATATATATATATATATATTCTGTAAAGACAGTAAAAGGATTCACTATCATTTTCCAACCAAAGTTCTGCAACAATGCCTGTAACTTTATGCACACATTTCGTTTAATCGGCTGGAGTCTTAAGACAATTGGGAATACAACTTATAGTATCCTTCGTATGGCATGGAGGCATGAACTTTCTTCGCAATTCATCTGTGGCTCCTGTCGTTGACTATTTATAATCACTTCTCTAGATCAAACTTTTGAAATTAAATGCCACTTAAAAACAGCTAGTAGTAGGCATCATGGATTCAAATTACGGTACCAATTGTATTTGTATTTGCGTTGTAAATACAGTACAGCAGAGCTGTCATAGATACTTAACAACTTAAAGATCATAATATAAATTAATTAATACCTACAAATATTTATTAATTACATGGTATATGTATAATATACCAATCTCAGTTTTTATATAAATCAGGTAATATAAACTATTGATTGTGAAATTAAAAAAGATAAATGTTTTAAAAAAAATAAAAATATTTGCATTTACCATCAGCTGAGATAAAACTTAAAATATATGTCAAGTCCACAGTACAATCAGAGCAACGCTTCAAATGAAATCCAACCCCACTTCAAGGTTTTTTGCCATTTGCTTGAACTAAACCTTTTTTTCACCTACAAAATCAATGGTGACGGCCATTCAGAATCATATCTCCAATTCATCATCGACATTTGATTATGGTTAATATCTGCTTTCATAACTTCGGCTTTCTCTGCCCTTAGCAGACACCTATGAGAAGCTTGGTGGTTGACTGCTGATTTAAAAAGATAAGGCATTTTTAGGGGATATTTTTCTTTGAATATCCCACTCACGTCTTCTTCTTCTTCTTTTTTTAACCACTATTCCAGGCACGTCTTGGTTTACAAAATAGCAGTGTTCGGTTTGGAATAATGAATTTTCGAAACATTTTCTTTTTAAACTTGGTTTTCTTATATAGGTTTAATTTTATACTACATGTATGCTCTATACAACCCTCAAAAATTTTAAGATGCGAACAGAAACATATATAGGTTTTTTATACCGGATCTTGTCAGCCTATTCGTATATTCTAATCTTATACCAATAAATAAATAAAATAAAAACATTCTAATGAAAGTGGTTTACAGAAACTTGTAACTCTTAGCTCGTTAGGACTTTATATGGTATCCTTGACTAATGACCACTGCATCCATACAAATAAATATTTGGTAGTATTTTAATATTTAATTATTTAATTTTTGAAAATATATTAAGAATGCTTCCATTTAAAAGCATATTAGCTTCTACTTAAAAGATAATAGGAAGTGATTTTTTTTCCTTTAAAATGGAAGGATGTTTATTTCATTTAAAATGAAAAAATAATGTAAAAAAATCTTAATAAATAAAAAATCAATAATGCATATATATGATATTAATTAAATTATATAGTATTTATATTTACTTTTAACAAAATACCTGCATATGCTTTCATTCCTGGTTTTTTTTCTTTTACTTATATGACGTAATAAATTTTGTTTTATCAATGAAAGATTTCATGTTTTCAATTAATTATTATTTGCTAAGAAAAAAACTAGATGCTTACTACAGCATCGTTGCATTACAATGACAATGCCACTTTAAATATTATTTTAAAATGTTGTTTTCTCATGAGACAAATTATAAGTTTTAAAATTTGAAAGGTACTATTAGAATATTAGAGGGGTCTTCAATTAATTTTCTAATTATAACGGCTAGTTTTGCATTAGTTACAATTTCAATTTTGAGTTTGTTATTTGAATTTGTTAGTAACAAAACTCAACTTTACTTCTTTTTCCCGATATAAAAGAAAGAAGAAGTCCCTTTGTAATGATGAGTTGTAACAGATTTTTCAATAAAAAGAGAAGAAGTAGCCTCGTTTCTCTCACTATTGCATTTTCAACATTATGCAATGGTTTTTTCGAAGCAGTTCAAAATCTGTTGCATATTAGAATCATATGCAACGGTTTTGCAACGGTTCGAAACTATTACGATCAAAAAATTTTTCTCTTCCTAGTATAAATAAATCGTTGCATATGATTTTAATATGACCGATTACATAAAAGGGTTTGATGCAACGGTTCTTAACCATTGCAATTAAAATTGCTAGTAATATGCAACGGTTTTAATAAACCGCTACAAATAAGTATTTTATGCAATGGTTCTTAACCTTCTAAAAAACTTAATTTTATCTCACTCTCCCGCGAAACACATCCGACCTCTCTCTCTCTCTCTCTCTCTCTCTCTCTCGCTCTCTCCCTTTCTCTCGTCTCTATCTCTGTCTTAATCTCTCGTCAGATTCAAATCACTTTATCAAGGTATCGGTTAAATGGTAGTTTAGATTGAAGTCTTAGCAACTTAAAAACGAGGTGTAAGAATTTCGTAGTTTTCTATTGAAGGATTGGGCAATATTAGGTCGAAGTTGTAACTTTTTTAGGGTATGCAATTTTCGTTCAATTTATCTCCCTAGGTCTTGATATTGTATGTAATTTTATTTTAATCCATCTATTTGGATTGGGTATTGGATTTCTCTCCTTAGTTATTTACTTTTGCTGCTTTAGGACTTGATTTGATAGGCTTTCGCATATTTTCCTGATTTTCTCTTCTAGGTCCGCTTAATTTGTGTTGTTTGTTAATGGGGTTATTTCTTTTCTTTCTAATTTTATGGGTATAGAAATCGGCATTCGGATTTGGCGGAACCATTTGAGGATTGAAGGCTAAATTTCTATAAGTTTTGTAATGTGAAACAAAATATTATTTCGGTTGATTCATTGTTCTATGATTTGATGATTTTTTAAACTTTGTATTGTCTCTTTGATTTGATGATTTTTTGCCCATGTTTGCCTCTCGTATTGCTTCATTTTTTCTAGTAAATTTATCACTATCAGCTCTGTCATTATGAGCGGTAGTGATGGCAAGTGAAATTTTATCTTATGGTATGTACCCGGGAATGACTATACAATATGAATTTCAACATTATGCTTGTAACCCCTCTTAACCAAGTTTACCAAAATTTGACCTAATTCATCGATTGAATTTATTTCAAATTTTAACTAACTTCGATCGTCGTCTTTTATCACGTTGTGCTTGTAACCCCTTGTAACGATAATGTGTGTTGACTTGCGGTAGTCATGCATGCTACTGCATGCTAGCAGCAAGCATGCGTGCTTGGCTCGTAGCAGATCATTGCGTGCCGGCTCACAGCGATCATACGTTCGGGTCTTAGTAGTCATTGCATGCCGGCACGCAGTAGTCATGTGTCTTGGCTCGCGATAGAATAAAATTTTGTTAAGATCAATTCAAAGCATTTTCGTGTGGTTAGGTTTGATGGCACTTAGGGTTCATGTGGTTTTGATTTTTGTTATATTGAATTGTGTTGTTCAAAAATCATTAGCATTTTTCAATGATGAAGAAAGGAAAAAAATAGACTTTTAAGAAGAAGAAAGAGAGATAGCGATTATGTCCATCCGGATCAATGTCATCATATTTGAGGATGCAACAACCGATAAATAGAGAGAATCAACAACCATAAGTAGAGTAAGAACAAGAGATTCAAAAAGAGGTAGAGCTTCAAGAACAAGAGCAGCAAGCTGTACATGAAGAAAATGAATTCCGAAGTGCAAATCCAAAGAAATGCACAATTGGTAGACTTCGAAACTCCACCAAATATAGAAGAAATGAATGAAACTACACAAGAAGCAAGTATACTTATGATTTCAAGTTATAATATTATGAATATCAATACAACTTGCATTACAAATTTTGTTATTTTTGGTATAGGATCTTTAAGTAAAAGAAAAGGAGGGTCAACAATAATGAAAGAAGTACATACATAGGTTATTGAAGATAGAAAGCCTATTTTTCTAAATGAAGCAAACCAACCAATAGGCCCCGATGATAAGACTTTGAGTTTAGTAGCTTTTTGGGAACATTAGCCCGAAATGGAAGTCTCGCACCATTGAATCACATTAATTGGCACAAGATGCCTACTACGGAAGCATTATACGAATATGTTCAAGTAATTCAACTTTATCTCTTTCTATTTCTCTCTTTGTATTGCCATAAGTTTTTGCCTAATACATGTAAATTTATTTGATATTACATGTTAATCCATCCTTATTTTTCAATGCCAATGCCAACCTTATATTTTAATGTAAAAACAATACATAGTTCTTTTCGAAGGTAAGAAATGGGTTTTGGCTACAATAGGAGATAATTGGAGAGGTTATACAAATGTCGATTGAAGAAGGATCACTACTACAAGTACAAAATCGACAAACTTAGAATGCTAAATCGTCTAAAACACATTCCGGATGATAAGTTTAGAAAATTGTTGAAGTATTGGAATTTAGATAATGCCAAGGTATAAGAGTTTTTAATTTTTGTCACCACTCGCTCTATATTTTGTTTATATTATCACATTTTATGGTAATATTGTTAATTGAAATTATTATATAAATGATGACGGATATAAATGTTGGAAATCATAAACGATAAAAAAAACTATATAGCATTTATATTTACTTTTAACAACATACTTGCATATGTTTTAATTCTTGTTTTTTTTTCTTTTACTTATATTATGAAATAAATTTTGTTTTATCAATGAAAAATCTCATGTCTTCAATTAATTATTATTTGCTAAGAAAAAAACTAGATGCTTACTACGGTATCGTTGCATTACAATGTCAATGCCACTTTAAATGTTATTTTAAAATGTTGTTTTCTCATGAGACAAATTATAAGTTTTAAAATTTGGAAGGTACTATTAGAATATTAGAGGGCTCTTTAAGTAATTTTCTAATTATAATGGCTAGTTTTGTATTAGTTACAATTTCAATTTTGAGTTTGTTATTTGAATTTGTTAGTAACAAAACTCAACTTTACTTCTTCTTTTTCCCGATATAAAAGAAAGAAGAAGTCCCTTTATAAGGATGAGTTGTAATAGATTTTTCAATGAAAAGAGAAGTAGCCTCATTTCCCTCACTATTGCATTTTCAACATTATGCAACGGTTTTTTAGAAGCGATTCAAAATCCATTGCATATTAGAATCATATGCAACGGTTTTGCGACGATTCGAAACTATTGCAATCAAATTTTTTTCCTTTCCTAGTATAAGTAAATCGTTGCATATGATTTTAATATGACCGCTGTATAAAAGGGTTTGATGCAACGATTCTTAACAATTGCAATTAAAATTGCCGGTAATATGCGAGTGGTTTTAATAAATCGCTACAAACAAGTATTTTATGCAACGAGTTCTTAATTGTTGCATAAAAAATTTCAAGTAAAATTCTTAACCTACTAAAAAACTTAATTTTATCTCTCTCCCGTGACATCCGACCTCTCATCTCTCTCTCATGCTCTCTCCCTTTCTCTCGTCTCTCGTCTTGATCTCTCTTCGATTCAAATCACTTTGTTAATGTATTAGTTAAATGGTAGTTTAGATTGAAGTCTTAGCAACTTAAAAACGAGGTGTAAGAATTTTGTAGTTTTTTATTGAAGGATTGAGCAATACTGGGCTCGAAGTTGTAACTTCTTTTAAGTATCCAATTTTCTTTCAATTTATCTCCCTAGGTCTTGATATTGCATGTTTTTTTTTTAATTCATCTCTTTAGGATCGAGTATTGAATTTCTCTCTTTAGTTATTTACTTTTACTACTTTAGGACTCGATTTGCTACCGTTAGTGACTCGATTTACTAAATTTCTCTTTCACAAATGGGTTTTTGCATATTTTCCCGATTTTCTCTTATAAGTCTACTTAATTTGTGTTGTTTATTAATGGGGTGGTTAAATTTTAGATGATTATTTCTTTTCTTTCTAATTTTATGGATACGAAATCGGCATTCATATTTGGCAAAAGCATTTGAGGATTGAAGGTTGAATTTCGTAAGTTTTGTAATGTGAAACAAAATTTTATTTCATTTTATTCATTATTCCGTGATTTGATGATTTTCTCGAACTCGTATTGTCTCTTTGATTTGATTATTTTTTGCCCATGTTTGCCTTTGTATTGTTTCATTTTTTCTAGTAAATTTATCACTATCTAACTCTCGTCATTATGAGTGGTAGTGATGGCAAATGAAATTTTATCTTGTGATGTGCGCCCAAGAATGACTATGCAATATGAGTTTCAACGTTGTGCTTCGTAACCCTTTTTAACCAAAATTACCAAATTTTGATCTAGTTCATTGACTTAATTTGTTTCAAATTTTTACTAACTTCGATCGTCCTCTTTTATCATGTTGTGCAACCCCTTGCAGCGAGTCATGCTCGTTGTCGCGTGATGGCTAACGGCAGTCATGCCTACTCGCCGCATATTGGCTAGCAGAAGTCATTGCGTGCTAGCTCACAACGAGTCACTACGTGCTGGCTCACAAGCAATCATATATGCTCGTCGCGTGCTAGCTCGTAGCGATCCATCGAATGTCGGCACCCAGCGATCATGCAAGTCGGCTTACTAGCGATCATCGTGTGCTCGGTTCGCAATGGAATAAAATTTTGTTAAGATCTGTTCAGAATATTTTCATGTGGTTAGGTTTAATGGCACTAGGGTTCATCTAGTTTTGATTTTTGTTGCATTGAACTATGTTGTTCGTAAATCATTAGCATTTTTCAATGATGAAGAAATGAAAGCAACGGACTCCTAAAAAGAAGAAATAGAAATACCTATTATGTCCCTCTAGATCAATTTCATCGTATTTAAGGATGCAACAACTAATAAGTGGAGAGAATCAACAACCATAAGTAGAGCAAAAACAAGAGATTCAAGAAGAGATACATCTTCAAGAACAAGAACAACGAAGTTGTACATGAAGAAAATGAATTCCGAAGTGTAAACCCGAGAGAAATGCACAATTAGTAGACTTCAAAACTCCACCAAATATAGAAGAAATTAGTTAGATACCCGCGCTATGCCGTAGTCGAACAACCATTATATACGTAAAGTCAATTATTCATATGGTGTAATGCGGTAAAAATCTTATTTCTCATAATTAATATAAATTAAATTTATTTGCTGAGCGAAATCGTTTGATTTATATATATTTATAAACAAAATAATCAATAATATTAGCATAAAAAGTTGTATTTGAATAATTAAAAGGTTCTTTCAAAACATTATTTCAATTATTTTATTTAAAAAATACTGATTTTAGAACATAAAAAGGAATAAATAACAAATAATTGGTGTTATATACGCAGATACATAATTAATTTCTAACAAACTAATGATATATATATATATATATATATATATATATAATGATCATACTTAGTAGATTTAGAGTATATAGTATAAACTATTTTTTTTAAAAAAAAAAACATCTAAATTGTATGGAATATATTAAATTCAATAAATTGAAATAAAAACTACTACAAAATTGGTTTCCATCAATTTTACTTCTTAATTTAAGATGAAAGAGATTCTTGAATTGCAAATTAAATCATAAATTAGTTCATCTCATTTTGAAAAATGAATTAATTAATTCTTTTGGTTTCAAAAATAAATTATTAATTTTTTTAATTAGTGTTGACCACAAATAATTTATTTTTTATTTTAAAAAATATCTTTTTCATATCTTTACTTATTTTGTTATCTTTCTCTATTTCTTAAAATAAAAAATAAAACCATTGAAATAGCAAAAAGACCAAAAAATTAGTTTTTGAACCAAAAGGACTAATAGTGTTATGTATGCGGATACATAATTAATTTTCAACAAAACTAATGATATATATTATGATCATAGAATAAACAAACATTTAAAAAAACGTCATCTAAGTTATATGAAATATATAAAAGTCAACAAATTGAAATAAAAAGCTACTACAAAATTGTTTCTCATCAATTTTAATTCTTAATCTATGATGAAAGAGATTTTTAAATTGCAAATTAAATTATAAATTGGTTCATCTCGTTTTGAGGAATGAATGAATTAATTTTTTTGGTTTTAAAAATAAATTATTTAATTTTTTTTAATCAATGTTGATCATGAATAATTTATTTTTTTATTTTATAAAATGTCTTTTTTAAATATATATTTTACTTATTTTTTTATTTTTTCTTTATTTTTTAAACAAAAATAAAAACATTGAAATAGCAAAAAGGATAAAAAAAAATTAGTTTTTGAACCAAAGAGACTAATTAATTTGTTTCTCAAAGAAAGAGAGACTAATTTATAATCACTCTTGGAAAGCAAGTGACTTTGGCTCCCCTGCTAAAAATAAGAAGAAAAAAACATTGAAAGAAGAAATGAGCATTAAATGCTCAATCTGGAAAAAAAGAAGAAAATGATGAAAAAAAGGCCCAAAAAGAAAATTAAAAACAGAACAATCAAGGGTAAAAATAGAGTTTTTCAAATCCATCGAGTGACAAAAGAGAAACTAACGAAAAGGTAAGAGATTAAAAATCAAGCAACACAATGAATAGTGAATGTAAGTCTAAAACAATAGTAAATATCTCAGTTTTTTTTTTTACTAATATATATTAAATTAAAAATAAAAGATAAAAATTTTATTTAATTTCAGAATTTTTAATCAAATTTTGTATTTTTTTCGTGCTTTTTTATGTTTTCATAGATTTTGTTGTTAAAAACACGATTCATTTTTTTATATTCATTCGTTCTTAAATAAAAACCTACAATAATATAAATATAAAATTTTAAAAATATTAAGATATCTTAATATTTTTTTTATAAGACTAAATCAGAGAAATATATCAAAAATCTATAAAAATTTACATAAAAATTAACTAATGAATCTTTTATACTTTTTAAAAATAAGTACATTGATATATAGACACACACACACACACACAAAACAATCACTAATATTAGGGATAAAAAAATGTATTTAAATTATTTGGTGGTTCTTTTAAAATATTATTTTATTTAAAATAAAATAAATTTAGAATATTAAAAATAATTAATAGGAAATAGTTGGTGTTATATGTGTAAATGCATAATTAATTTTTAATAAAATCAATGATCTCAATACTTTTTTATACATTTCATTACATCATTACCATACTCTGTACAAATTAAAAAATATGCTTAAAAAAACTTAAGTTGTAAGAAATATATTAAAGTTAATAGAGTGTAATAAAAATAATATAAAATTTTATTCCAAAAAAATTGATTATATCAAGAATAAGGTAAAGAAACACGTGAATTCTATTATCTATTAAAAAATATATATATATTAAAAATTCATACACAGAGAAAGACAAATCATATTTACTAAAGATAAAATTTCATAAAAAATAAAAATAATAATTTGATGAGAATTTGTATAATAAATGACTAATTTAAGAGATTAATTCTAATCAATAAAAAAAATATAATTTGATATATGTGTTTGTTCTAAAATTTAAAAACATAAGAGGCAAAAACATGTTTTAAAAATATAAGGAACAAAAAAATATATTTTGAAAAAATGTGAGACAAAAATGAACTAAGTTAAAAATATGAGATGTCAAAATATTTTAAAAAATATGAGAATTTAAAAATATATTTTAAAAACATAAGGGATCGAAAAGAAATGAAGTGTAAAATTTGAAAATGAATACCCAAAAAACTATGAGAAATTACAAAAATTTCATTGCAAAAAATTACAAAATCACCACTTGTGAACGAGTAATGAATAGTTAACCAAGGTAAATGAACGAGTGTTTACTCGTTCATTTGCCCCATATCTTTTAGTTTCTTTTAAATGAATGAAACTACACAAAAAGTAGGTATAATTATGATTTCAAGATATAATATTATGAATATCAATACAACTTGCATTACAAATTTTGTTATTTTTGGTATAGAAGCTTCAAGTAAAAGAAAATGAGGGCCAACAACAATGAAAGAAGTACATACACGAGCTATTGAAGATAGAAAGCCTATTTTTCTAAATGAAGCAAACTAACAAATAAGCCTCGATGATAAGATTTTGAATGAGTTTAGTAGCTTCTTGGGAAAATTAGCTCGAAATGGGAGTCTTGCACCATTGAATCACGTTAATTGGCATAAGATGCCTACTACGGAAGCATTATGGGAATATGTTCAAGTAATTCAGCTTTATCTCTTTATATTTCTCTCTTTGTATTGCCATAATTTTTTGCCTAATATATGTAAATTTATTTGATATTACATGTTAATCCATCCTTATTTTTCAATGCCAATGCTAACCTTATTTTTTAATGTAAAAAAAAAAAATACATAACTCCTTTCGAAGGTAAGAAATGGGTTTTGGCCACAATAGGAGATAATTGGAGGTTGTACAAATGTCAATTAAAGAAGGGTCACTATTACCGGTATAAAAATGACAAACTTAGAATGCTAAATCGTCCAAAACACATTCAAGAGAATAAGTTTAGAGAATTGCTCGAAGTATTGGAATTCGGATAATACTAAGGTATAAGAGTTTTTCATTTTTATCACTACTTCTCTATATTTTGTTTATATCATCAAAGTTTATAGTAATATTGTTAATTGAAATTATTATATAGATGATAACGGATATAAATGTTGGAAATCGTAAATGGCAAAAAAAATATGCACACAATGGGTAAAGGGAGTTTCGCTAGGATACGAAAGGAATTGGTAAGAAACATGACTTTACTTTATAAATCTGAATATTGAGCAATGTATGCTTTTCTTATAGAAAATGCTTTTGTTAATTTCATTGATTGTGTGTAAGCTAGAATACCTACATTTTAAAGTGTATGGATTGACATGTATGGCTTGCTTCGATTTTAAACTTTTAATTGAAATGTTTCTTGTGGCTAAACTAAAAAAAATTATTGTTGTACCTATTACTTGTGCAAAACCAAGCACTAATCCAATAACGGAATAGGCAAAGGACATGATTGCAGCAAGAAATGATAGCCATTGTATGTTATGAAAATTTGATAACTAGGACAATACAAGTTGAATAGGTCCAAACAATAGTATATATAAACCGCCTCCATATTCACGACACCCTCATGCCCTTCGTACAATAACTCTTTGATTTCTAAATTGTCGCTCATTAGAGAAAGTAATTAATTAATAGTATGTATTGATAATAACTATAGGGAAGCAAAGAAACTTAGCTACTAATTACTCCAATTCTCAAAAGTAAAGCAAGGTAAATAATAAAAAAGATGAACAAAATTTTTTCATAAAGTCATATACGAGAATTAGAGGTCTTTTTTTCTTTTTGCATAAGGGTTGTGAAAAACTTCATATTTATCTACTAGAACTTAAGATTATCCATTTCTATAGACAGACTAATCTATTGTCTTCAAATATCACCTATTGTAATATTTTTGCGAACCCCAGAGACCAAATGTACTGGCAAAATAAGCTACATAACCCAAACCACCCACTTGAACACAATCCTATATGAACAACAATAGGTAAAATTACATAAACTAATCCATGCATTTACATTTAGTTTCATTAAATTGAACTCCTCTAATATCATAAGCGTAAGTCCAAACATATAATACCATAATATTTAGAGCTCCTCTATCATATTTTTTTTCTTTTTCGTTTCTTTTGTTCTTGTGATATGTCCATCTAAGTTTTGAGAGACCTTCAATATTGATCTAGGATCTTTCAAAAGAAGGAAAAAATGACCTACAATGTTGTATGATAAGAATTTAAACAAAATATTGTCTAATGATTTCATCCTCAAGAATTCTTCATCACTTACATAATTTATTTTCAACATAAGAAATATCTTCACTTTTTTAAATTTATTGTGGCTAAAATTTGTTTCTTGATAAGTAACAAGATGCAAACGAAAATAAGGAAGAACTAACTCATTACCGAAATGTTTATTGAAACTCGAAAAAGAAAAATTGAACATTCTTATAAGGAATCGGATGAGGATTCACATTTTTTTTAATTGGACATGGTCGATCGTGTCCCCGCAAAATCGATGTGGTCGGTCACATCCTTTCAAATGAATGTGGTCAATCACGTTTCCTTCGACATGGTCAATCATGTCTTACAAAATCGACGTTGTCGGTCGCGTCCCTTCAAATCAATATGGTCGGTCACATTTCCTTTTAATTGGACATGGTCTATTATGTCTTTGCGGAATTGATGTGGTCGGTCGCATCCTTTTAAATAAACGTGGTCAATCAAGTTCCCTTTTGACATAATCGATCATGTCTTACAAAATCAACATGATCAATCGCGTCCCTTCAAATTAACGTGATCGAGTCACATTTCTTTTTAATTGAACATGGCTGGTCATGTCCCTATAGAATAAATATGGTCGACGTATACTTTCAAATAAATATGGTCGAGTCACACCCTTTTTTAAATTGACATGATCAATCATGTCCTTTCAAAAATCGACATGGTTAGTCATTTCTTCCTCAACATTCTTTTATTTTTTTTTAGAAGCTTACTATGTAAAGTCAAGAAAAAATGTTTGTCAATGACTTTATAACATAAGCATTATAAAGAGAGGGCAATCGTTATCACCTAAATTTTTACCCTTAATACTTTTTCTTCAATTTTTATTTTTATTGCAAAATACCAAAAAAATGAAAAATGAAAAAAAAAAGAAGAAAAAATGGAAAATGGAAAAGAAAAAAATCAATGAGAATAATTAGTTTATGTTAAAGAAAGAAGAGAAAAACAAAGATGGAGGGGGTTAATTGAAGAAATGGAAAGTTTGAAGGTAAAAAAAATGATAATTGAGGGTCCAATCAAAAAAATCAAAACTTATATCCTTTAATTAAAACAACAAGGGGGCACAATTGAAAAAATAAAAAGAAAAGTCTCAATTAATTGGGATTTAAAGGGCCTATTGAAGCAAAAAAATCAAGATTAAACTCAAATTGATGGATGGAAGAGAGCCAAAGACCAAAGCTGAATCTTTGCCAATGAAACCCTACATATAAAAGTCACCCATGCATTTTTTAGTATAAGTTACTATTCATCATCACCTTCACAAAAAAAAAAAAAAAAACCTCGCTAGCGAGACACTATCCCCTCTCTCTTTCACTCAAAAATTTCCTCCATGGATGCCCATTTCCTCTCTTTCTTTCCTTGACAAAAACCACAATAATCACCCCACGGATACTCATCTTCCTCCCCAACACCTATCCTTAACCAAAACTATTGTTCATCTTTCCCATATCTCCTTCACTTAGCCCACTGCAACCCCTCCACACACAACCCTTGCTCGCCAACTCTTGCCCATAGCCACCCATACACAAGCAGACCTCACTAACATAGCCCCTCACCCACAACCTACATCACCTCCTCATAGCCCCTTTTGACATGGCATTATAGCCCCCATAATTTCATCCTTACAAACTCCATATAATAGCCCTCTCTTCTCCCTCACCAAGACCTCTCTTACAACAACCATTGTCTAAGCCACTAAAAACCTATAGTGTGCGACCAGTCCAATCCTTTTCTTTGTGTGTGCCAACTCGCGCACCACGAGCCGGCTCCTCGCAACCCTAATGCCAAACAACCCCGTTGTATTAGCTCACCTTCACATCTACTCGCTCTTGCCCACACCCCTCGTCCAAGCCTCCAGACTTCCTCATTGCCCAAAACGACCCCCACTGCCTAGATACGCCAACGCCTCATTGTCTTCCCCCTTCTCCTCCTCGCCCAACTCTCCAAGGCCAATGCCAACGCCTCATTATCTAGGCCATCAAGAGCACGTAGGAGTAGCAACCTCACGACCCAAAGCCACCGGACACCCTAAGGTAACGAGCTAGTTCTTCGCTAGCCTCCCAAACCTATGCCCCTTACCCCTTCCAACCAGCTCACCCACACACACAAGTAAGCCCACACCAAGCCTCATCGCACTCCACTCTAGTCCCCCAACTCTAGCAACCCACACACCAGGTTCCGAACTCCAGCCCTTACCCAAACCATCACACCCGGGAGCTCTAACTCTAGCCTTGAAACAAGTCACCAATGCCCCCAAAAACACCTCCAAAAAGCCTCTTTGGACAACCCATTAAACCATCAAAATAGCCACCAAAACACCTCAGGCCAGCCTTAAGATAGCCCCAAAAAACCCCTAAAGCACCCACTAAAATAGGCATAAAACATCTCTCAAATAGCTCATTTGACACTTTTTTAGAGCTACCGAAAAAAGAAATAAATAAAAGCAAAAAAAAAAGACAAAAATTTATTGTGTTAAATTATGTTGGTAAGAACAACATGATGTTGAAGAATGCATTTGCTTGATTTTCGACAAGAAAATAAAAAGAAAAGACAAAAAAGCCACCTTAAGCTTTCGGGAACTCGCAATTATGCGAGTAGTGACTCCGCAAATTTGAAAGTAACTTTGGAATATTCACCTAAGTAAGAGAGGAGTTTTTTTCCACTTTAGTGGCACTCACACCACACATTTCTCACCAACGCTTACTCTCCGTTTCCGACTAATTGAATAATCGATTATCATCATGTATGAAGAGGGTAAGACTTACTTCAAATCAAACATTGATATTTCAAGACTCTTGGGTAAAAATCATAAAACCATAGCACTTCGAAAATATGATAAAGGTTAAAAATGATTGGTATGTTTGGAATGTGATTAAAATTGCTATATTTGGCTTCATATTTACGGATTAAATGCGGTTAAAATAAAATATTATTGCAATGACCATTAAAGGACAATATGTCATGTTTTCTCGTTAATTATGCATCTCTATCCAAATGTGAAGTTTGTGTTAGTTTTTGTGATTCAATTGACTTTTCATGATTAGTTACAATGTACAACGAAGCCATTGATGGCTTCCCACTTATGTGATGTAGTCGTCGATGGTTTCGAAATCATTTTGTCTAGTGCTTGATTCCTATCTTCCCTGCTTCTTGTTTACTATTCCCTACTTCCTGTTTTCTATGTTTTCTTGCTTATTTTATCGAAATGAAGCTTTCGATAGGTTTTCACCTATGCGAAGAAGTTGTCGGAGGGCTTCGAAGCCACTTTATTGATTTTTATACTCGATTCCTATTTTGTAATGCTTGTTTTCCTCGCTTTCTTATTTTCGATCCTTGTTGCCTATTTTTAATTTTTCATTGTTTATTTAATCAAAATGAAACAGTCGGTGGCTTCCCACTTATGTGATAAAGTCGCTATTGGTTTCAAAAATAATTTTTCATTTAATATCTCGTTTGTTTGAAATGAAGTCCCTAGTGGCTTTCCACTTATATGACAAAGCCGTTGGTGGCTTCTAAATAGTTATCTCGCTCCTCACTGGAGCAACATCAAGTTATCGATGACTTTCCACTCCTATGACGAAGTTGTCGGTAACTTCTTAAATGTGTGACCTAAAGTAATCGGTAGCTTCCCACTTGTGTGAGCGAAGTCGCAAGTGACTCAATGCTTATGCCAATAAAAGGCTATTCATCTTTATAAACTCACCTATTGATTGATAATAGGTCATGTTCACTAATGATTAGCCGCAGTTCCAAATTCCTTCGCCTTTTTCCCCTTTGGGTAGGCGGTATTGACCTTAGATCGACTCGAACGCCCAAACTATCCTATTTTACATCTAAACCATCTCGTCCCATAGTTTTACCAAATAAATTCATTTAAATAGGCATAGAAGTATAACATAGTAAGAATTAGATTTTTATGTTCACGAGTAAATAATGCGACCTACGTCGGGTAAGACGGGATAGTGGTAATGTCATATCTTCTCTATACGTAACCGATTCCTTATCTAGATATCAATGTAGATCAATATGTTTAAGGTTTCCTAGTTTTCTCCAATTAGCTAGGTGGCGACTCCTTGTTTTGGCTTCTCCTCGCGGTGCCCAACGTCGACAAACATTACATTATATATGTGTCTTTATTTTAATGTAGAATCTAATATGTCAAACCAGTAACATTAAAAATTAAAAAAAGTAACCAAACGTAAGTTGTCGTTGTTGCTTGATGGTTGGTATCTAGATTGCTCATTGAACATGTATCGTGTTCTAACCGTCTAAGGCTCTTGGGTTTTAGAATTATTAGACCTTTAGGTCTCCTATAGAAAGAAAATAATAAATAAATAAATAAAAATAACTAGACGAACACAAGGAATTCTTTATCTTGTTACAATGCCTAAAAAGTTGCTAATATATATAGAAAGATTGGTAAATGTTCTCTCTAATTCCCCTCGAAGTGCTCTTTTTTATATATTGGCAATATTACATATAGTGCGATGGTAGAGGACGAGGGGCATGACTCCTAGAATTTTAAAAAATTTTACTTTTTGGTTCTAAAATTTTGAAAAAAAAATTAATTACACCATACAAATTAATTAAGGATTAACTTTTTTAACAGCTTTTTTAACTTATAAGTTAAAAAAAATAACCCTTAATTAATTTGCATGGTGTATTTAATTTTTTTCAAGCTTAGGTTTCTTGATATATTTTAGCCAAAAAAAAAAAAAAAAAAATTACAAAGAACCCTAAAAGAAAGAGGTGGGTTTTTATTATTCTTAGACTCGTTTACATATTCACAACATTTTTGTTATTTTAGGTTTTTTTATGCATTTATTCCTCCCACATTACTGTTCACCTCTCACTACTAATTTTGAGGTTTTTTTTTTCGGACATTTTATATGTAAATTTTTGCTATGTTGTGTTTCATCCCTCATTTTTTAACAATTTTTGTTTCGATTTACAACTTTATTTGTATTATAATCTGGTTACTAATTGTTAAGAGGATAGAGAAATGAAAAGAGATGAGAAATAAGAGAGCAATCTATGTATAAATTTTTAATGATTTTTTAGAATATTGTTATTTGCTATTTAAAAAAAATAATATAATTTAGATAATTTGTATTAATGATTTTTTTAGATAATTTGTCTTATACTTTTTTGGAAAAAAATTTTAAAAAAAGTTTTTAGTTAAAAGTTCATAAATTTTAGACTTTTTATTATAAGTTATTAGTTAAGAATATGGATATAAGAGAATAAATTATATTTTTTAGCAGAAAATTTATAAAAAACATAAAAAATATTTTGTTAAACACAGAATTAAAAAAGGTAATTATATTTTTACTTTCTATTTGATATATTTTAATAACTAACAATATAACAAATACCATTAAATTAAAATTATTTTTTAAAATAAAATTTTGTCCGACCCTGTATGGTGCTGGTAAAAAACCTAGTGACTCACCTAAAAGATCACATTTGGGCTGAGCGAACCGTTTGTAGTTTTTTTTTTATCACTCGGTAGCTAACAAAACCCACTTCGCTTTTCAAACACGAAAAAAATTTTTAAAAGAGAAACCACACTCATACCCATATATAAATAAATCAAACCAAAATTGTTTTCTCAGATCTAATCTAATACTTTAAATCTTTGATGATCAACATTTTCGTTAACTGAGTTTGCAGAGAGATCAGAATTCGCTGAAAAATGGAGACTCCACAAGGAGGATCCGAGAGAGACAAATCGAACCCGACTTCTTCTCCTGCCTCCGTCGTCTCCAATTTCTGGAAAGGTAACATTTTAATTTATTCTGGTTATTTTTTTTCATGTAACTGAACTTTCACAGTTGATTTATCTATTCTTTCTTCAATTTATCGGCATTTTATCAATTTACGAGCGGATGATCGTTTCTTTATTTATTTATTTTTATATTGATTTGTTATCAATTTATCAGTCGTTTGTTGAGTCTTTAACTTATGCTGCATTTTGCAAGAGTAGGACAAGAAATATTGTTTTGGATAACTTCTCTCTGTTTTTTTTTATTTTTTTTAATTTTTTTAACAGACTTTGAGTTGGAGAGAGAGAAAAGTGTGTTGGATGAGCAGGGGCTTAGAATTGCCGAAAATCAGGAGAACAGCCAGAAAAACCGAAGGAAGCTTGCCGAGAGCACTAGAGGTATCACTGCCACCACTAATTCATTAAATATTCGTGCAGATCGAGAAGGGTTTTTTCTTTTTCTTTTTTTTTTTTTTTTTTTTTAGCGAGCCTGTTTAGTATCTAAAGAATTACTTTCCAATATATTGTTCTTTATTTAATTGTGATTTTTTTTTCATTGTTTTTGTTGACAGATTTCAAAAAGGCTTCCTCGGATGAAAAGTTAGGGTTGTTTAATTCTTTGCTTAAAGGGTTCCAGGAAGAAGTAGATAATCTTACTAAGAGAGCGAAATTTGGAGAAAATGCTTTTCTTAATATCTATCAGAAACTTTATGAGGCTCCAGATCCTTATCCTTCTCTTGCTTCAATTGCTGTAAGTACCATCCCAATCTGTTTAGGGGGTTTTTTCTTCTTTTTCTAATGATTGCTTTGTTTAAAACTATGAATTCTGCAAATCGTTTGCCACCTTAGAATACTATATCTTTGACGAACAAGCTTCAAGTTATATTTGCATTTAATAAGCGTAGATGCCTCTTAAACATGGATTGGTGATATCGTTCTTCAGAAAATGCAGCAGTGACAAGATTTTGAGTGGCTTAACGAGGTGGATAATTTTATAATTTTGGACTGTCCTTGTTGCTACATGTGGAAAGCTTGTGTGTGCATGCATGTCTGTGCAAAGTATCTGTGTTGGTGTGTTTTGTGATAAATTCAGGAGTCTTGTTTTCTTTTTAATCCTCTTGAAAAACTGGTGAGGACTTAGTTTCTGCTGTTTTAGTTCCATAATTTTATGAATACTGGGAATTTAACTGCTATAATTTTTATGTAAATCGTAGTGCATAGTATTGGATATAAGTTTGGAAACCGAGTAATATTTTAGGTCCCAGCCCAACGATGTAAGGTTTCACCTGTTAGCAATGTAGTCTTTTCAACATTGACCATTGATGTCTGTAGTGCAAGCCTTTGAAGTAATGTGGAGTTTAAAAAGTTATTTTCCTCGTGATCTGTAAGTTTAGTTCTGGGTGCTAATTGTCTACGTTCACAATTTTGTCCATAGTCATTGATTGAGTAACCATATCGGAAACAAGCACCCTTTTTAACATCAGCTAAAGCTTAAATGCAGGAGTTAAATCTGAAAATTTTAGAATTGTTCCTGATGCCCTCCTGCTGCCAGGATGAGAATCCTTATGACCCACACAGCATCAATCTACTCTTCAAAACTGATGCTTTTCCCTATGCAGGAGCAAGATTTGAAATTGTCTGAACTAGAATCTGAGAACCGGAAGATGAAAGTTGAGCTAGAGGAGTTCAGGACGGAAGCAGCTCACCTAAAGAATCAGCAGGCAACAATAAGAAGACTTGAAGAGCGCAACCGTCAGTTAGAGCAACAGGTATGCGTTTTTTTGCTATGGACACTACCTTACCAGTGAGAAGTAAAGTTTTACTATTCCCCCACCGTAGATGTCAAGTTTGTAATTACATGGGCTCCTATGGACCAAGCAGTGATATTGCTTATATGATTTATAACAAGCAGTTTGGCTGGTATATAAAAGCAGAGACACTTTATCTTTTCTCTCTCTATTTGTCTCTCTTTCGTTTTAATTATTTTTGTTAAAATATTGAGCCATCTACCCTTGAGAGATGGCAATCAATTTACGTGATTTGCTCTCTGTCTCTGTCTCTGTCTCTGTCTCTGTCTCTGTTTTTCTTTTTTATTTTTTTATTTTTTTATTTTTTTATAGGAAGGTGATCTGCTCCTTTGCAATGATATATTGGAGCCTAATTTTCTTATAAGGCATTCAATTTCTCTCTTCTTTCTTGATAGTTAGGAAAACTGATGTGTATCTTTATGCATAAGTTCTTTATACTTAGAGGTTTTAGCATACATTGTGCATATGCGCTGCATAATTTTGTCTCTCCTTTGCCCAAACTTCCCTGCCTAAAGTTGATATCATCACATACAATTTGAAACAAAGGGGAAGTACAAAAATAAAATATAATTTTATTCATATCTGGAAGCATTTGTTGTTGTCAGAGACTCAGATTTATGTATACAGGACACAAGAATGGGGAAATATAATCCATTCTGACTGATTGTAAGCTGGTTGCATTGGGTTTGTTACTAAATGAGGACCATTGGCATTTTTTCCTCTCTCTCCTTCTATTATAATATTGAAAGTAGTAGACCCTCTGTTAGTTGGCATTATGATCGCCTTTCATAGATATCTGCTATAATATGTCTGCCTCATGTTTAATCTATTCTAATTATTTTGGAAAGAAAGAACGGTGATCATCTACTTATTGATGTTTGGTTCAGATGGAGGAAAAAGTGAAGGAAATTGTGGAGATTAAGCAACGTAGTTTGGCTGAAGAGAACCAGAAAACATTAGAGGTTTTAAAAGAAAGGTATTTTATCTGTGATTTGTTGTAGTGATAGATACTTTTCATTTTCACCAAAAGAAAGAAAAATTGAAGTTTTGTTGGTGTCTGTTTGAACTTTTCATTTTACATATCTCCCTTTCTCGTCAGGGAGCAATCATTGCAAGATCAATTACGACAAGCTAAAGAAAGTGTTGGAACTATGCAGAAATTACATGAACTTGCACAAAGCCAATTGTTTGAAGTTCGTGCTCAATCAGGTGATACGCAAATCTTGACTTTCTGTACTGGTGCCATAATATTGTTCTCACATCTATAATATCCTTAATCATGATTACAAGAAGCTCTCGTCTGTAAATTCTATTTCCATTCGAAGTATCTTATACCTTTTTATCTTTTAATAATAATATCAGAGGAAGAAAGGGCAGCAAAGCAATCAGAGGTCAATCTTCTGATGGATGAAGTGGAAAGGGCACAAACACGCCTGCTTAGTCTTGAGAGGGAGAAGGTTTGTGTTTCAAAATTTCTTAATTTTTACTTGTAATCAATCCTTCCCATTTTTTTATTTTCTTCCATTTTCCCAACTTCACTGGCTTAGCTGCTTCCTCTTCGTCTTCTGTTGTTTTCATGGTGGACTTCCTGGTCAGGTTTTTTGATAATCAATATGTTCTCGTTTTAACTGCTAGAGCTTATATAGGGAAATTGAAAGAAGAATCTCATTTTTTCTTTGATATTACTATTATTCTTCATAAATCAGTTTAGTGTATAATATTTTATTCATAAAGAATGTTTGGTGTTGAATGGTCAGGTATCCTGCATCAGATTCCAGCATTGATAATTTACTTGGCAAACTATAGAACAAAAGAACTGCATATTTAATTGTCTTCATTGGCCTATCATTGAGTTTAGTTAGCGACACTAATTGAATGAAATTATTTTCTTGTTGTTTTTGCTTCATGGGACATGTCAGCAGGGTTCTTACGCTGCGATTTTAGCTCAATGTCTTTTCTTTGGGTTTAACAAAATATTCAGTTTCAATATGTGATTTCAATTTTTTTTGGACACTAGCGATCAGATTCAGGCAGTCACTCCTGCTTGTGTTTATCTTCATTTTCCTTCATCTGGGAGTATGAATAAACCTGGCTGAGGATATAGGTTTTTGTTTCTTTTTATAGAAATTGTTGTTGGAGAATTTAGTCCAAGATTTTTATTTTCACGCCAGCTACTTTTGGGTTTTCTATTTTATTTTATTTGTTTTATTGTCACTTCTTATTAAATCTTTAGGAGGAAAGTATTATCTACTCCTTAAAATAGATCATGCTTCCACTTTCCATCCCAAAGTGAAAAGATCATGCTGTATAACTTCACGCCATCATATGATCCATGCTGCCAACTTCTCTATTGTTCAAGATAATAAGTGTTTTGAATGGACTTTTAACCATTGGCTTTTTCTTCTCTTTAATGCTCTGAAATATTAACTTGACCTCTCTGCAGGGTGTCCTACGCTCTCAATTGCAATCAGCTAATGAAGAGACTGAAAATAAGAAAGGGTAAGGCACTTTAGCACCACTGCCTCTGCTTCTGCTTCTACATAAACCACTGGCCTTTATGAAGATATGGATTGGATTTGCATATTTGTAATATTTCATTCCTCCTGTGATATTTCTTTCCATGATGAATGTTTGCATCATTCTAATCTATGTAGCATATTCTCTAACAGCAGTTTTTTTTCTTGAGCTCATTGTTTGTTGCTGTGTTGCAGTGACAATTCAGATTCAAATAGCATTTTTGAGAGCTCTTTGAATGCCAAAGAGAAGATTATCTCTGAACTTAACATGGAACTTCACAACATTGAAACCACATTGACAAATGAGCGAGAACAACACATTAATGAGATCAAAAAATTGAATACCTTACTTCATGAGAAGGTATGACACTTGTTCTTTTAGTGTCCTTTCAATGCTTAGCAACAGATATTGACCCTGTTGAACTTGAAATTTGTTAGATTCTTTTTTCATTCTCATGGAATACTTCATTTGCTTTGTGAAATTCAAATGACTGGATGTATCATTTACCAGGGATAAGAGCTGTAATATTACAACGTTTATAGTTTCTAGCATTTCCCTTTAATTTATGGCTATTGATTTGCTTCAAGGCTTTAGCCATACTTGAATAAGTTACTTTGGGGAAAAATTTTGTGGGCTAGGAATGTGCAAAATTATGTTGATATCTAAAAAGTTGGGATCTTCTGGATTGAGGTTGCATGAAGTGTCATATGAACTAAATTTCGATTAGGCGTCAAATTATTTGGGCTGGAGATCTCCTGAGGAAGAAGGAAGAGCTATTGTTACATGGAGTTTGCACTTTAGTGATTGTTTTGACATGGCATGGATGGGTGTGGGCATGCAATCTGTTGTGTTTAAGACATGCCATTTTCAAACCTGTTTTGTTTGGAGCTGTTCATGTATTCAAGCCAGAAATGCTCAGACACAGAGAGGGAAAGGGTAAGAGAGAGATGGGGTAGAATGAAGGAGAGCATAAGGGAGAAACCATCACTTGTGAGTCCTTCTATTTTGGAATTTTTGATTAAGAGACTCCTCCTGGGATTTGGATATGGACTGATCAGCCATTCAAAAGAGTTTGAAGTCTGCATCTCATACTTTCCTGTTTGTGCCCTTCTTTATTGGGCGTTCAATCCACCTTGCTCAACTTAACTAGTTTTATGGACTTAGTTGATATGGCATAGCTAACAATAAAACTAAGTACTAAAAAAATAGATGATGACAACAAATGCTGTTTCAGATTTTTTCCCATATCTAAGGAGTTAGATCAGAACAAGTCAGATACATAGATAAAAATATATCCAATACTTCCACCTGAACCTGGGCAAGAAGGTTTTGACAGATGATCTTTGCTGCAAAGTCAAAGCGAGCAGATAAGACATCCAAGATTTACGTCACTGATTTTGAAGAAGTAATGTTGGATAGTGTGTATGAATGAGGATTATTACGAATGACTGCAGGAACTTAATTTGGTGTGCTAATGAATAATGATTTAGGATGCAAAATCATCAATGTTTGCATTTGCTTATATAGATCTTTTCTTTTTGACCTTTTGTGTTGATTACTTGCATATTCCTTCATTTTGTTTATGCAGGAAGTTGCTCTCGAGGAGATGAAGAAAGTGCTTCAAGCAAGGCCAACTGAAAAGTTAGTTGATGATTTGCGTAAAAAAGTGAAAATTTTGCAGGTAACTACCTCTGCCATTTTGGTGATTATTCAAGAGTTCTTGTCGATAATTTTTTTTTCCTGGGGGGGTTTGGGGTGTGTTTGGGGTTGGTGGTTTTGGGGTATGCTTAGCCTTTTGAATGTCATTGAAATGTGAAATAAAATGTCTTTATATGAAGTTTTAGTTGCGTTGTGGGTTATTATACTCAGGTAGGTGAAGCCATTAATTTAGTTTGGCTATATTGGTTAATAATTTATGCTGTTATTGTCGGCCTGAGGCTTATCATAGATAAGCTCCAGAGGTCTGAATTTGCTATTCAATCCGATGCTAGAGCTCTCCTCACTTTCTGTGCCCTTCACAATGTTTTGTATCTCTCTGTTAAAGGTTTCATTGTTATATTATATGATTTAGGCTGTAGGTTACAATTCCATTGAGGCTGAAGATTGGGAAGTAGCTACAAGTGGCGAAGAGATGAGCAAAATGGAGTCGCTTCTTCTCGATAAAAACAGGAAAATGGAACATGAACTCACACAGTTGAAGGTATTAAATAGTCCTTGCATTACTTTGTTTCCTTTTCAGTTTTCCTTTTAGGGATTTATCATCTAGATCTAGCTGAAGTTTCTTAAATCAATATTGTCTAAATGTTTTCTTTTCGTCTTCTTTTCTTTTTTTCAATTTAATTCAATTTATTCATTTTTTATTGGTAAGATTTCAATCTTCAGCCCACCTTTGATCACCCAAGTCAAGGATGAAGGCCATGTTTGGAAATGTTTAAAAGGTGGTTAGTGATGTTTAGGATTGGTTATGATACTCAAATTTTGTTGCTTTCAGGTCAAACTCTCTGAGAAAGTGACTTTGCTGGAAGCAGCTGAAGGCAAGATAACAGAGCTTACTGGGAAGGTTAACGAACAACAAAAATTGATACAAAAGTTGGAAGATGATATATCAAAGGTTGGACTAATGACTTTTGAATGTCTTGACATGCCATATTCTGTTACTTGGTCACTCTGCATCTTCATGTTAGCCACTGTGAATCTATCATGCTCTGCAGGCAATATTGATAGGTCTACCTGATTTCTCAGATTCAAAATGTCCATTTAGTTCATGAAATTATGATCTTTCAATTTTTGACTGGACAAGTTATTGGCAAAGAATTATAGGCATCCAGTTTATAGATAATTTACAATCCTGCTGAGACATAATTAGCAAATAAATGAACAAAAACTGTCTACCCATCATAGATGATAATTATGAACAATGAACACTTCAAAATGTAATTCAAATATTTTCCCTCCTGGTGTAGGGTTATAGCTCCAAAGATCGGAAAGGCAGTCTATTTGAAGGTTGGGATCTTTCGGAAGCAGGGGGAGCTGAGTTATCTGAGGTACCTCTCTCTTTCTTGCTACTCTACAATTTCCAGGAATGTTTTTTTTTTTTTGAGATGAAATTAATAACAAGCATTGATCATTGATGTGTTATTTGTGATTGTCATGAATAACATTATTTTCACTCATCTCTTGAAAATAGTTAATGGATGCCATCATCTTCACCCTTCAATACTTATGCATGGCAAGTTTTACTATTTGTTTGGATTCAGAAGATACTAGGAAATTGAAATATGCTAGTATGCATTTGGGGAAAAAAAGGAAGAAAAGATTGATAACTTAATTGGCTATTGAACAACCAAGGAGGGAAATCATGGAAATAACATCAATTTAAATATTTTTACTTGCAGTTTTTATTTCATTGTTTTTCCTGAGTGGCTATTTGCAAAGTCATAGTCTTCCTGTTCGAGAATGGGAATTTATTGTTTGTTTTGTTTGCCAAATCATAGTCATCCTGTTTGAGGAAGGGAATTAATTTGTGAAATAGGCTTCATGACCATATTTGGAGCTTTTGCTGGGGTGTTGGAATAATACCTTTTATTGATTATGTTGAGTTCTTCTGGATTTATAATTTAACAATGGTGAAATTGAATCTCTCATAACTATCAAGGTTTTCAGGGACAATCCATATCAGGTTACACTTCAACTACCATTTTGATATTTTAGTGTTGGGTAAATTACACTAACCCCCTCGAGGAATCATGAAATTAGGATGAAATTACCTGAAAGTTTAGAGATTTGACACTAACCTCCTCCAGGTTTCATAGAATATTACATAAATCCCCCTTCAGAGTAACTTCTGTAAATCAGAAACATAAAAGCATGATGCCTTCATAAAAAGTAACCATGCGTGTAAATTTTTTGTGTAATTTATCCTTTTGTGTTTTGGTGTCATTCTTTCTCTGAAGTTCTTTTCTTCTCCATGAATATTATCTTGTTCAAACATGCCTCTTCTGGTCCAGAATTCAGATCAGAAACATGTTTCCTCAGATCAAGATCAGAGTTCAATGCTCAAGGTGATTTGCAATCAGCGAGATCGATTTAGGGCACGTTTGCAGGAGACAGAAGAGGTATGACACTATGCAATCTTTTTGTAAATACTCACTTTCCCTTTCAGTTCAGTTTTTTGTTTGGTACATTGCAAAGTATTCGCATTGGTAGATCAAATGTTAGTGTGATTTAAGTGACAATTCTTCAAAATATTGTAGGAGGTGAGGCAATTGAAGGAGAAGATAGGGGTGCTAACAGCAGAGTTGGAGAAAACAAAAGCTGATAATGTCAAGCTATATGGAAAAATACGCTATGTCCAGGATTACAACCTTGAGAAAGTAGTTTCTAGGGGATCAAAGAAGGTACCTAATTGCATATCAATTTCTATCTCTACTTACCTACTTGCTTCTAGTGCTTAATTGTTTCAATGTTATATGATCACTTTCAGCATGTGGAGGATCTTGAAAGTGGCTTTACCTCAGATTTTGAATCTAAATACAAGAAGATATATGAAGATGATATAAATCCCTTTGCTGCTTTTTCAAAGAAGGTTGTATTCTTTGAGCTCATCTGGTAAATGTTGTTTCATATCAAATCGCATGGTTACATGTTTGATCATAATGTGGTTTTTAAGGCCTGCCAAGTCCCTTTTCTTCTCTAGCCTTTGTCTTCCTATCCGAAGGTAGTAACTGAATAAAAGGGGCGTAAGCCTCAATAGCTTATGCATATACTTTCACTGATTTCGTTGAGCTAGGGATTTGTCATTGTTATTATTTAAGAATACTCACTTCAGTCTTCCATTTTTCTCCTAATAATTTAGAGGTACTAATAGTCTGTTTTATTATATTTTTAATGAAGAAAACTGAAAGCGATATCTTTTCACCTTCAATATTCAGATGCCTCAATTGAATGCATACATCTTGTACTTTGTTTGATGGAAGTTTACTTTGTTCCTGTTAGAAAGTAATATAAATTATATTATTGGGCCATACCTAACAGCTTAAGCTTTTAGGTGAGATGGTTTTTTAATATGGAATCAGAGCTTAGTTGATCAAGAGATTCTGAGTTCAAGTCTAACGACCTCTAATTTCTCAAGTATTAAGCACAAGACAATGTGGACATGTGTAAGCTTCAAGCCCACATGTTGGAGTTTTCAATTGAGGGGGTGTGTTAGAGAGTAATATAAATTATATTATTGGGTCTTACCTAACAGCTTAAGCTTTTAGGTGAGATGATCCTTTAATAGTTCCTGCTCGCTTTAGATTACCTTGTTACTCACATTTACTGGTGGGAGACAATTGAGGGGGAAAAAAAGTTATTGTTTAGGGTTGAAAGTTTGTATGAGGAAGTTGTACAAAAAGTGTTGGTAAACAGATATTGGCTGCAAATTCGAAAATAAAAGTCATAAATCCAGTAAATGGATTCTAAGAACCACATTCTTTCTTTCCGTTTAATTAGCGAGCATCATTTACATGATCTACATTTATGTTCGATTTATTGGCAGGACCACATTCATTTACCATCTTGCTGCATATCCTGGGCTTGTTGTACAGGCTTTTTGTAGCCATTTATTGTGTACTAACCAATCATTTATTTGTAACTAGGAGCGGGATCAAAGATACAAGGAGTTGGGTTTCAGGGATAGAATCACACTTAGTAGTGGACGTTTCCTTCTGGGTAACAAGTATGTTATGGTTTCCTCTTTTTTTCCCCTCACTTATTTCTCAGTACATAGTGCAAATCTTTATCTATGCATCCCTCAAATACAAGGATTATATCATCACCACAGCTAATGTCATCTTACATGAATCAGCATTTGGCAGCTTGATGAGTTTCTGGCCATCTTACTGAAACCAGATTTCCTCCTGACTTCTCTACAATTTGTTTATTTTCACACTGCTTTGATGTGTCATTTATCAGTTTTTAGTATGCGCTAACAAATCAGAACACATTTTTGTTGATTTCTTTAATTTTTCATCACTACTGCTTCCTGTCTTTCCCAATCATTTTCTTTCTTCTGGTATCTTTGCGTAGGCTATATTTGTTTATTTAAAGATATTTTTTTATTTCTTCAGCTTATGATCAGAATTATTGTATTTTACATTTTTTAACATGGATATTTATGCTCCATGCGTTTCATGTTTACTTGTGGTTGAATATACCTATTCGATGTCTGCTGCTTCATGCTTTTTTAGTTTTTCTAATTTACTTAAGTACATCAGGTATGCTCGAACTATTGCATTTTTCTATACAATTGGGTTACATATCTTGGTGTTCTCCTGTCTCTATCGAATGTCAGCTCTGAGCTATCTCAGGTATTCATTTGTCATTGGTTTTATCTATGTTTACTGTTTTCCTTTTCTTCGATTCTCTTATATTTTCTGCCCATTCTTCGAACATTTTCTGTCTTTGCAGCCATGGCGAGGCCTTTGATGGAGATAAAAAGCTGGACCTCCCACATGCCCTCTAGTTTTTGTGAATACTATTTTCTGGCTTCTATTCACGAGACAATAAATTTGATTCGATAGAAAGGTCATAGGATGTATATAAGAAAAAAGCGAATTGTGTTCTACAACCTTTTTCTCTCAAGTTTGACAATAAAAGGAAAATAGTGGCATTTTATTTCTTGTTAGCACATGAATTCAATTAATTTTTCGTGGAGATTGTGAAGGCATTGAAGTTTAGAAATTAGGACTAATTGAATTTATTATAATTAGTGAAATCTGCAAAATTATTGCTGTGGCACAAGCCTGGTTATGCCTCCTTGAGCCATGAAAGTGTCAAATCTCCCGTTCTTCTGGCGTAACTTTCGTAACTTAAAAGTTGTAGAAGCTGAATAGTCTATTTTCTAGCATTCTGTTTTCCCGCCAATTGTTTCCTGCAACTACAATCTGCAGGGAAATTAAGATTACTTCCCGTTTGATGACTTTTCCTGCAATCGGTCAGCTACTGATCCTTTTCCCCTTATTGACACGGTGATAAAACTTGAATTTGCAGCTGGTACCATTCGTAATCCCGATATTGACAAGCTCATCCTTTATATTTCACAAAAGATCACTTGAATAATACTCCATTGGTGTTCTGTTTTAATAAAAAAAAAAAAAACCGAAACAAACAAAACTATGCTGGCGATGACTATTGTACGGGGCGTTAAGAAGTGGAGTAAAACACCATTTTTTTTTCATTCATTTATGAAAGAAATTTAATGTGTTTCTTCATTTTTCTTTTTGTTTTTAAATTATCCAAAGCAGACACGAGCTTTTATTTTCAGAGAAAATTGAATGAGAATTCTTATTCAGTGTTTTTCATGTTCCAACTTTGCGTCCTTCATTTTTCTGAGAAAAATGAAAATAAAAATAAAAAATTGCCGTCCTAATAATCGTTACCTTGACGTAAGGACCTATGGATATTCTTCTTGTTATATTACCATTAACAAAATGATTAAGCAACAGAGTCGTTGTAGTATAGTGGTGAGTATTCCCGCCTGTCACGCGGGTGACCCGGGTTCGATCCCCGGCAACGGCGAAACTTTTAAATGTTTTTGTTTTGGCAACTTCCTCTTCCTTTTTTCTTTGGCAATACTCTTCTTTTCCTCCTAGGACTTGAATTCCCAGCAGAATATGGAAAGTTGAAAACACGCAGTTCCTTCCTATTGAAAGAAAGAGAGAAAAACCGAAACAGTCTTCCTCTGTTGGATTTAGAAATTGGAACCTTCTCCTCTCATTCCTCTTCTCAAACTCAAAACCCTAAAGAGCTATTATTATTCATTTATTAGATAAAAAAGAAGCATGAAACTAGGTAGTGCAGCAGCAGCAGCAACAATAACATCTTCATCAATTGCCACATTTGGGTTTCCAAGGAATTATTACAGCAACCCCTCTTGGTTTGGTCAATTTTTAAAAACCAACATGTTTCCTCACCATTTCCCAATTCTCTCTTCCTCCTCCTCTTCTTCTTCTTCAACATCCATCTCCACCTCCACCGCTGAGGATTCCAATGATGCAGTGGCGGCGGCTAAGCCAAAACAACAGCACCCTTGGCTCATCGTTGGCCTCGGCAATCCTGGCAAAAAATACAACTCCACACGCCATAACGTGTGCACCATTTTCTCCTTCTTGTAGTTTAAAAAATTGAAATTGCAAACTTTATGAATTATGACCTGTAGAAGATGATAATGGTTTTTTGTAATTGTATGTTGGGGTGCTGTTGTTTTACAGGTGGGTTTTCAGATGGTGGATGCTTTAGCTGATGCTGAAGGGATATCTATATCTGGCGTTTCTTTTAAAGCCCTCTTTGGTAAAGGTTGGTTCTTTAGGCTTTTTTTTTTTTTTTTTGGATTAATTGAAACAAGTTCAGATTTTTATCCTTGTTTTGAAATCATTATCTCATTGGATTTTTTATTGGGTCTTCAAGTTGTTCTTGGCTGTGCTCCTATTACAACTATTTGGGGGAACTTTATTTGTGTATAGTTGTAATGGAATGAGTGTTTGACATGAAAATTAACAATTCGGAGAAGATGTTATAGATTTGGGAATTTCTCGAAGCTGTCAATTGTTGTGCTACTGCCGATGATTGTGGCATCCGAGATTTTGATAAAGGTTACAAACTAAGATGGAGGACATTAAATTATATTAGGCGCTATAGCAGCGAGAGGGAGATGATATGATGGAATTTAATTCTTTTTTTTGTTTTTAGTTTTCCTATATACGATCATTAGGATAATAGTTTTGCTATTCCAGGATTTATTGGAAATGTTCCAGTGATGATTGCCAAGCCCCAGACTTTTATGAATGCAAGTGGTGAATCTGTAAGTAAGCTCATCCAAGAGGACCTCTACTTATATTTGCAGTCAAGAGTATTGCCTTCATCTATGTGTCTAGAGTTCTTGCATTGATAGGTTGATTTTCCGATGCCATTTGTAGGTTGGGGCCATCGTTTCATATTACAAGATTCCTTTGAAGCAAGTACTTTTGGTAAAATATTGATAATTGATCTCCCTTTACTATTTAACTTAAGATGGCAATAATGCCCTGCAACATAAGAATCACGCTGATCTTTCTTCGTTTTGTTTTTTTTTTTTTCCTTCAGATTTATGATGACTTAGATCTTCCTTTTGCGAAATTGAGGCTTTTGCCAAAAGGTGGACATGGAGGGCATAATGGGTATCTTCTTCTTCTTGTTGTGTGCGCTTAGTGTTGTACCATTTCTATCCTGGTATTCTGGTATTAATTTTGGGTTGTAGCTTAGCTTCTAGTAAAATGGTCCGATGGCTTTGTCTGAGCCTACTTTAGTGCATGTCTTGTTTGTCATTAGTGGTTTTGGTATTTGATTGGGTTTTGGAGAGGATGTAGATACCATGTTGTGAATCATAGTCATTCTTATTTCTGGCCATCATATTCCACTTTCTCTTGGTACAATGGATCCTTTGTCATGGTTAGTTTTAAACCTTTTTGCTACAAGGAAATTTGCTTTTTTGAGTATCCAATGTTGAGGGCCCTTGTACAGATTCTCTGAAAAATATTGCTTTTCTCCGTTGAAGTACAGAGAAGAATTCCTCATAATATAACTCTTGCAGATTTTATGACTGACTAATTTCTTTTTCCTTCAGTATGAGGAGTGTTATTAATCACTTCAAAGGGAGCCGTGATTTTCCTCGTTTAAGAATTGGTAAGTTTGGTTCCCACAAGCACCAAAATTATACTTAGCAATCTCCTTTCCAGTTTTGCTTTAGCTATGTGTTTGTGAAATCATTCTAGGAATTGGACGGCCTCCTGGGAAAATGGATACTGCTAACTTTGTTCTCCGGCCCTTTACTAAACAAGAACGTGAAGAGGTATGCAAACTTTTCTTAGTTACTCGTGGAATAGATGGTATAGAAGTGGATAGTAGATTTTATTATTCATTGATATTTTTTTCAGTTGGATTTTACTTTTCAACAAGGCATAGAAGCTGTCCGGATTCTTTTAATCGAGGGATTTAACAAAAGTGCTACTTTTATGAACAGTGCTAAATCTATGGAGCAACTTGGTTAATTAACTGCTTCACTAATTATCATTTACATGAAATGGGATGGATCCTATAGGAAATTGATGTATTATGGTGAATGTTAGTGGAATACAGTATTTTTTTGGGATGAAGGATCCCGTTCAAATTTTGTAACTTAGAATACGAGTTTCTCCGTGCATCTAATTTTATTTTTTGTTTTTTATTTTTTATTTTTTGCATTGGAAGATTGTTAGTGCTTTAGAATTGATAAGGTGTACTTCTATTTTATCCAATTAATGTTAAATGCGATTCTTTTTATAATCATTAATAGCATTCCGGGATTTTTATTTTTTTTTCCTTAGAATTCAATTATTTTCTTGAATACTAAAGCCACACTCCACAAAGTTATGGTGTGCAATGCAACCATGGATCACAATTCACAAAGCTCTAAGTACTCTACACTAACTTTAGAATTCGATTCTTTTCCTTGTTACATATGGAGCTACTTTTTCCTTTCATATCTCTAATTGAGAGTTTGAATATTGTCCTGGCGCGAAAGATGCTGCATAGCTGTTCAGTTCAGATCTTGGTATGATTGCATCATGAATTTTTAACAGAAAAATATAGGTTGCAGGACAGATTAAGAATCCTTTGTTTCTATTTCTGTGTTTTGTTTTTGTTTTTTTGTTTTTTTGTTTTTTTTTTTAATCTGAACAAGGGGCCTGCATAAAATAAATGAAGTTGATATCAACACATGCTTACAAGCCACTCATTAACTAAGATTTTTCTATTGAAGACTTCAATAAATTTGATCAGCATTAATTTTCATAATTATAGATCGTTGATAGCAGGAATGCCAAGTTATTTACTAGTTTTTTTTTTTACTTTTTTAGTGCAAGATAATTAATTCAATCTCAATTCCTTGAATTGGTTGTACTAGCTAGCTAGACACCGGAATTCTCATTCAAGATGAAGAAAGTAACTGCAATTTCTCAATTAGCTCTGAAGTAGCCCATTACTAATATCACAATTAATGACTTGCAACCAGCAGTCAGATAAATATATGAACTGATATTGCTCAAAAATGCAAAAAAAAAAAAAAAAAAAAAATTCCAAAACTAATTAATTATTACCAAAATTTAAGAGAAGAGAAGAGAAAAACATTAATTTTAGTACTAGTTACTCTAGGTAGCTAACTAGTTATATATTCAGTCCATGAACCTTTTCCAGAACCAATGCTGCTTCCAGACCCTTTCAACCATGAGATCAATGGGGACGCCCTTGGTCTCTGGCAACAGCCACTGAGCGCACAAGCCCATGACAAGTATCCAAGCAGAAAAGAAGAAGAAAATACCGGCTCTCATATGACACATCATTGATAAGAACGCCTGAGCTATGATGAATGTGAAGAGCATGTTTGAGCTAACTGCAAAAGCAAACCCTGCAGTTCTCGTCTCCACAGGGAATGTTTCACTTGGTATCAACCATCCAAGAGGACCCCATGACCAGGCAAAAGCAAAAACAAACAGGCACACAAAGATCAACACCGTATATGCCTGTGCTTCTGGGAGAGAGCCTGTGGCTTTCAAGCTAGTTACCAATATGATTCCTATTATAACCTGCAATAGTACGATCACATAATTAACAAGCAAAATGTCAACTTGCTTAGTACACAAATATTTATTACTTACAGGTTATAGTTAAGTTATTACACATCAAATCAAGGAGCAATACCTGACTAACGAACATGATGACGGAAGATAAACGAAGCAAGAATCTCCTCCCTGCTTTATCCGCAAGAAAAACTGCGATCAATGTGCTTAGAACGTTAACAAATCCAGTGACAAGAGCGGAGACAAGCGAACCATTGTTCTTGAACCCAACAGTTTGAAACAGGACAGGTGCATAAAACATTATAGCATTGATTCCTGTAAACTGTTGAAACACTTGTAACACGGTGCCTATAATTACTGGGGGCAAGCTCGAGCGCTTCATGAGGTTCTTTAACGAACCCTTGACTTGCTTGGCTCTCTCGTTGGCTGCTTTAATCTGCTCGAACTCTGCATCGACATCTTCGACTCCTCTAATATTCCGGAGGACTCTTTTCCCCTCAGCTTCCTTATCTTGCTCAACTAGGCTTGTTGGTGTTTCATCGATAAATATGGATCCTACAAATAGTAAGAAAGCTGGAACAGCTGCAAGACCCAAAGACAGTCTCCATCCATTTTTATGCATGCCTGAAGTTCCGTAGTTGACAGAATTAGCCATTAGTATTCCCATGGTGACAAAAAGTTGGAATAGAATATTGATTGCCCCCCGAAGCTTCACTGTTGCTGTCTCTGATAAGAATAGAGGTGCAGCCTGCAAAATTTAATCTCAATTGATTACTGAATATAAATATTTTCTAGGTAGCCAATGCCAAAGCTCAAGATAATTCGATTTGTTCTTTCTTTCTTTTGTTCTTGGTTGCAAAAGAGAGGTTCGATTTCGAGATTATGAGCTACAACTCATTGGCATTCAGTTTCATCCAATTAATAAACCAAAACAAATACAGTAGAATAAAACAATAATACATGCATGCATATATACCTCATTGCCGAATCCCACACCAACACCAAGGGAAATTCTTCCAATGATGAGCATGCAGATGTTTTGAGCACCGCTGCTTAAGCCTGCACCTGCCAAGAAAAATAGCGATGCACCCAGCATTGTGCGCTTTCTACCATAACGCTTGCATATCGATGATGCTAAAAAGCTGGAAGCAAGGGCTGCAAGGTACAGTGAAGATGTGAAAAGCTGTAGTTTTTGATCGTCGTACTTGCAGTAATTGTCTTCACGAGCACGAAGCTTTCTCCTGTAGACATCTGGGAAGAACTTGATCAAGAAGTCATTCATGGCTGTCACTCCTCCTGAACGTCACCCGTATTCAAGATAATTAATAATTAAATAAAAAACCGACACAAATAAATCTATATATACACAAGCCTATATATATAGAAATTTATAAGAGTGATAGCCTAGATTATTATTTATATACATGTTAAAAGAAAAGGCTTAGTTGATAGTAAGTTTTTTCAATCCATGGAGCAACAACATGCCTTAACAGAAAAAAAGATATCTAAAAAAAAGGTCATGAGCCATCTTTTCTACACTAACGAAAAAGGGTTGTGATAAGAAACATCGTGCTCTAATTTCTACAGTTAAGCGATCCTCGCAAGTTGAGAAATTAAAAGAATATGACATATATATATACCTGAAATACCAATATCGTAACCGAACATTAAACCAGCACAGGCTGCAAAACCCCAACAGACGACCGCATAACAATTGAGCTTTGATGGATAATTCACATTAATCCTGCCATTCTCTATGTCTGCAACCCTAATACTTGTCATCTTTCTCCAACTCTCTATAATTTTGTTTTTCTTTATGGCTGAATCAGTACTATATTTATACTAGTCGTCCCACGTTCCTATAGCCTAATTAATCCTACAAATATCAGTACTCCTCATGCATGCGTATCCTAATCCTACAATACAACTAACAATAGATCAGTTTTGATGATTATTATTATTATTATCATTTCAGGTTAGATCAGTTTAGATTGTTTTAGGACTCTTACAACTACAAGTACTCTAAACTAAAGAGGATTCCTCTGTGAAAAGACTTGTGTAGTATTTCTTTTGTTTTTAATTAGTTACTATACATGAATCTGAATTTGCTTCATTCGTATGCCACCTATGTATGATGCTTTTTTTTTTTTTTTGATGAGCTAAGACCTCAATATTCAAGTTGGTAGCCAAAAACTACGTTTATTTAAATAAAAAAAAAAAAAAAATAGAAGTTGAAATTCTGGTTTACATTGTGAAAAAAATGAGTTTGAAAGTGCGTATTTTGTTTGAGCATTGGGTGTTTTATTAATTTTTGGGTTGTTTATTTGAATTTATGTATTTTTTTTAAAAAAAATTATTTGCGTGTATTTTTTATATTTTTGTTATTATTGTTTTAAAAGGAATTGGATAATTGCTATTGAATTTATTATAGGTATGATTTGGAATTAATTATAATTTTTTTAAAAATAATTTTCAGCCGAATTGTGCAACAGAAGTTGCAAAATATTTGCAACCACAAGCGTCATGCAAATCAATTTGCAGTTTATAATTAGTTTGCAACCATGCGGCCTAGCTTGGTTGTAAAATTAGATTTTGATCGTATTAATTATTTGCAACCAATTTCGGAGTTGTAGTTTGTTAGATGGGTCTTTCTTTTTTAGCGAGTTACTAGCATATATCCCACGTGTTGTCACGGCATAAAGTGAGTTATATAATATTCTTATGCATTCATTCATATAAAATTTAACATTTAAAAATAATTATTTAAAAGTATCATGTGAAAAAATTCAATATATATATATATATATTCATAATTTGTTGTAAGGTTAGCTAAACAAAAAGTCCGCAAAGTTGAGTAATACAATGTTGCTAATTCGATATTGTTTAATATAAATATCTATTTTATTTAAAATATGTATAATAACTGATAATTAAAATAATAATGTGATAGTTTTTTGAATTTTTGATGATTAATTTTTATCGTATATTATTCATCCGTAATTTGTTAATAAGACGGACGAGACCACCCAAAACAAAAAGACAAAAAAGCTTTGTCAAATCAAAAATTTGGCAAAGAAAATAGAGAAAAAATTACACACAATAAAAATTAAATGATTAAAACAAAGTAAAGATCATAAAAAGGATAAAAATAAATAAAAAACTTTCACTAAAAGCAAAAAAAAAAAACTTAACAAAGTAAAAACATTATAGAATTTTAATGATCAAAATAAAAACAATTTAATAAAATAAGAACCAAAACAAGAAATATTTTTAACTAAAACTAAAAAAATAAATTAGAATAGTTAAAAATGTATTTAATTTTAATGTATAATGAATAATAATCAAATATAATAAAATTTTAATGACCAAAATAAATGAAAGATCATAAAACAAAAACCAAAATATAATAAAATTTTTTACTAAAAGTAAAAAATAGTTCCTTGTAGAAAAAAAATTTAATGATCAAAATAAAAAATAATTACAAAACAGAGACTAAAAAAAAATTCTATTAAATTTAATGATGAAAACAAAGAAAAAAAATCATAAAACGAAATTATAATAGAAAAAAATTTTCACTAAAAGAAAAAAAAAACAACTATAGGATAGTAAACTTTATTTAGTTTTAGTATAGTAAGAATAAAAATCAAACATTATAAAACTTTAATAAATAAAATAAAAACATATCACAAAAAAAATATATAAATGTTTACTAAAAGCTAAAAAAAAATTTATTATAAGGATAAAAATCACATATAATAAAATTTTAATATTTATCATAGGGACAAAAATCAAATATAATAAAATTTTAATGACCAAAATAAAAAAAAATAGAAAAAAGGGACCAAAATAAAAAAGCAATTTCCTTAAAAGCTTGGAAGCGACAACCGAACGGAAAAAGAAAAAAAAAGGCACGTGCATCGAGGCTTGGTCGAGCGACTCGAGCCTACACGTCGGGCCCGGGCTGCTCGCTCAACACCCAAAAACAAATAAAGGTTGCAACTTCCAACGAACTCGAGGTCGTCGGAAGCTTCATCGGAAAATCGAGGTCAAGTTTCGGATTCCTAGAAATTGAATTTCGACATCATTTTTCTCTACAAACACCTCTAAATCATCGGAATAAAGTCAATAAATATATCTAAAACTTAAAAATTATTTTAATACACACAAAACAAAATTAATTACACAATCAAATCGAAACTTTGTTTTCTTTTTTAGCTCGATCTACCTCCTTTAATTATTTAATGGCTTGAAACCACTATAGACAAACTCATCTCTCAAAGATAAAAAAAATCTAATGGATTTTGGCCGATCAAAATGGCCTAAATAAGCTTGACCGAGTGATCTCTTTCTCCTCCCATCTCTCTCTCTTCCTCCCTCCCTTCTCTCTCTACCTAAGGATCAAAATGGATGAGTAAATAAAGATGTGGATTGAAATATTTATTCACAAATATCGGAGAAAAAAGTGTAAAATTATGAATAGTAAAAAGAATAGTAAAATATGAGTGTGTGAATAATAAAATCTGAACGTGTGAACAATGTTTCAAATAATAAATTATCGTTTTGTTTTAGTTTATTTAGCTAACAAGACAATAAAGAAATGGCAAAAAGGAAATAAACAAACAACATTAGGGAAAGAAACAAAGAACAAAAGGGAGTGCTTACCCAAAGCAGAAGCATTAAATGCCCCCCAAAAATAGGAAGAATGGGACAGAATGGCACAAAGGAAGTAAACGAACAACATAAGGGCATAAAGCAGCAAAAGGACTGGCAAGTAGCAAAAGGATGAGGTTGTATTCTCTTACAGCAACTACGTGCAACGAATAGTAAATGTGATCTGAGTTTAATATAAAATCATTTTGATTTAAAAATCTAAATTATTAAATGAGTTCCTAATAATTTTATATTAACTTTAATTAATTACCAAAACTACGTACAATATATATATACCAGGTTTATAAATCCAATATCTTCCAAACTTCATAACTAAGCCTTAAGCATATACAGCACAAGGCTTCGCTAATTATGGCCTCATATATGGAATCGTGCTATTGCTTTGTCAGTGTTAGTTACTTTATAGGAGTTCACCCTATTAGGATCCTCGTAACACAACCCAAAAATAGTGAGAATAGTGAGAATGAAATTTTATCATATCTTAACAATACATGCAATTTCAAGAAGTTCTCAATCTTAATCTCATGTACATAAATCCTCGTAACACAAAATGAATGTTCAATCTCAATTCTATCGTGTAAACAAAAGTAAATATATGTTTATAAAGAATATGTCATAACCCTAATGGTAGTGGACCTACCTAACAAATCCATGTATTGGGCCTTAACAATACAAACTATACTGAACAATTTTCTACCTTGATTTGAATTTCTATCAAGCTAAAATCTCTCCACTTGAATCAATAAACTTCTCAAGATCAAGTCATGCTGCTATTGATTATACAAATACAGTTGACACCGAATTTATAAAAACAAAATTAATCTATAAATAATAAACCTTAGAATACCGAAGCAATGTTCAATAATAAAATAACCTAGTCACTTTTGATGAGATTGAAAAACTCCACTGCAACTTAAGAACACAATCAACAAAAATAATTTTAAATTTGATTGATTTTGGCAAAATTTAAAACTCCACTACAAACTTAGCTAATAATGATCAATAACACCATTTTGAGAGATTAATTCAAGAATACGGAAGATACAAACTCTAAGATAATTGCAAGTGCAAGGCAAGATTTGAGAGAAAATTCTCAAAAATTTTATTATTTTGACTTTTTACAAAAGATACATAAAATAAAGCTTTTATAGCTTAGTAGTTCAACCTAGAAAAAGTTTGGCTAACTTCTAAAACAAGTTAGAATATATGAAATCCAAATAGGAAAATAAAATTCTAATTCAAAAAAGAAATAATTAACTTTACAAAACCTAATAAGATACTACTAAATTAGACTCCAAACATGAAAAACAAGAAATTAAATTCCCAAACAAAGCATAATAAAAAATAAAAATTAATTAATAAAAATCTATAGACACTCTCGTGTCAACACCACAAAAAAAAAAAAAAGAATTTAGCAACGGTTTAAACGGTCGCTAAATTTGAAAAACCATCGCTAACAAATATTAGTGACGGTTTAAAACCGTATGAAAAAGGCTTCTCACTAAATATTTAGCGACGATTTATTATAAAATGTCGCTAATTTAACGACAGATTAATCGCAAGTGCAAGGCAAGATTTGAGAGAAAATTCTCAAAAATTTTATTATTTTGACTTTTACAAAAGATACATAAAATAAAGCTTTTATAGCTTAGTAGTTCAACCTAGAAAAAGTTTGGCTAACTTCTAAAACAAGTTAGAATATATGAAATCCAAATAGGAAAATAAAATTCTAATTCAAAAAAGAAATAATTAACTTTACAAAACCTAATAAGATACTACTAAATTAGACTCCAAACATGAAAAACAAGAAATTAAATTCCCAAACAAAGCATAATAAAAAATAAAAATTAATTAATAAAAATCTATAGACACTCTCGTGTCAACACCACAAAAAAAAAAAAAAAGAATTTAGCAACGGTTTAAACGGTCGCTAAATTTGAAAAACCATCGCTAACAAATATTAGTGACGGTTTAAAACCGTATGAAAAAGGCTTCTCACTAAATATTTAGCGACGATTTATTATAAAATGTCGCTAATTTAACGACAGATTAATCGCAAGTGCAAGGCAAGATTTGAGAGAAAATTCTCAAAAATTTTATTATTTTGACTTTTACAAAAGATACATAAAATAAAGCTTTTATAGCTTAGTAGTTCAACCTAGAAAAAGTTTGGCTAACTTCTAAAACAAGTTAGAATATATGAAATCCAAATAGGAAAATAAAATTCTAATTCAAAAAAGAAATAATTAACTTTACAAAACCTAATAAGATACTACTAAATTAGACTCCAAACATGAAAAACAAGAAATTAAATTCCCAAACAAAGCATAATAAAAAATAAAAATTAATTAATAAAAATCTATAGACACTCTCGTGTCAACACCACAAAAAAAAAAAAAGAATTTAGCAACGGTTTAAACGGTCGCTAAATTTGAAAAACCATCGCTAACAAATATTAGTGACGGTTTAAAACCGTATGAAAAAGGCTTCTCACTAAATATTTAGCGACGATTTATTATAAAATGTCGCTAATTTAACGACAGATTAATCGCAAGTGCAAGGCAAGATTTGAGAGAAAATTCTCAAAAATTTTATTATTTTGACTTTTACAAAAGATACATAAAATAAAGCTTTTATAGCTTAGTAGTTCAACCTAGAAAAAGTTTGGCTAACTTCTAAAACAAGTTAGAATATATGAAATCCAAATAGGAAAATAAAATTCTAATTCAAAAAAGAAATAATTAACTTTACAAAACCTAATAAGATACTACTAAATTAGACTCCAAACATGAAAAACAAGAAATTAAATTCCCAAACAAAGCATAATAAAAAATAAAAATTAATTAATAAAAATCTATAGACACTCTCGTGTCAACACCACAAAAAAAAAAAAAAGAATTTAGCAACGGTTTAAACGGTCGCTAAATTTGAAAAAACCATCGCTAACAAATATTAGTGACGGTTTAAAACCGTATGAAAAAGGCTTCTCACTAAATATTTAGCGACGATTTATTATAAAATGTCGCTAATTTAACGACGAATTAATCGTCGGTAAACGACCACTAATTCGATGGTTAACACTTGCTCATTAGGTGGTGAATTTAAGGACGGTTTTGGAAAATCATCGCTATTTAGTGAATTTTAGTGATCATTTTTCAAAAATTGTTGCTAAATATAAGAAAGCTTTACGTCGTATTTAGCAACATGCTTTTTAATTGTCACTATTTTTTTTATTATTTTTATATATTTTTAGTTATTTATTCCTCACTAATAAAAAAATTAAAATCCAATCTAATTTAACAACTATAATAGCGCTATGAAATTGATTTATAAATATGACAAAACCTTTATAATATATAAAATTCAATAAAATGAAATATATATTCGAACACCAAATTATTTTGAAGTTTATTAATATTTTAGGAAAAAAACATAAAAGCGATAAAAAATTATATTGTGATAAAGGGGATACATGTCATGACATATCATCATTTTCATAGGACGCATAATGGTCGGTTAGAGGATAGGCGGATGAACTACCTTTTTGCATATTCGGTAGTATTTGTCGTATCTCGCTGCATTATCACATACTACTTTTAAGTATGCTACTCCAATTGATTTGTAGTAACTATGAGTGATTTAACGAGTACCCTCTCTTTTTTGATGTTTTTGCTTGTCTAGAAGAATGAGCCTCTATTTCCTTTTGATGCACCTCAAATCACCTTGAAACCGTGATATGGCCAAACTAGAGGATTTATTAACATTAGAGTAATAGTGAGAGGCCCGTGACCCGAGTCCGTATATCATCTTCCTCTTACTATCTCCTTCTCCAAGCATCTCTCTTAAAAATCTCGTTAATGTCGATGTTGGGTGATGAAGCACCCTTTGTCTCTCTGCTAGTAATTTCCTTCATAAATATTTTTTGATAGCCTCCTACATAATTTTATAAATTTTAATATTAAATAGTTATCTCAATAAGTTATACAAAAGTAACATGCATATGAAATAACCTTATAAATTACTTATCTCAAGTATTCTTGCTTGTTGATCGATGAATACGTATTTATCATCAACTTTCTTTACGTGAGTCCTCAAGAAAACCTCGTGAGCATTAAGTTCACGACCAACTCATTATGCTTGAAATAAATCTACTTAAATGTTTATTAACGTTGTAATAATTGAAAAAACAAATAATATATATATATATATATATATATATATATAAGATTTACCATGCGTATTGCAAGCTCCACCGTGATCGAAACTCTTGTATGTCTAGATGGGCTAACTTCGATGCCACCCATCTCATTTTTACGGTTCGGGTCGCCAACTCGGATCAACCATGAGAATCAAGTTTTGCCCATTCCTTATGCCATACATCCTATATCTCCTATGAGATATATGTTGATTTGGGGTTTTTCTTTACTAGATAAAGAAAGTCGGAATATTGCTTACGTGTCGACTCTGCCATGCTTTCTTTATGCTTAGCTCGATCTCTCGATCCCACTTAAAAGACTTTTGCAAGAATATTAAAAATGTTAATTAGTACATTTAAATGAAAATTAATGTTTCTTAATTGAAATATATTATCACATAATAAATTAAGCTAAAAACTACCTTAAACTCCTCATAATATAACTCTTTAGTTTGCTAACTAATTGACTTCCACGTCGATCTAAATAGATCAACATGCTCATAAAATATCTTATAGATTCAATGAGCATAAATATCGAAAAGATACAAACCGTCAAACAAGACATCAATTAACGAGTTAAATGAATACATAAATATAATAAAACACCTAAAATTATTTAAAAAATATGTATAATACGTACTCCTTATTATCAAAGATAGTAATCACAATCTAAGGATCAAACATAGATCCGACAAGTGCGGAAGGAAAAGCTGGAAGGCACATTTTATGATGAGCCATATGTAAGAACCTAATGATCATCCCGTCGGGGCGAGGGCCCTAATGATGATGAAGGTTCGGATGGACGAGGTGGTGGAGGTCTATAATAATACGGATCGAGTCGAGACATGTCAAACAATGATGGGTTTGACATGATGGTAACGGAAAGGTAGTAAGAAGACATGTCGATGAGGGAGGCCATCCGACCTATAACGAAAGCAAGACTACACCCATGTCAATGATCTCTACCATTGTCGGTATCCGAACTACAATCCTCACCATATGACATACGCCACTCGTATACGAGAACGTTCCTTACCATGAGGAATAACCTATACATTATCACATTAATTAGTTAATAAGACACAATAACTAAAAAACATTGATATTAATATAAACAAGTTAAAATACATTTATTTTATGATCAATAAATAATTTCATAATTAAATTAAAACATGCACACACATATACATACATATATTTATATGTTACATTAATAATTTTAAGTAACCGATGAAGAGGCAATAAAACCTTATCATTAATCATAATCTCGATCATCATTGTTACGAGTTTTCATCTAAGTCTTCCTCTCAACTTTTATTTTAAATTCAACATCATTATTTTTATTAACTTCACCCCTTCTAAATTATTAACGATCTAGTTAGATCGATCAAAGATCGACCATCATCGTTATCAATTTGGATGACATTGTTTTAGGCTTTCATAATGTTTTCTTGAAACAATTCCATAATTGTTTAGATTGTTACGGACAATTTTGTCACATCCATTACTGGTTGGGATTTTACCTTGTATACAACCACCCAATTGTTCCTTGATGTGCTTCAATATAGGATACGTTATATAATACACTCGATGCATTTTTGTGGCTAGGATAAAGGGATCGGATCCGTTTGATATCCTATGACTATGTACTTCTACTAGTTTATAATGATCATGAACTTTTATACCAACTCCAAAAGTAGTATCATGCCAATCACATTTGAATAATATGGTTCTTTTGATTGGTAATGTAGGATACTCAAGTTTCGGTATAGTAGTCAACCTACTGTAGTAGTCATTTTCCTTTACAATGTAATTAACTCATTTTATGCACACTCCACTACATATTATTTCTCTATTTGAACCATGATCTTTGGTGTGAAACTTGTACCTATTCATAATATATTCTAGATACGACTTGGCTATTCACAATGACCATTTTGGAAAATCTTTAATGTAATGGTCGATTATCATGTTAGGTTATATATTACTTGCACCGTAAAGTCCAGATCCATTACTTACTATTAGTATAAAATTTTATTATGGTATCTTAATAACAAAAAAAATTCAAAATTTATGATACTCCCATATCAATGGAACCATGATGCAAAATTATTTTCAAGTCAAGCATCAACCTCGTGCTTCAATATGTCGGGATTACTTTGATAAAGTTAGGTCAAGAAATATCTATCAAAGGAAAAACAATTACAAATTTTTAATGTCTTTATTATAAATAATTGATAATTAATGGAGTTTAGTATTGAAAATTTTGCTAATTTTAGTACTTACTCATCGTAAAGTGCAACCTCATCACGAGTTTAATAAAATGTAGGTATGAAATGCAAGTTTTTCTTCATTTATCAAAACATGTGATTTTATTTGACTAAGAGATTGACCATTTGGCTTGAATATAGCAAGCATCCCTTCAATTCCATCACTTGATTTTTTAGCACACTCAAAGTTACATGGCACGTTTCGATGCTTGCTATACACATGAGGATTGAAGTAATATAAATAGAATGTTGACGCTTCTTCAACTACATATACATTATATATTAACCCTTTAAGTCTTGTTTTGTTCTTTACATTATTTTTTAATTTTCGAAGATACTTGTATTATATACGTATACTAGTTAACAAATATTTTTAAAAAAATAATCAAGGGTTCAAAATTAATATATTTCACTTTTAAATGGATACATCCACCAATAATATACTAGTCCTACTATTTACGCTTCATATGTCAAATAGACTAGAAGATGTTCCATCGAATTGAAAAAACTTGATTGAAATATGTGTTCATGCTTGCCTAAAATTAAAGATATCACTATCTCTAGATGGCTCACATTTTTAACCTTAATGACAATTAAAGTCAATTCCTTAAAAAATAAGCTTAACTCGGTAAATGCTTACCAAACATTTTTTGGTAATATGTGACAGAATATGACAAATATTAACATCCGTATAAATACATAACGAGTCATGACTTTCCATGTCAAGCAATCCGAGATTGTTCACATTGACACACCTAGCCAAGTTTGATACATATCTATCAAAAAATATGAGTTGTTTAATCCATTCAAACAATTGTATTTTTTGTTGTTTGTTTAGGATGTAATACACTTCAAGGTATTTTCTAGAGTTTTCATTTCTTTATAATTCGGCCATTAACAATAAAGTTTTAAATCTTCTCTAGAGTTTGCATTATCTTTTGTTTTCTTGACACACTCATAACTGTATTAAACACATTATCGAAGACATTTTTTTCAATGGTATCACATTCAAATTGTGATGAATTAAATTAGAACTCCAATTAGAAAGATTCTAGAATATACTTTATTTCTTTCAACCACAAACTCTAGATATATAGTTGTTACACTCTTCGAAACCCTCTTCCGTGACTTTCAACAATCTTTAATTTTTTATTTCATGTAAAATTTTCATTTCAAACATGATCGATGGAGAACTATCTCCGACAACTCGTATTTCTTTTGAACATATTCCTATTCCTCCTAAGCGAATGACTTTCCGATATAAACTTACGATGATAGTTAAACCAAAAAGTCTTTATGCCATTACAAAGTTTGAAAACATCGGATTTTTTCATGTAACACATACATATTGTTTTACTCGTAGTACTCCAACTCGCCAACATCACGAGAAGTCACTAATTGTTCACATGATTGTGGCTCGTATTTGAAAATTCTACTTCGGGACACATCATAGATAAAGCATACCAACTTCTCATAATTCAACCAACTCTTTAATAAAAATGCTGTAAGTACACATCTAGGTTGATATTTGATTTTTTAGGTCTTGGGACAATTACGGTTAAAGAGATATATTTCTTCTTCACACACTTCAACGGTGGTAAATTATAAGATATTATAATTATAGGTCATGAAGAATATTATTATTCGAATTGACCAAAAGGTTGAAACCCATCAAGGTAGACTCGTCAAACTAACATTCCTAAATTTTTATGTAAAAAAATGATGTGTTTGATCGAAATGCCACCATGAAAATGGAGTTAGAGCAATGACGCATGACATTTGCCTCAATTTCATGTTCGACATGTCATGTCATTGGCCATTCTAGAAGGCAATATCATAAGAGCTAGGGCCAAAAAGATCGATGAAGCCTTGAATAGGCTTATTCAAAACAAATCAGTCAAATTTACTATCAAAGGACTAGAAGACCATCAAATGGGCTTGGTGAATTTTGTCCAACCTATTGGGCTAGACATACCAACCACATACCAAGCTTGAAGACTAATCTCTATTTAACTAAAGTTGACCCATCTATTTAGTTGTTTAAGTCGAGTGCTATCTTTGCTATTTTTTAGGTCGAGAGTTGCATTGCTACTTTGCTCTTAATTTTACCAATTTAATCAAGTTTTGAAGTCAAAATTGCATCAAGATTTGGGCCTCTTTTTTTATGTGTTGCCAAAATCAAAGTGTTATTTCCAACTTCAAAGAAGAGTTAATCAATTTTTAATTATTGTTCCATTATGTTGTTTTGTTGGATCCTGGGAAGAAAATTAATTTCTTATTACTTTGAATTTTTCCAACACCCTACTTTGGCAAAATAATCTATAATTTTTAAATATCCAACTTTTGAAATCAAAATAATTATTTATGAGAAATTCACACTTAAGTTCTTTTAATAATTAATTCATAACTTCAAGAATCTAATCAATTCTTGTGGTGTTCAAAACCGACTTACCACTCCCTTTCTCCATATCTTTCTCGGATATGAATTGGCATTCCTAGGGTTTGTTCAACTTATTTATGGGTTCTCTAGCATGAGCTAGGTGGGTTCGCATTAGAAAGGTATGATTTCTTCTATGATTTTTATTTATTTGATAGATTCTTAGATGGTTATTAATGATTATGATGTTGGATTATGACGAAATTGTAATTTAAGCTAAAATTGGTGAAGTTAGGGTTTTGAAACCCATTTGAGAAAAAGTCGTTGTGAGTGATTTTAATTAATTATATTATAATTAATTATCCTGGGTTAATTATTTATAAAGTTAATTTAGAATTTAATTGACTTGATTTTATTATATGATTTATTTTAAGATTTATTGGATTAAATTGAGGATTTTGTATATGTAAGATGTTGTAGAGTTTAGAGTGGATTGAATTTTTAGTGTGTGATTTATAAAAGTGTTCTTGTGATGATAAAAATATTTTTTAAAAAAGATTGAAGATGATAAATAGTGAAATACAAATTTTAGAACGATTGACGATGATCAATAGTAAACTATGAATTTTGAGATTTATTGGTTGATCATTGAGTAAAGAATTTAATTATGAATTTATTGATTTAAGTAGAAAATTTATTGTAAATTATTTTAATGATATAAATTTAATTACTTGAGGAGGATAATTATTGAATTGCAAAGGAACCAAGGTAAGCATGGTTCAACTCACTATAATGACTTTATGTGTTTAATTGTGTTATTATGTGTGAATATGATTATGTGATTAAAGGTGTTATATGATGGAATGTATACATAATTGAATATCCTATGTGAAGGCATAAGTGTGTGAATATGATTACGTGATTAGTGTTATGTGATAGAATATAATATTTGAAGTTATAAGTCTATGGCGTTTTTCCATGTGCATTTGCATCATGAATATTGATTTACATATTTTATGAAATGCATTGAAATCATGTTATGTATGAAAGGAAAATGGTAATAACCCTACTAATATCATATGGTTTTGATAAAGGATATTGATAATGGCCCTACTAATACCATATGGTTTTATAAAAGATATTGGTAGGGAAATCGGTAATGGCTTTACTAATATCATATGGTCTTGATAAAAGGTATTGGTAGGAAAATCAATAATGAACCTTCTAATATCATATAGTTTTATAAAGGGTTTATCCCATAATTGATCCTCGTATGGTTCTAATTTTTTTTAGTTAAAACCCTCTATTATTTTTTAGCTTGATTAAAACCTTTTACTCTTAAAAGTTTGTTAATTGAGACCCTTCGTTATAACATCATTAACTATTCATCATAGTGACAAGTTAAAACTAATGGTAGCCAATTAGATAATGACATATGGAAAATTTTTTTTATCCATATTTTCATGTGTCGATTCTTGATTGAGACATGGGATAAATAGTTAACAATGTTATAACGAAGGATTTTAATCAATAAATTTATAAAAGTAGAAGGTTTTCAATCAAGCTGAAAAATAATAGAGGGTCTCAATAAATAAAAATTGAAACAAGTATAGAGATCAATTATGGGGTAAACCTATTGTATAAAAGATATTGGTAGGAGAATTGATGATGACCCTACTAATATCATATGGTTTGGATAAATGGTATTTGTAAAGAAATCGATAATGGCCTTAACAACACCATATGTTTTGATAAAGAGTGTTGGTAGGAGAATCAATAATGACCTAACTAACACCATATGATTTGTGACATAGTTTAATGAAAGCATTGTTTTAACCGAGCATTAAGAAAAATAAATTTACATGCATCATGAAAGTTTATTAAATGTCATGCATAACCATGCTTATTAAGTGTTAGCTCATATTTGTCTATGGTGTAGGTGTTGATGCAAATGTTAGCGATGTTGATACTACTCTTGGTATTTAGTGAGTCAAGTGCATGCCTTAAGTGTCCTTAAAGGAATGAAGAATGAATTATGTTTTAATAACAAAATTATAAGTTTATGTATGGATGATTTTATGAATATTAATTACAAGAAAGTTAAGTTTTTAATTATGGAAAATTATTGCTAGTAAATCGAGTATGAACGGTAGGTTGAATTTATTTATAAATATTGAATGACGATGATGTTTTTAGAATTTAACAACTAATTAAGGTAATGGTGTAAGATGAAGCATGGATGAAATTTTATGAAAATGTTTTCACTATGTTAATGAAATGATAATGTGATTATATTATTGATATTAGATTTTAGTTGATATATTTAATGATGAATGGGATTAAATTAGAAACATAATTTAAGACTAATGAAAAGATATAGGTTTTTGTAGTGATCCATCCGGTCACGACTCTTCGAGTAAGGAGCCTCGGGCGATGGATGTTACATAAATGCTATGCATTTAATATGAATGATGTTGTGAAGGTCTTGAAGTGTATTCATATGTATAAACATATTTTACATGTTAACTATGATGAAATAAAATGGTTTAAGTAAATGAATGAGGTGTGTATATAAATGACATTTTATGTCATAAAATATTTTGATTGTATGTTGAAGTTTTGATGTGAAAAGTAAATGTTAATAGTTGAGGTTTAATGTTAAGTTTTAAATGTTGAGGTTTAAAAGTTGAGTCTTGATCGTTAAGTGTTAAGGTTAATGTGACAATATGTTTTTATTAAGGGTAGTCCCTATTAGCTTAGTGGCTATAGTGAGGTGACTCTCTCACAAAGAAATAGTCAAATTTAAAGACTTTGGTGCATTAGGTTAGCATCTTCGTATGGGCTCAAATAAGGAAAGAAATTTTAAAAGTATTCAAGTAATGAAAGGTTTTAATATAAAGCCATGTATGTTGCACTTATGGAGATATTTGTATCTCAAGTTCATCCTATGGTGTAGGTATCAATGCAAATGTTAAAGTTATTGATACTACTTTTGGTGACCAACAACTCACATGCTTGCCCTTAAATGTCTCCGAAAAAAGTGATAAATGAGTTATGCTTTAATGGATTAATATGAGTTTATGTATGATTGTTTAAGATTTATGTGAGTTATGCTTTAATGGATTAATATGAGTTTATGTATGATTGTTTAAGATTTATGTGAGTTATGCTTTAATGGATTAATATGAGTTTATGTATGATTGTTTAAGATTTATGAGTGCTTTTATGAATATTAATTGTAAGAATATTAAGTTTTTGATTCGTTGAAAATTATTACATAGTGATCGAGTATGAATACTAAGTTAAAAGTTATTTATGAATGTTGAATTATGATGAGGAATGTTTTTAGAATTTAATGATGTTGAGATAGAGTATGATAAAATTTTAATGAAATGCTTTCGTTATGTTAATGATATGATCATGTTGTTATATTATTGATGATAGATTTTAATTGATATGTTTAATGATGAATGAGATTAAATGAAGAATGAAAATTACATGATCGATCATGTGATTATATCAATGATGAATGAAAATTAAAATTTGTTCAAATGTTATTTTTATATTTGTATAATATGTCAAATAACCATCTCAACACCAAAATCTTAACCTATTAGGTGAGACCCCAATAATGAATTTGTATTACTCCGTAACACACCTTCTCAAGTAAAAGTTTTTTGGACATGAAACTTGCAAAGGCATACTATTACCTTACACTTAGTTAGAAAGGAAAGTTGAGGTGGTGAGATTCGAACTTGTGACCACTTAGTTACCAAGGCTTTGATACTAAGTCAAAAAAATATTTCAACCTAAAAATTAAATTATTAGTTGAGGCTCAAACCTAAAAAATTAAATTATTAGTTGAGGCTCCAAAAGGGTTTTATATTACTATTTAACACAATAACCAAAGCATTTGATTGTTAATTTGTTTTTATTAAGTTTTTATTTTATTATTCGTATTTGATTTCTCTAATTAGTGAATATTCAAATATTATTATCATTCATAAATAATAATAATATGTCTCATTAATTGCTTTCAAATTAAACTTTCCAAAAATGTACTAAATTATTATCAAAATTCTTGAAAATATAATAATAATTACAAAAGATTGTTACAATAATGGTAAAAAGGATAGGAGAAAAGATGATAGAAAAATGATTTCACTATAAAATAATAAGAATACAAGAGATAACAACTCTAAACTATTCTCTCGATCTCTATAAAATACTTGTACATAAACTAATAAACAATTAAGCCTATTTATAGGCTTTAAAGTTACGAAGAGAATTGAAAAGGACTATGAATAATTAAAAGTACATAAATTGTTGAATCAATTACATTACCCTTTCAATTTCTCATACTGAATGGTGAATTGAATTACATTAAGAATTATGAGTAGAACATGTGAAAAGCATATAAACATTTATTATTTCATAACACTCCTCCTTGAATGTCCATTATACAACGAACATGCCTCGTTAAAACCTTACTACGAAAAAACCTTGTGGGAAAAAATCTTAGTAAAGGAAAAAGATTACAATATTTATTGTATACATTAATCCCCATATTGGGCTCTCCCATTGAAAACATCATTTAAGATCTCTAAGATGACGCATTTCAATATTATGAATCATCTTTGTAAAAGTTATGGTAGGTTAGTGAACAAATCTGTTGGATTGTCAATTGATCAAATTTATTGAACATTAATATCACTATTTCGTTAATGATCATATGTAAAAAATAATTTTGGTGATATATGTTTCATTATGTCATCTTTGATGTATCTTCCATTTAATTAACTTATAGAAGAAGTATTATCTTCATATAATATTGATGCAACTTCTTTACTAGTGGATAAAACACATGTCTCTCGAATATAAAGAGTCATTGATCTTGACCAAATAAATTCTTAACTTGCCATATAAATTGCTAGTATTTCTACATGATTTGAAGATGTGATAGCTATAGTTTGCTCTATAGAATGTCATGATATAGTTGTATCACCATATATAAATACATGACTAGTTTGTGATTGAGCTTTGTACGAATTAGATAAATAACATATATCCATTAAACTAATTAATCATGTTTTTGATTTATTGGAGTAATATAAATTCATATCAATTTTTCCTTAGAGATAATGTATTATATGTTTAATTCCATTTTGATGTCATTCTATTGGAGCAAAACTATACCTTACTAATAAATTTATAGAAAATGGTTGATCAGATCGGATATTATTAGTAATATATATTAATACATCAATTACATTAAGTTATGATACTTCAAGACTAAGAATTTTTTGTTATCTTCGCGAGGCTGAAAAGGATCTTTTCGAACATTAGGTGAATGAACTACTATTAACCTAGTTAACGTATGAGCCTTATCCATATAGAATCTTTGTAATATTTTTTCTATATATGTTGATCGATGAATAAAAATTTCATCGCTCAAAGTGTTTAAATTATAGGTCAAGATAAAATTTTGTTTTTCCAAAATCTTTCATACAAAATTCTCTTTTTAAATAACTTATGGCACTTAGAATCTCTTCAAGAGTTTCAATTATATTTAAATCATCAACATATATAACAATTATCACAAATCTCTTTTTAGACTTTGTTATAAAGATACATAAATAAATGAGGTTATTTTTATAACCTTCTTTCAATAAATACTCTACGAGATGATTTACTACATGTGTCCAAATTGTTTCAATTCATATAAAGATCTTTATAATTTAATTGAATACGTCTCTCCAAAATGTATTTCACATACTTTAGGCATTTTAAGTCCTTCCGAAACTTTCATATAGATATCATTATCGGGTGAACTATATAAACAACTTGTGATCACATCCATTAAATGCTTATAAAGTTTTTCATGTGTTATCAAGCAAATAAGATAACATAATGTTATTAAATCTATTACAAGAGAATATATCGTCTTATAGTCAATGTCAAGTCTTTGTGGAAATTTTAGTCCTATAAGTCTTGCTTTGTATCTTATAATTTCATCTTTTTCATTTTCTTTTCATACAAATACCCATTTGTATCTTAATAGTTTAACATTTTCAAGTGTTTTGACTATGGATCCAAAAACTACTTGTTTCATGAGAGAATTTAATTACTGCTCGGTTTGTATCTTTCAATTTAGATCGATCATCTACATGTCGACATTCTTTAATAGATTTAGGCTTAGGATCCATATTCAAAATATTAATTGTACTATTATATGCAAAATTATTATCAATGAATGTTTTTTTTTTGTCCCATTTTCTTCATGTATAAACATAATTTATCAAAATTTCTTAATTTTTCTCAAGCATTTAGACTTCTTTTGGAAACTTGTTATTAAAAATATCTTGGACCATTTTATCTTTCTTCTCTATATTTTCATCTCGATTATTTCTTCTATTTTTATTTTGAAAACTTTTATCTTTAGAACCGATCAATCTTTCACACTTGAGACATGCTTTAGATTGATTTGTTATAACATTAATAAGTTTCTATTGAAACATTGATTTTAATAGGAGCATTCTCGGCGAGGACATATGATTTACTTATTCTCTTCGGATTAGAGAACGCATATAGTAGTTGGTTTGCAAAACTTTGTAAATAAATTATCCTCTAAACTTCAAATTCACATTGTTATGTGCAAGGATCAATATGATATAAATATAAAGTATTCCATATAATTTATTTTTTTAATAGTTCCAACTATTTATTATGTGTATTCTCTCATTCTAATATTGAAAAAACTATTTCATCAAAGTGGCGATCGGTAAATCAAGCCGTGAAAACATCATTTGTTAATGGTTCAAGATATTTTATTATAGAAAAGGATTCATATCCAACATATGTTCTCAATCTCCTATGAGTACCCATCTTAGTTCGTTGTGAAGAAGTAATTGGGACATATACTTGTACATCTAAAAATTTTTAAATGAGAAATATTCGGCTCATGACTAAAAACCAATTAAAGGAAGGAGAGTTTTTGATAACTTGTGGGTCCGATGTGAATAAGTGTTACGACATATAAAATTGCATGTGTTCAAACATAAACAGAAAGTTTTGTTTCATAAGTAATGGTCTAGCTATTAATTGAAGGCTTTTGATAAATGATTTTGCCAAATCATTCTTAAATCATTTTGAGCATGAACAACGGTAAAAGATTGTTTAAATTTTATTTCAATAAACATATGATAATCATTAAATGCTTGAGAGATAAATTCAGTAGCATTATCAAAATGAATTATTTTAATAATACAATTTTCAAATTATGTTTGTTGTCATACCCCAAAATTTTACCCATTTTCCTTTTATTTATTTTTCTTCTTGTTGTTTAAATTCATATTTTTTTACATAAATCAAATAAAAATATATTTTTTTCTTCCATTTATTTATAATTTTAAAAACAACTTACAAAAAAAAATATGCAAAAAAAACAGAGATGAAGGGACAATTTCCACTGCACGATTATGTACAATTTTTTTTTTTTCGGATGTTTTTTGCCATATTCCCAACCTTCGACTTCCGACCTTCATTTTGTCCGGTAGCTCTTGCCACATCCAAATTATCCCTTGGATAATTCATCACTCCCTCGCCATCATTCCGAGTAGCCCACAACCAGCGACACACAACTTGTAACCCACAACCCTTTCACTTGTCTCAATTGCAGCGACCACTATAACCCATCCTAAAATAACTTACAACCTTCGTTCTACTACAAGTTGCCCTACATAATCCTCCCCAAGTCAACAATCCTCGCTCGACCTCATTCCAGGCACCATCTACTACCGCCACAATCCCATCAACCCTCAACTTGCCCTATAGTGCTCCTCCCTCCAATCAATAATATCAAGCCATAGATATCCTATTACTGCAAATTCCAGTAGCTCCTTCATCACCCAAGTCAACTTTGAGCACCCCTTACTGCTATCATTTCTACAGAGCACCACCCTATAGCCTCCCTTACTTGTAGCCCACAACCCTTTCACTTGTCCCAATTTCAGCAACCCTATAACCCATCCTACAATAAATTGCAGCCTTCATTCACGTTGCGAGTTGCCTTACATAATCCTCCTCAAGTCAACAATCCCTGCATAGCCTAATTCCAACACCCTTTACTATTGCCACAATCCCATCGACCCCTAACTTGCCCCTACGGTGCTCTCCCTTCGATCAATAATATCAAGCCACAACCACCCTACTGATGTAAATTCCAACGGCTCCCTCATCACCCAAGTCAACTTTTAGCATCCTTTACTGCTTGCCATTTCTTCGAGCACCACCCTATAGCCTCCCCTACTTCTAGTAGTCTCACCATTTCCACAACACACAACCACAGTCCAATCCACACCTCATGTATCCTACAAAAAATCCCCCACCATCATAGTGCGGGAACTAACCAAGCATTTCAAATATATATACATACATAATTCGGACGAGTAGAAGAGGGGTTAGTCCAAAATTTAGAGAGATTAAGTCAGTCCAAAAATTCGGAGAAATCAACAAAAAAAAAAAAGGAAAAACTACGTAGTAATAAAAATACAAAAAAAAAAAAAACGAGAGAAACATAAGTTACTTCTTGAAGCATCAATCAACATTCATCTTTATTCTCTTATGTAATCAATTCAATTTTGGTTTGAATTTGGATTTTTTTTTTTTTACTATCAATTTAGGTTAGTCTTAAATTTTGGGGGTTTTTGAAATTGAATTGAAATCAAGGTTGGGAAGCACGAATTAAACTCAATTAAATAAGGTTCGGTCAAAATTGGCGAAATTTTTAAAAATTGATTTGGGGCTTTTGATCTCACTTGAAGAAGGGATTAACGAGTGAGAGGGAAGAAAAAACTTAAGTGGCCATGGACGAACCTCTACTTGGTTTGTCCATGGCGATCTCAGCTATAGGAGAGAAAGATTCGGGAGAAAGAAAGAAAAAGAAAGAAAAGAGAGAGAAAAGAGAAGAAACGAGAGAAATGGAAAGAAAAAGAAAGAGGAGAGGGAGAGAAGGAGGGACAAACCAATCGTCCATGGTAGTCGATCAATAGAAGAAAAAGGAGAGGAAAGAAAAAGAAAGAAAAAGAAAGAGGGAGAGAAGGGATGAAGAGAAGAGAAAAAAAAAGAAAAAATGGGTTTTGATCTTTTTTTTTTTTCAAATGCACAATTAAGAAGTGTTTATGGGTTGGGCAAGCTCAGCTCTGTGTAGGTGTGGTTGGATGGGGCTAATTTTAGCCCGATCCAACACCTAAAAAATAAAAAAAAATTAGGTTGGACTATCCAAACTCGAAAAAAAAAAAGACTAAAAAAACGTTTGTCTTTATTTTTATGCATGTGATTATTTCATATTTTATTTAGATATTGAATTGTCTTTAATTATTTTAATTAATGAAATTTTAATCTTGAGCTTATTTTATGCATGTTTATTAGTTTATGTTAACTTAAAATTTAATGTTTTAATTGTCTATAATTATTTTAATTAATGCAATTTTAATATTAAATTTATTTTATGCATACTTGTTATTTAAATTTCAGTATTTAATTTTTTTAAATTTATTCAATTATGTAGCTTTAATTTATTTGTTTAGTAATTAGGCTCGGTAAGTAATGAGTGGAGGATTGTCAAGTCCCCTAATTCTTTAGGGATCGATACGATCTTCCGACGAAATAAAAAATGAAAAAATGAAAGAAAAATAAAAAAAATAAAAAATCATAAAACTTTTAACAAAGCCTCCTACCTAAAAGGGACTATTGTTAGCCAAAAATTATTCTTAATAAACAAGTGTTCTTCGACACACCGATTTTGTCAAGACTTAAAAAGTGGATCCGATGTTTTAATCGACATGTCTCCCGATGGAAGGGGTCCGACTATCGTTTCAATACGATGCCGACTCTCAAAAATAAAAAACTTAATTTGACTTGGAAAATTAGAGTTCTAAATTGGAAAATAATTTGGTAAAAATAAAACACTTTAGGAGATGAATTTAGGACTAAACCAAACGTGGTACCTTTCTTTGGAAATGACGTTTTTGAGTGATCGATATCTTCCACTAAAGCGTAATCAACTCCTTATTATAGATCTATGAACATGTGCCCATTTTAGGTTCCTAGTTCCTTTAATATTAGGTGCCCACTCCAAACTTTGTAAATAAATTATATAAATAGATAAATCTTAAACTAAAGATTTTGATTTTGGGGAGTCCAGTCCAACGTCGAGTAGTGAGAGAACAGCGACTTTCTTTGGGGATTTAGAGTTAGGTCATAGGTTTAGTGTGTTAAGTTTATCTCCTGTATTTATTTTTTTCAATTATTTTTCAAGTAATTTTTTTCTTTTAATTTTCAATCATTTAATTTTTGTACATATTTTAACTCTTTTCACTTTAAGTAATTTATTTTTCTTTCACTCATGTACATATTTATTTTGTGAACTAGGTTAGATATCTACTTTGAATTGTTGCACACAACATGAAGTAACCTACAAAAGCTCTAGACTCGAGCTAAACCTTGTTATGATTAGATAGAGATATTCGAAGGCAAGTATGACGAAAGTCTACCGATGCTCTTACGAACTCTCGTTTGGACTAGAAGTCGCCACATGCGTAGGAAATGGTGGAATAACCTTCCTTTACCTCCCGATGCATAAGGTTAGAGGTTGAATTACCCCACTAGTAATTTAAACTGTTCAAAAACTTGAAAACACTTCGGGACTAGACGAGCTTTGACAAAACCATAAAAAAACTAAATCTTGTCCACTAGGGTTGACCTCATTAAGACATGAATCATTTTCAAATGATGTTTATTCTAACTCTCGAATCTTGCGGGATGTCAAACAAAGATAGGTATCTAACCCGAGTTCAAATCATACATGTATATATTGTATATTCATTGTACATATGTTCCTTGAGTTTTTTCGGGATTTTGAAACATAGGCGGCTTCGCTAAAGCTCAATTCCCCTATGCGTCTAGAACACAAGATTTAGGACCCGTCGAATGAAGAATGAAGAAAGAGCACGATAAGACCAAATTTGTCAAGAAGATGTTGGCTCTTTAAGAGAGGAAATGGATCAACTAAGAGCCCTATTTGAGCGAGGTGTAATTGAGTTGGGGAAGTAGCTCGAATCAAGGTCAAGCATAACCTGCGAGTGCCATATCTTGTTCCATTACCACATTAGCTTGGGCCATCTATCGTACCAATAACCAATCAAACAACTTTTCATGCGGAGACTTCATATCCTACTAATGCATATCCAATGGACTCACGAGTCCCACAAATGCCACCTATGTCGGCAATGGATCCTATAGGAGAAGATCTTATGGTTACAAGATAGTCGAAGGTCTAAGTCGAGACAAGTTAAGGGCTATTGAAGAATGCCCGAGGGCTATTAAAGGGGCTAATATTTATATCCTATAAAGGTCATTGAGATGTGCCTAGTACATAACATGGTGATCCCCAAAAAGTTTAAGATACCAAAATTCACTAAGTACATCGATGTTTAGTGTCCCATAACTCATCCGAGGGTCTATTATAGTAAGATGGATGAGGTTATACACGACGAGAAACTGCTAATACACTTCTTCCATGAGAGTCTAGGGGATCTGCTTTGAGTTAGTATATGAGGCTAGAGGGAGCCAAAATCAAGAAATTGAAGGATTTGGTTTATGCTTTTATCGGAAAATACAAATTTAACATGGAGGTAGCTCCAAATAGATCCGATCCGCAAAACATGGAAAAAGGCACAAAAAAAACTATTAAGGAGTATGGCCAAATGTGGCGTAAGGTGATAGCATAGATTTATCCGCCACTACTCGAACGAGGAGTTGATCGTCGTTTTTTAAAATACTTTCAAAACATCATATTTTGAGTATCTAATTTTTTTCCTAATTTTACTAATATTGTTATCATAGCCGAGAGGATAGACCAAATGATCAAAGCTAGGAAAATACTTGATAGTTCGAAATAAAGGAAAGTAGTGGTATTAAGAGGGCGAGATAGTGAGATACACCAAGTTGAGACTGGATCTTATCAATCCAAGAATCAAAGGAGTAATCAAGAAAAACATAAAAATCATGGCGACCCTAGTAACCTCCAAAGACCTTTATTTTTCCAAGACACCCATAGTCCAATAACCATCACGGACCAAACATACCTGCCAAAGCAAATGAATCACTTCTATATGTCCCACCAAATCTATCGAGAAAATCAAGTCCCTCAAGCTAATATGCATTTTTCAAAATCCACCAACTTTTACCAACCATTATCACTAGAACAACCGAGACCATAAAAAAAACTTGAACAACTACCGTCTTTACCTCTCTCATTGGGTGAAAGTTTGAACATTTGGTAAGCATTGGGCGAGTTACTCGATCCTTACTAACCCAATGTGCCCTCCTTATCCGTCATGGTACAAGGAAGACAAGAGATGTGAATATCATTCTTGTGCTACTCGGGCATAACATCAATGATTGTCCTACCTTTAAGAATAAGCTTTTATACTTAATCAAGCAAGGTTGGATCGGTTTTGACGGTGCTTTGTATGCTCTTAACGAAAACACGAACCCATTTCCAAACCACACAATTGCTAATACAAGAGATGAGGAGACCGAGGGAGTCTAAAAGTTATGAAGAAGATGCATATTCATAATTTGCAACTTTGGTTTTAAATATTATTTTTCTTAATATTTTGGTTATGCATGAATCGAGTCGTATCTTTGACTGAAAAAATATTTCTATTTTTTTTATAATTTTATATTATTTGATCTAAAATCAAGAGATATCCATTTGAAAGTATTATTTAGCATTACATCTTTCTCCATTAAGGAATGTAATGGTAAATTCATTCAAAGACAAAAAAAAATTACAAAGATTGATCAAATTTCAAAGTATGACGGATATATGCTAAAGACAATCATTCACTATGGAAACCCAAGATACGCCCTCCTTTTCTAAATAACCTTTCTCAACGGAAAGTAACGGGGCAATCCTCCATTTAAAAAAAATACCCAAAAACCAAAAAAAAGAAAAAAAAATTCTTTATCTTTTTCCAAACTGAACCTTTGAAGGAAACGTTTTGCCTAAGAAAACATCATGAAGCCCAAAGGAAAGACTCGATGATTGATGCCTTAAATAATGATGAACAATATATCTTCAAGTCATGTTCTCAAATAATGTCCATCATTTTTTCTTTTTAAGGTTCTCTAAATTAATCATCGTCATTCAAAAGAAATTAGTGTCCAATGGCATAGGCAAACTAGTCTTTAATATGAGGAAAGGTTATCTTTCATATATCTCACATAATTTTCATCCCTTGTCGTCCCACTTTGAGCTCGATGATTTCTTTCACCTTAACCCGGACTAGGATCACCCCTTACATTGGGGACGAGATTTATAGTTCATAAATGGTTGATGAAACTCTCAAAAATTTCTATCAAAAGAATCTCATTAATGATCTTAAAACAAAATGGGGAGTATGAAAAAAAAGAAACAAAAGAGAAGATTTCCCTAATACAAAAATGACAAGTCGAGATGGGAGTCTAGATAAAAAAAACAAAGAGAGTTGAGGCTAGAAAACAAAGTCAATAGTCAAAATGACAAAGTCCTTATGGCAAGCGTTAAGGAAAAAAAATTCATGGACATCAAGATGACACAACAATCCAACTAGGGGCTAAAGTGACAAAGTCCAAGCGAGCATTGCCTAAAGAGATTTTCATGGATATCAAAGTGATCCTATGTCATGAAACCCTTGAAATACTTTTTGAGCCTCTATATCATTTTTCTCATAAGCCCAAAGCCATAACCTACATTATATGCTTTTACAAGTCCTTTCTAATCAAAGATAGTTTACTTAGGTTGTTGGATTCTAATCTTCAAAAAATGATGATTGGAAAAAATGAGAAAAATGATCGATCGATATCTTGTTTGTCATCTTTTATGACATCAAATCATGAGTATTCATCAAATAACTTGGGGGCAAAATAAACATAATTAAGATTTTCTTTGGCAAAATTATCGTCCAAAACCAAGTTTTCAAAATACTTTATACTCAAACCTCTTTTCTTTATCCTAAATGAACTTATCATTTGACCGGTTACCTTCAAACACGTCAAAAGTCAACTTCCATGCAATCTTTGTATGCACCTTTTTGCTTGCTTAGCCCAACCTTGTTGAGGAAATTGCATCATAGCTTTTGAATTTCATGTTTTGATTTCGATCAATCAATTTGAATGTCTTAATGAATGAAAGTATTTTCATTGAAACATCTTTACATTTCGTTTAAAAAATCTAAATTATTTTAAGAGAGTCATTCAAGTATACGGCTTGATCCATGAAATCCAAATGTCTATTAAATGAACTTTTTAAAAAGATGATAAAATTTTCAAAATCAATTTACTAATTATGATGCAAGCATTAGAAAACAAGCAATTGAACACAAGCCATGATTTTGTCAAGAGAACGAAAAGTGTTTGATCTTGACCAACACTTGGGGGCATCTCGTGGCTAACTTGAATGGTAATCCATCAAATTGAGAACACTTAGGGGCAATACCAAGGATCTAATAGCTCTAATTGAGTTCAACAACTGGTCATATGATAGTATAACTATGCTATTTAGAGGAACATAAACCTAAATAGTAAGCTTTTGAGCATAAATCTAAGTAGTCAAAGCCATCAAGTAAGCAAGCGAGCGAAAAGCGATCCTGAGGAAGAACAATGACTCAATCAGAGTTTAACAAGCAATCGAGTGGTTGAGTATAGTCTTGCGAGATAGACCATAACATATGAATGATCGAGTCATCTTCAAAGTTCGAAAAAAAACCATCTACTTCGGTTGATTTGGGATAGTAAAAAAGACTCAAGTTTATAATGAATAGTGATCCATGCCTAAGGGGCAAGAAAATTTTAGCGATCTTGCGGGATAAAATCCGGTACGAGAGGTCCAAAGCGAGGCACCAAGAGGGAGTTGAGTGTCGACAATACGGGGTAGCCTATGTTTCTCTCGGGTAAGAAAATAACAATTACTATCTACCTTATTAATACATTTCAAGACTATCGGCTCAAATGAAAGGATAGAATAATCATTCAAGTTCAAAATTAAAAAAGAAGGGTCATGTTCGCCCACACTATCCATTTCATGTAGGATTGCCTATTTAGTCAATCATTTAGGTAAGGTTACCTAACACTTAATTTTAGGCATGGTTGTCTCACTTAGTTCATCTTTTAGGCGGTGTTACTTAGCCATTTCTCATTTTTCGAGCGGGGTTGCCTAATTTTAATTCATCATTCGGGCAAGGTTGCCTAATTTTAATTCATCATTCGAGCAAGGTTGCCTAATGATCATTTCATTTTCGAGCGGGGTTGTCGATTTAGTCAATCATTTAGGTAGGGTTACCTAATGCTCACTTTCAAGCATGGTTGTTAATTTAATTCATTGCTTAGGTAGAGTTACCAAATGCACATTTTCAAGCGGGGTTGCTGAATTTAGTTTATCACTTAGGTAGGGTTACTTAACGTTCATTTTCAAGCGAGGTTGTCAAATTTAGTTTATTGCTTAGGTTGGATTACCTAATACTTATTTGCAAACGGGGTTGTCAAATTTAGTTTATTGCTTAGGTAAGGTTATCTAACGCTCATTTTTAGGTAGGGTTACCAATTTTAATTCATCATGAAGACAAGGTTGCTTAATGATCTTCTCATTTTCGAGACGGGGTTTCCTAATTAATCAATTGTTTAGGTAGGGTTACCTAACGATTATTTTCCAAGCATGGTTGCTTAATTTTATTTCATCATTCGGGCATGGTTGCCTAATGATCATCTCATTTTTCGGGCAAGGTGTCTATTTAGTCAATCGTTTAGGTATGGTTACCTAACGATCTTTTTAGACAAGGTTGCCTCTTTAATTCATCATTCGGACGGCGTTGCATAATGGTTGCTTGATGATCATCTCATTTTTTTAGGTATGGTTGCCTATTTAGTCAATCATTTAGGTAGAGTTACCTAACGATCTTTTTTAGATAGGATTGCCTAATGATCTTCTCATTTTTCAATCGAGTTGCCTATTTAGTCAATCGTTTAGGTAGGGTTACCTAACGATTTTTTTCTAGGCATAATTGCCTAATTTTAGTTTATCATATAGGTAGGGTTGCCTAATGGTCTTCATCGTTTTAAGTAAAGTTATCTAACGATCATTGCGGGTTTAATTTTTTAGGGTTGGTCGCCCTACTAAGTTGGCTTACAATGCATATATTAATTTTTCGGGGTTAGTCGCCTTGCAAGTTGGCTATGTAATGCATATTTAATTTTTTAAGTTTGGCCGCCCTCTAAGTTCGTTGTGTACTTGCATATTTAATTTTTCAAGATTAGTCGCCCTTCAAGTTGATTTTGTTATGCATATTTAATTTTCAAGGTTGATCACTTTCAAGTTAGCCGTGTAATGCATATTTGATTTTTTAGAGTCGACCGCCTTCAAAATTAGTCATGTATCGCATATTTAATTTTCTTGTATTGTATGTTTAATTTTCGGGGTAGGTTGCCCTTGACAACAAGGCCACGCATTGTATGTTTAATTTTCAAGATAGGCCGCCCTTAACAACAAAGCCATTACACTTATTTCCATAAGTCATTACATTTCAGTTAACTTTTGCATCGTAAGTATTGCAAAGATGGAGCAACTCGTCATACTCCAAAATTTTACCCATTTTTCTTTTTATTGTTTAAATTCATATGTTTTTTTAACTAAAATCAAATTAATATATATATATATATTCTTTCATTTATTTAGAATTTCAGAACAAAATTACAAAAAAAAAAAAAAAAACAAGAGAAAAGGAGATGGAGGGACAATTCCCCTCCACCTCAATGTATAAATTCTTTTTTTTTTTTTTAGACGTTTTTGGCCATATTCCTAACCTTCAACTTGCAGACCTTCATCTTTGTCTAGTAACTCTTGCCACATCCAAATTATCCTTTGCACAATTTATCACTCCCTCCCCATCATTCCGAGTAGCCTCACAACCAGTAACACACAACTTACACCCCACAACCCTTTCACTTGTCCCAATTCCAGCGAACCCTATAGCCCATCCTAAAACAACTTGCGGCCTTCATTCTGCTGCAAGTTGCCCTGCATAATCTTCCCCAAGTCAACAATCCCTCCATAGCCCAATTCCGAGTACCCTCTACTATTGCCACAATCCCATCAACCCCTAACTTACCCCCTGCAGGTGCTCCTTCTTCCAGTCAACAATATCAAGCCAAAACCACCCTATTGCTGCAAATTCCACCATCACCCAAGTCAACCTCCAACACCCCCTACTCGTTGCCATTTCGCAGACACCACCTTATAGCCTCTCTTACTTCCAACGAGTCTCACCATCGCCACGACACTCAACCACGATCCAATTCACATCCCATGTATCCTGTAAAAAAATCCCCCACCATCATAGTGGGAGAACCAACCAAGCATTTCGGATATATATACATATATATATATATATATATGCACAATTTAGATAGTAAGATGGGGGGTTAGTAAAATATTTAGAGAGATTAAGTCGTTCAAAAATTCAACAAAATCAATCAAAAAAAAAGGAAAAGCTGGGCGGTAATAAAAATCCAAAAAAAAGAGAAACAAAAGTTACCTCTTGAAGCATCAATCCACATTCATCTTTATTCTCTTAGATAATCAATTCAATTTTGCTTTGAATTCGGATTTCTTTTGACTTTTGGTTAGTCAATTTAGGTTAGTCTTGAATTTTATGGGTTTTTGAAATTGAATTGAAATCGGGGTTGGGAAGCACAAATTAAACTCAATTGAAGTCAATTGGAGTTTAAACCCCAAATTGAAGTCGAATTGATTTCAATTCAAATTTAGGTTTCTTGAAGTTTTTTTGAGCAAAATTGATTTGGGGGTTTTAAGAAATTGGTTCCTAAAAAGTGAGATTTGGTTCGATTTTAAAAAGAAATTAAGCAAATTAAGGCCAATTAAAAGAAAATTTTGAAGCATTGAAAAAACTTAGGGTTCGGTCATAATTGGGAAAATTTCCAAAAATTGATTTGGGGCTTTTGATCTCACTTGAAGAGGGGGTTAATAAAGTGAGAGGGAAGAAAAAAATTAAGTGGCCATGGACGAACCTCTACTGGTTCGTCCATGGCGATCTCGACCATATGAGAGAAAGATTCGGGAGAAAGAAAGAAAAGGAAAGAAAAGAGAGAGAAAAGAAAAAGAAAGAAAAGGGAGAAAGAGAGAAAGGGCAAAAAAAAGAAAGAGGTGAGGGAGAGAAAGAGAGACAAACCGGTCGTCCATGGCAATCGGTCAAGAGAAGAAGAAGGAGAGGAAAGAAAAAGAAAAAAAAAGAAAGAGGGAGAGACGGGATGAAGATAGGAGGAAAAAAAGAAAAAAAAGGGTTTTGATCTTTTTTTTTTCAAAAGCACAATTAAGAAATGTTTATGGGTTGGGCAAGCCCGGCTCGTGTGGGTGTGGCTGGATTGGGCTAATTTTAGCTCGGTCCATCCCAAAAAATAAAAAAATTGGGCTGGATTATAAACTCGTAAAAAAAAGACTTAAAAAAAATTTGTCTTTATTTTTATGCATGTGATTATTTCATATTTTATTTAGATATTGAATTTTCTTTAATTATTTTAATTAATATAATTTTAATCTTGAGTTTATTTTATGCATGTTTATTAGTTTATGCTAACTTAAAATTTAATGTTTTAATTATCCGTACTTATTTTAATTACTTGTAATTTTAATTTTTAATTTATTTTCTGCATGCTTGTTATTTAAATTTCAGTATTTATTTTTTTAATTTACTCAATTAATGTAGCTTTAATTTATTTGTTTAGTATTTAGGCTCGGTAAGTAATGGGTAGAGGATTGTCAAGTCTCATAATTCTTTAGGGATCGATGACGATCTTCCACCAAATACAAAATGAAAAAATAAAAAAAATAAATGAAAGGAAAATAAAAAAATAAAAAAATCATAAAACTTTTAACAAAGCCTCCTACCCGATAGTGACTCGTTGTTTGCCAAAAATCATTCTTAATAAACAAGTGTTCTTCGACACATTGGTTATGTCGAGACTCAAAAAGTGGATTCGATGTTTGAACCGATGTGTCTCCCGATGGAAAGGGTCCGACGATTGTTTCAATACGATACCACATTCAAAACTAAAAAACTTAATTTGACTTGAAAAATTAGAGTTCTAAATTGAAAAATAATTTGGCAAAAATAAAGCACTTTAGGAGATGAATTTAGGACTAAACTGGACGTGGTGCCTTTCTTTTGAAAGGACGCTTTTGGGTGATCGATATCTTTCCAAGAGCATAATCAACTCCTTACCACGGAATCTCTGAACCGAGTGTCTATTTTAGGTTCCTAGTTCATTCAATACTAGGTGGCGACTCCAAACTCTGTAAATAAATTTTATAAATAAATAAATCTTAAACTACGGATTTTAATTTTGGGGAGTCCCGTCCGACGTCGAGTAACGACACTTGTAATCGAATTATTTGAACAAATAACCTTGAAAATGCTAGGTTTGGAGTTGTTAATAAGCGTGCATGTGAACATCTATTAAAACCATAAAATATCTAAACGGTTCATTTGGTGGATGAACTAATCTATATATATCACCTTAAATATGTTTTAAAAATGTTAGAGAGTCATTCCTAATTTTATTTTGTGATGGCTTAATAATAAGTTTTCCTTGAAAACATATAGGTCATGAAAACTCATTAGATTGAAAAATCTAATGGTTCTTTAGTGGATGACTATATGAATTTTCAATAATTTTTTGTATCATAATGAATTTAGTATGGTCCAATCGGTTATGTCATCTGAATAAAAGAATTAGTAAAGTTATGATTTACTTAATGTTTTTTTTAATCATATGAGTATTTGTGTAATAAATACCAAAAAAGAAAGAGAGTAATTTCTTCCATACATATTTAATATCCGATGTATCTTTTGTAGTATATAAATATTCAATATTCTCAACATTTGTTATCTCGATATGATATCTATTTAGATGAGTATATTTGAAACTCAACAAATTTCTATGAGACTTATGAGAGAATAATGCATCATTTATAATCAAATTTGTCCCCGTAGGTAATAATATATTTGCTCTTTCATTGCTTTTAATTAAATTGACACTATCGGATATAGTGTTAATATTACTCTTGCCCATCATTAAATTGGAGAAATATCTTTTATTTTCAAAATGTAGTATGCGTTGTTGCACTATCTACAAGGTATAGATTCTCCTCTATAATGTTCAAAACAATTGTAAACTTGATAGTATCTATATATTCTTGTAATAGTTTAGATGATTTACATCTTTTTGGTAGAGTAATCGTATTGATAACATGTTTAAAATATAATAATAATCGCAAAAGATTATTACGATAATGGTAAAAGAGATAGGAGAAAAGATAATATAAAAATGATTTCAATATGAAATTAAAAAAATACAAGAGATAACAACTCTAAACAATTCTCTCAATCTCTACAAAATACTTGTATACAAGTTAATAAATAATCAAACCTATTTATAGGGTTTAAAATTAGAAAGAGAGTTGAAAAAACTATGAATAATTAAAAGTAAATGAATTGTTGAATCAATTACATCATTTTTTTAATTTCTCATATTGAATGGTAAATTAAATTACATTAAAAATTAAAAATATGAAAAACATATGAATATTTTTATGAATTTTTATTATTTCATAACAAGAACTCAAAAGTTTTCAACATTCTACCAATGTAAAACAATGCGATCTTAGAATCTTTGTTATTTAGAATTTTGACTTACAAAGTCCACCCAAACCAATAATCCCACTCGCCACCAAACGTGAATGGAGAAAAAAAAATCAAAATCAAAATCAAAATCAAAACCAAAACTTGCCGACAATCACGGTATTAATAGGACCAAGTGGTAGGGAAAGAGCATGTAATAATATATTTGCTCTTCCATTGCTTTCGATTAAATTGACACTATTGGATATAGTGTTAATATTACTCTTGCCCATCATTAAATTGGAGAAATATCTTTTATTTTTACATGTATTATGCATTGTTACACTATCTACAAGGTATAGATTCTCCTCTATAATGTTCAAACCAATTGTAAACTTGATAGTATTTATATATTCTTGTAATAGTCTAGATGATTTGCGTCTTTGATAGAGCAATCGTGTTGATAACGTATTGAAAATATAATAATAATCGTAAAAGATTATTACAATAATGGTAAAAAGGATAAGAGAAAAAATGATATAAAAATAATTTCACTATGAAATAAAAAGAATACAAGAGATAATGACTCTAAATAATTATTTCAATCTCTATAAAATACTTATTCACAAACTAATAAATAATTAAACATATTTATAAGCTTCAAAATTAAAAAGAGAAATTAAAAAAGACTATAAATAATTAAAAATATATAAATTATTAAATCAATTGCATCATCTTTTCAATTTCGTATATTAAAAAATAAATTATATTATATTAAAAATTAAAAATATTAAAAACATATGAATATTTTTATGAATTTTTATTATTTGATAACAAGAACTCAAAAGTTTTCAACATTCTACCAATGTAAAACGACGGGAACTTAGAATCTCTGTGGTTTAGAATTTTGACTTACAAAGTCCACCCAAACAAACTATCCCACTCGCCACCACATGTGAATGGAGAAAAATCAAAATCAAAACCAAAATTTGCCGACAATCACGGTATTAATAGGACCAAGTGGTGGGGAGTGAGCATGTATCCCGCAGCAACATCATATCATAATTTTCTGTACATCCCTATCTTACTTTGTCCTCAACTATCTATCCAACTCCAGGCCAGGTCCCATACCATGTGATTACAACTGTCACCAATTTCGATGCACTCCACTGCACTGGACCCCTTTCATAAACATTTCATACCCTCATCTCCAACATCCCGATAACATAAAAATCAATTATCTGTTTCTAATAGAATAAAATAAAAAACAAAAAACAAAACCAACCCACCCACCTCCGCAGATAATAAAGCACCAGATTCTCCTGCTTTCCCTCCTCTCCCATCGCAAAATCCAAATCAACGTCCCTATTTTGCATGCCACGTGTCGCACATGCATGAAAGTCTTTTTTCTGTCACGTCAAAATTTAAATGGCTGTCATTTTCTTTGTTTCCTTCTTTGTTAGTACCCCACTATTAACACTTTCGCTTTGTTAAAAAAAAAAACCTTTTCTTTTTCTTTCTTTTTTTTGTCCTTTCTAACATGAGAATGAACTTGGTAAATTTGGGCTGTATTCGTTTCAAAGAAAACAAGTTGGGAAAATTTATTTTCTCTATTTTTTAATATTTATTTTATATTTAGAAAAATAATCAATTAAAAATGATTTTCAATCAACAAAAAATAATAAAGTATTGTAAAAAAAATGTTTTCCTAGTTTCAAAAAGAAAAATATTTTACTTCTCACGAGACTGTCTCACTCTTAAGTTATTTACCTCTCTCTCAATATATTTTAATAATTTTTTTCTATTTTTTTATTTAAAATATATCATATTAGTTTTTAATTATTCCTTATCAATTGTTATTAATTATTTAATTATTTTTCTCTATTTTTACTAATATTTGATTTTTTGATTTATAGATACATTAAATATTCTTAAAAACCTTTTTTGCATCTTAAAATTATTTTTATAATAAATATTTCAATAATTTATCTCTATTTTTTTTTACTTTATCTCAAACATCACCTAAACTATACTTAAATGATTGAAATGATTATTACAAGATTATAATTTTTTATCAAAAAAAATTAAAATGAATTAATTCATCAATAAATATGTTATTTTTTCAACATTACTCATTTGCAATTAAATCAATAATTTATAATTTTAATCAATTGTAAAATTTTGTTGGTGATTGTAGTGAATAATTAGTTACAAATTATTTCAACATTAATCTTTTGAGACCAAATGAATAATTATCTATAAATAATAATTTATAATTTATAAAACTATTTTTCAAACTAAATTATCAGTTCAATTTCTTAAAAAATGAAAAATAATTTTTAATTGAGTTACCAAAATAACGATGCCAGGATTACTTAGAATTTTTTTTTACTAAATGTGAATATTAACTTGATTTTATCCTAAGTAGTTTTGATGAATTGATTTGACGGTTAAAAAATACATTTTATTTTTTGAATTAAAATTTTAAAGTCAGAATTTATGAAAAATTATTAATTTTTTCATAATATGTCTTATATTGTGAAATTATGAATATTTCTTTTTGAAGTTTTCTTAAAACTTGTTAATATAACAATCATATGTGTTTTTATATTTTAATTTTCTATATCAAAAAAACATTGAAACATATTTTTCGACAATTTTTTCATGTAGTTGCCAAATGACAAAAAATATATTTTAAAAAAATAATTTCTTAAAAAATAACTTTCTCATAAATTAATTTTTCTATGACACTTATTTTTCTACAAACAAGCATAACCTTGAGTTCCAGTAATTTCATTTTTCTCAGTTACAATGCCGAGAAAGAAAAAAAATTAACACAAAAAATAAACATACAATTTAACAGATTCGGTAATTACTATAAAAGCCACTCAAGAGAACTGAATTGAACACAGAGGATAGTACTAGTACTGCAATTTATGACTGATCAATTACTCAACCAACGATAACTTGACTGGAGTTACTTAGATGGGCTCCACTTGCATCCACCCACCCACTCCTCACAGATCACAACCTCACTTCATCTTCATAATAAATGTATATAAATAAATCCATACTTGTACTTGTCTTATCTGGAAAATAATTTACCTTGTTTACCAGTAATAAAAAAAGGTAAATTTCATTTCAGCCTACTTATAAAAAAAACACCTGTTACTATTAACTACTGACATGTATTAGGTGTAAATCCAACGCGGTTGTTTGCCAGGTCAAAGGTGACACGTGTCCCCTGCTGCTGAACGTTCCCGATTATAGACAAAGACGACGTCGTTGGAGCAAAAGCAAGGCAGTAAGTCCCCCCGAATCAACAGGGATCAAATAATTGGGGGCAGGCAAATCCCATGACTTCCCATCTGTGAAGTGAAACGATACCGTTGGTACCCTTACACTTGCCTGTCCAGACATATCATAACACGTGTCAAACAATGCAACGCCACTAGTGGGTTCCAAATTCTGAGTCATCTCCACGAACGCGTCACGCAGAGGATTATAAGCCTCGGTCTGCAATCGAGTTATGGCTGTCCCGCAATCAACAATTATCCCACCATTCCCTGATTCGTCCATTTGAAAAGTTGACTCAGGAATCGAAAGCATCTTCCCACCGACACTCATTCCACTGAGACCCACGTAGTAAAAAGTGTCTATCTTCCGGTTCCTCATCAAAGGAGCAGTGACCGAATCACCACCGAGTTGGACCGAGTTAAAGTCCAAAGTCGACGTCCCGGCGGAGTCACGATTCACTAAGCAATAAGAAAACGACGAAGCTTTAATCTGATTTGTTAACGAAAGTGGGCCGCCACCAAGCCCTAATAAACCAGCAGCACCAGCAAACAATCCTTCATTATCATGACCACAGCCTAAGGCAACATTTCTAACACTCCCAGAATTCCCAAACGACACCGATTCAGCCGCAAAATCACCGAAAGTAAACGATCCGTCTCCGTAATTCACCTGGTAAAGACATTGCCCACTTCTACAGCTCGACATTTCTAAAGAGCTACACTGTTGAGATTCACACGTGAGAGGAGCATAAGTAGACGACGCCGTAGGATTGAAGATTGGATCTGTTTGCTGATAACAGTCCGTACAAGGTTGACATTGTAGCCAGTTAATGTCACTGCCTGTGTCCAAAACCATAGAAAACTGTTTGGCTGGGTTACCGACACCGACTCGAGCGAAGTACTCACCGCTTCCTTGGCTTGTACCTGAGGTGACTGGAGTGGATAAGTCCTCGGGTTGGATCTCGGTTTCTACAGGTTTGAGGTCGGATTTGGAGATGCCATCGAGGGCGAGTTGGAGCCTGGCTGTGAGTGAGTTGACTCGGGCTGTGTCACGGTTGAGTCGAGAGAGGACTAAGGATTTGTAGTCTTTGTGGTGGGTTTTGTGGATGGTTTCGCGGGAGTGGAGTTCGAGGGAGAAAGAGAGTGAAGAGTTGGAGAAAGATGGGGTTGTTGCGGTGATTGTTGTTTGAGTGAAGGGTTTTTGTGTTTGTGGATCAAAGGATAGGATGTTTTGGGCTCGTTGAAGAGAAGATGCGACATCAAGGACTGTTGCTGTAGTGGAATCTGGTAAATCACGAGATAAAGTGGAGGTGAACAGGAGAGAGATTAGAATAGTGAAGAGAAGAAGCTGGAATGCCTTTGAAGCTTCTGCCATATTTTTGTTGCAGAGAGAGTTGTGGAGTGAAGAATTGAAGTGGGAGTTTTGGCTTTTTATTGAAAAAGTAGAAAGAGGTGGAGTAATGTAAATAGAAGACGACCTCACGTCATGCTTGATCATGATAAGAAAAATAGGGTTTCCCGGCATTGATAACGATGTCAAAGTGTTTAGATTTCATGAACCTAACTTTTTGAAAGATGCTGGTAAATTATTAAAAGATCACAAGCCTCTAAACTGTTCCGTGCGATTTCAGTAATTTGTGCGTACGTAAATAGTAGCTCACCCGTGACAAGGAAACGAAAATTTCGAATTTATTAGCTCGTTGGAACAAAAGCCGCAATGAGGTGGTCTAAGTAGGCTATATGCATGGTATAGATACACAATAGGAATCGTTTTTGCATCAGCAAAAGTCTAACTCTCCCTCCCTCTGTTATCAACAATTATCCGAATTTTTCAATGTGTTAAGAATTTGGTTAGTATCCATTATATATTTGTCTACACTTGTCCAATTTTCCCTCTATTCAAAATTTGATCAATTTTCATTCGGTATTTTCTATTTTGGTCCAATGATCCCCAATTCATAACTTAATTATGCCAATTGTTAAGTTAAGTGTGATGGAATGGATTTTTAAAATTGACATGTTTCCTTCTTTTTTATTTGATAATTTAGTTGTTTTATTTTTTCATTCTTTATTTGGATAATTACTACATATCTATAAAATTATCTAAAAATCTAATAAAATAGCCAACTTTAATCCAAATAGTTTAAAATTATAAAAGTCATTATTCTAGATAAAAACTCTCTCTCTCTCTCTCTCTCTCTCTCTCTCTCTCTCTCTCTCTCTCTCTCTCTATATATATATATATATATATATATATATATAAGATTACGACATGTGTTTGTTTGTTTTTTTTTAATCTCGTACCTTTATTCTTTGTTTTTTAGTGAAAATAAATATTAAAAAAAGAAATAAAAACAAATTTTGAGTATAAAATAAAATATTTATATTATTTTTTTAATGATTAAATACACTACATCTTCCTATACTATGTCAAAAAAATCATTAGAACACTTTTATACAAATATACTTCATAACAAACTTTATACTATTAAACGTTAGATGCAAAATAATTCTTCCATTAACTTTTTTGTCACATTGACAAATTTTTAGTAGTTGACTATTATTGATAAATCAAATGGTGACATATGTCAACTTAAAAGTAAAAATATATTTTTCTTGTAAAATTAGTTTTTTTATTATTTTAAAGTTAAAATAATTAATAATTATTAAAAAATAGAAAACAATTCTAAACATTTTTAAAAAAATAATAAAAAACCGCTTTTTAAAGATTTTATAATAAATATTATGAAAGAAAATTTAAAAACAAATATGCAAAGAAATTTTTTTTCAATTTTTAATTATTTTATAATAATTATTAATAAAGAGAATTTATAAAAAAAAATATAAAGAATTTTTTAATGATCATTAATTATTTAAAAAAAATTAATTGATTTTATAATGATTACTAATTATTTTAATAAAAAAATTGATTATTATTTTTTGTTCTTAAAAAAATTAAGAATTTTCTTTATTCGTAATTATTATAAAATCATTAAAAATTTCTATATATTTTTTAAAAAAATTCTTCATTAATAATCATTACAAAATAATTTATTTAGATTTTTTAAAATTGATTTAATAATTATTATTATAAATTCATTGGAAATTAAAAAAAAATCTGATTATTTTATTATAAATTGTTTATTGATAGTCATGAAAGTAATCTTTCCACCTGTAGTAAATAGATAGGGAATTTGGAAAATGATCTCCAACATGGAAATGATTTTTTAGTTTTCACCAAGTATATTAGGAAATGCTTATCTTCTTGAAAGCTTCACTAGATAAGTTCATACCCAAAGAAATTAATGAAAAGTATTTAAAGAAATATATTACATCAATTTGGGAAGAGAAATTTTAAAACACAATTAAGTTTCCAAAACTGTCGGCTAGCTTAATTTGAACTTCATTCTTTATCAAGAAACAATTGACAATTTAACTTAATGAAGTTTACCGGTATGAGAGGAAACAATGTATTATGTTTTCTTTTACTTATAAGAATAACAAATAGAGTAGAAATGAAATGTGATTGCAAATAAAAAGGTTTAAGAACTTCAAACAGAGATGTTACTACAGATACATATAATTCATTCATTTAATAAGACGAAGCTAAATCTAATTTGTTCTGCAACTCAGTTGATTTGACTTGAAGTTGGTGCAGAAAGTTTTCTTCTTCCTGAATATTCTGCCTTGTGGAGGCCAATGTAGTTTCCAGTTGAGAATTTATAATTTTAAAGCGGCAACTTTGGACTGAATATGCGTTCTTCTCTATTTTAGAAGAACCATTTCTGAATGGCTTGGGAATTCTATAGATTTAGAGCCACTGGTTGTAAAACATAGCAAACTCCCAAATGGAATTGAGATTGTCTCTGGAGTGTTTTGCTAATTCTTCAATTTCAAAAGCCAAAAGTTGTAAAACATGAGCATGATTGTGAAGATTAAGACGAGGAGAAGATAACATGCTAGCCAGAGATTGAAACTCAGGGTCACCAAGACCTATTCTAACATAGAAATTCGATTAAGTAGTAATAAATATGAAACGTAGACTAAAATACATGTACTTACAAATGCATATGAACTTGAAATTGGAGGATTGAATGTGAAAGGAACAACTGCCATACTGCTAACTGGATCTGGAACTTCAGAACTGGAAGGAAGTTTGCTTTGGAGTGACTCAATTGTAATTGGAATGTCTGAAATTTCAGAGAGTTTTTGCCAGATTGAGAAATTAGCAATGATGCTAGTCCAAGATCCTGAGCTAACTCTTCTGATTTAAGAATGACACTTGAATCTTAGAGTTCATCCTGAAATGAGAATCAAAATGTTATCAAAATGTAAGTTTGGAGTGAAATTCATGTAGAGAGTGAATGCTATAAGGTAACACACATGAAAAACGTGTTCAAACATAAGGCTTCTTCCAGCTCCTAATGTCGGAATAGGATCCATCTCTTCATCACTATAACTTTCTTCATCTATAAAGTTTTGAAGTGATTTCTTTTCTTTTTTTTTCTCTCTCTAAACCCTGACGAATTATGATCCTTCTTGATTGAGGAAGAACGTTTCCTTATAACCAATTTAAGTTGCCCTCGTTTAGGAAAGGCACTCCTAACATACTTTGAGGTTTACATTGTGTCTCGCTAGTTGTGCAGGAGATTTCTTCTTCAATAAATGATTCACCACTTGTGTAATGAATGATTCTTGATGTGTGGATAATGGGTGTTCATAACTTACACTTGCTCGTTCTTCTACAGTTAAGACAGGGATCTCCTGAAGTAATCCTAATTGTCTGCCCATATAATGTCGGAAATAAGCTTCTATTTTGAAATATCCAGCAATAAAAGCTAGAAAGTAATTTGCAGAATAAATTCCAATCCAATGGTTCGAAATTTTCTTCAATTAATTACATAGTAATTTCTCGGTCACAAAAGATTTGAGAAGAGAAAATACCACACAACACTGTTTATTTAATATCAAATATTCATAAATCACTTCTAACTCTTTGGACGTGGAATTGTTATTTCTAATATACAAAATCCAATAAACATGGCAAGTGCAAAGTATATTTTGAATCATTCTAGTATTTTATCCCCATCACATTTGTATTTAATATTCTCCTATACACTCTAACTCACACCACTCCAACAAGAGAAATTCTCTTTGCTTTCTAACTAGCTCTCTATAACCAATTGTTTGTATCTCAACTTGCTTGAACCAAATGCATGGACATGAAAAATCAACCTACATATATCTTGAAAAATCATATACAAAAGTGATATGTACTGAAAGTCACTTTACTATTTTGACATCTATTGTTCTTTCCTAGTACAATGTTATAATTATCACGATTAAATCTCTTTGGTTGGAACTTTGGAACTTGATGGTTCTTCTAAATCCACCATTGTCTTCCATTCGATTGTTCTCTCTGTTCTTGAATTTTAACAATGCTTTGTTTTTATTCTTAATGTCTGAAAAGAGCTTCTTCATTTTTTATTGAAACTCCATCCATCTGCTAAGATAATGCCTCTTCATTAGCTAATAGACTTTCCAACCCTGAAAAAGATGTTTTTTGGCCCGACCTCGAGTAGCGATAAAAAGAGCATTATATTTAGGTCTTAGACCACGAGTAATAATTCTCCTCGACCTTGTTGATGTTATTTTATTTTCTTAATCCAACTTTGAAATTTCGGAACATACCTCCTTAACCTTAGTGACTTATTGACTAATAGTCATATTATGTTGTGTAACCATTCTAAGCTCATTCCCAAGTTATTGATACTTTGCTTCATTCACCTTAGAAAATACTATTGTTAAAGTGTCTTACGCATCATTAGGTGTCTTTCGGATCCTTAATATGGTATAATAATTCATCCTTGATGGTTACTAACGAGTGTATAAAGCCTTGTCATATTTAACCTTATATTTTATGAGCTCCTCTAGTTAGTTAGTGATGTGACGTTATTTCTATCAACAACATTCTAAAGATCTTTTCCCAAAAAGTAAAATTACATGCGAGTGCTTTAATTGTTATAGTTGTTTTAGATGAGCTTCTTTATTGGACTAATTGAGTCATCTAGATCCATCATAGTGACTTCGTAGTTGATTGTGACTAACTAAAAAAGATTGGTCCAAGACTAATAGATTTTATAATCTCAAGTTGTTTACTTGGCAAAGCAAGTCGCTAACTACTCTTGGATAATATCAACCTTCAACTATAGCCTTGAACATATAGATCCATGATTGTTTGACTCTAATACCAATTATAAGAATTTCTCGATCACAAAAGATTTAAGAGAGAAAATACCATACAACACTATTTTATTAATTAAAAATACTTGTACATCACTTCCAACTCTTTGAACATAGAATGATTATTTTATATGCATATGATCCACTAAACATGGCAAGTGCATAGCATACTTTGGATCATTTTAGTTTCTATTTCTATCACACTTATATATAATACTTCCACTACACACTTTAGCTCACATCCTAAAACAAAAGAAATTCTCTCTTGTTTCCTAACTAGCTCTCTATAGCTAATTTTTCAACATGCTTGAACCAAATACATAGGAAGGGATATTTATACTTATTGGAAACAAATTCTAGCCACATGTTAATAAAATTAGGTAGGAGTTGATAAAAATCTTGAAATGAGATATTTTGTAAAAGAAAGAAGAGAAACCTAGAACTACTATGTTTTAGAATATGGGTTTGGGTTTAGGCTAATTTATGTCAAATTAGTAATAATTCTTAATCACTTATATTCATAAAATTGGTAACTTACACCAATTAAGGCCATACTTCTACTCTTGAATAGGTAGAGATATAAGGATCTGATTTTTTTCATTAAAAAGGTTATAAATTTTTTATAGCTAACTTGGTTGGAAAAACCATACTATTGCTTATAAAGTGATCATATGAAAGAAAATCATTGTTGGAAAGATGAAAGGTTCTAATGAAACTATAAGAATAATGAATAGTAGCATACAAAGTAACTACAAGGATGATAGATATGAGGTTTTAGCTTTGTATTCAAGGTAGTAGCTAAGATACTACGAGGGTAACCTAATAATAGAGGTGCTAAATTTATGGGTTTATTATTGAAGGAAAAAAACCATGATTAGTCCTAAGTAACTAGTGCTAATATTTTCATTCTTGTAACTAGATAAGTGATTACGAGATCTAAATTAAGTAAAATCATGCGTCTATAGTATTTAGGTTATTGTTTTGAAGCAACTTCTTAGTAAAGTCGAGTAATTCATATTAGATTAATAGGAAAAAGACATTTTTCTCTTATTCTAGTTGATTGGTGTGTTCTTTGTTAATATAGAACATAGTTCACCCATGCAATCCAATCTAATAGGTGAGCATCTAATCAATAATACTAAATCCTCTAACATGATTCCCATATATCCTTCCATTGTATAAGTTTACTTGTTAGTAGAATTTCATATTGTTAAAACCATTGTAAGTAAAGGTGGATTTGGAGAAGGTAGATGATTCATGGTCGAGTCAAATATAATGTCCAATCGTTAAAATAAATGATGTTTTTGTGAACCTACTAAATGACACCACAACTCCCCATTGACTAAACACAAAAACATATAACAACCCTAACTCTTGATTCGATAGTTATTCTCAATCCAAGCAAACCCAAAACTAACATTAACTAGCTAAAAATATAATAACACCTAAAAGTCTCCAAATCTCGAAATTAGGATATAGCCAAAACCCATATTATAATCGTTAGCATTTCACTAAATTTTAACTAGATCCTTTATAAATCCAAAATTTGGTATTGGTTAAATTTCAAATAATTATGAAAACCCTAACTCAAAAATATACACTTGCCACACCTCTTAGAATTCAAAATAAAAGAGCAAAATTTTAATCTTAACAACAATTAGAATTAAGCTGAAATTTTAAGATAGAGGTCGATTTAATATAAGTTTCAATTAGAAGGATAAAGGAATCGAAACCTATTTGTAAGAGTAGATTAAGATTTGCGATATGCATGTCTTATAAATAAAGATACAAATACATCAACTCGATTTTTAAAGGTGATGATCAAGTTGTCACCTTGGGAGATTAGTGCCAAGGATAAAGACATTCTTTAAATGATGCAAGGAAAGTGATTTTCTTCATTTTACATTACAAAAGAATGAAATAGAGAAAAACTCTTTCTATATTATCAAAACTTAAAAACTATCTAATAAATGCTAAAACAACCTTATATACTGAGGGTTACTAAGTTTCGGCTAGGCCTAAATTTTAGGACTCAAACACAAGCTAAGTTGAAACTATTACAAAAAACCACTAAAAGAGGAGGGATTTTTGAATAGTAATCACTTTTCATTATTTATTCACATGATTAAAACCATTATTCACTAGTGGTAATTTTTTTAATTTTTGTTGGTGGTTTTTTCATTTTTTTTTTAGTGTTTTTTGGCAATAATATGCATATTTAACATCTTTTTTTTTCCTTTTTATTTTCACAAAGCATTTCGATCTCTTATATTTTCAAAACATATTTATAGTCATTGGATGGAGAGATGAGAGACAAATAAAGAGAGAGAAATGTTTGGCTAGAGCTAGATTACGGTTGTTTCTTCATTGAATCTTGCATCTAAATTGTTTATCTTGGTGAGAAAACTACATTTATAATTTTGAGAAACCTATTTCATGCAAACTCAAATTAGATGGAGAGATGAGAGACAAATAAAGAGAGAAATGTTTGGCTACGCTAGATTCTAGTTGTTTCTTCATCGAATCTTGCATCTAACTTGTTTATCTTGGAAAGAAAACTACATTTATAGTTTTAAGGATCTTTGCATCACTTTTAAAGGTGATCTTTCAAAACAATTCGATAAAAAGCTATCGACGCCCTCCATCTTCCTATTATAGTAGTATTTATAGGTTTCAAAGTGGGTGAATTTTTAGGTAAATATTTGTTGTCTTGCTTCTCATAATAACACAAGAACTTTGTATCTCCTCATTGCTAAAATTACCTTCTAATCTTTTATGTGCAATCTGTTTATAGGCATGGTTGTTATGAATTGAACATCTTTACTAGTATGATACTTCAATTATGATATATCGTAGCTTCTATTTTATAAGCATCAATATGTATTTTTAAAATCTTTTTTGCTTTTTTATACTACTATTTATATTTCTAATAAACGTCTTTTCCTTCATGAATATTTCAACTTCGATTCTATACAATTAGAGATACAATAACTATCTATACTAATTGGTTATGGGGCCATCATAGAACAACAAAAAATTGGATCATATACTTTCGCATTTACAATTGACTTCTTTACATCAATAAATTATAAGAAGCCAAAAACACTTACCTACTTTGTTCCCATCTTACGGTGATAACTCATGCTCTAGAACAATTGTCTTAGGTCTTCTTATCATCCCACTATCCTTATTCATTGTTATTCTTGTGTACCAACTCATAATAATACATCTACATTTAGATTAATCGATAACTCGCTTTTTAGATTGATAGTCGAGTCTTACGAATTATCACTACTTCTTGTAACTAGGAAAAAAACTTGTTTTGTGCCAAATCAAAAAATTTAGTCCGCCTCTAAATCATTTTATTTTAGGGATTACTTTTGTTTTTTCAGCATGTTGTTTCTTTATAATTTAACCATATATCGATATCTTTTACATATGATTATATGGTAGTTGATGGTTACTTCGGATTGATTGTATCGAACACCCATTCTATCTTTAGAGATTCACCTATTAAGCTACCATTATAAACTATGATCTTCATTGAGGGTGATGGTGCCAAAATTTTCTCAAGTGCAATTGGTCGGCTCGAAGAGAGTTCACACTTAAAGTGCCAAAAACATGATTACACGAAATGCTTTTATGCCATGGTACACTTTTTAAATTTCTTTAAAAAAATCTTAGTTTTTTTTATGTCACTTGCTTTGTTTTTATGACAAACTAAGCTAATGCCATCATGCTTGCATCAAGCACACCTTTGCCACTTTGCTATTTTTTACTAATGATTTTGCTATATTTATGGATATGCTTGACCAAATTATTCTACTTGTTTTTCTTCTTATATCCACTTATCAACCCTTATATATGTATGCAATTGTTATATTCTAATTGCATATACAACATGTCTTCTTCTTGTTTAATAAAATTATATATAGGAACAAAGTCGATTGTATAATGATTGATAGAGATGATGTTTCTAACTTCATAATGATCGATAAATCTATAGAAAACTTCTTTAGAAACTCTATGCATCACTATATTGTTCATGGATGATTCAATAACTCTTACAAAATACCTTCGTCGATGGCTAAAAAAATGATTAAAAAAAATCATGTTTTTCAAATATATTTTAGCATGTTTAGATCAATGAATAACAAATGTGATATACTCGGTGAATAATGTCTTTTACGATGATTCAAATGAAACAATAATCACCCAACATTGCTGAAAAACATTCATGATGGGGCTTCTTCATTTCAATAAGTAATTTCATCTATATTTTCACCCTATTGTATTCGAACAACTCGTTAATTCACACACTCCGACCACAAAAAAAAACTATCGCACTTTTGCTTATTGCCACTCTAGCAATAGTTGATGAAGTCGAGAAAGATTTGGCCATGCCTACTATTGGTTTTAATACTAAACAATAATTGGATTTCACAATCGAACTCACTGAAAATCATAACTAGAGTTTTGTTTAAAAATATTGTTTTGCATCTGGTTTGTAAATCATATTTATGAAACCCAATAAAAAATACAACATGAAAATTCATAAGCGATTGTATATTATGAACTTTTATAGACTATTTTACAAGTAATTGTTTCTTCCTTCTTTTTGCATTTATCCTTTCATAAAAATTATTATTGTGGTTTTACCTTCATTGTAACTAGATTCACTTTTTCACAAACACACTACCAGCAATACTACGGACGAGTTCGCTTTAAGTTCTTTTTTTGGTCGGACAAACATATGCAACCCTTCCCTTGCTTTAAATAACAAATTTACATGTAGAGGATGCAAAACTCAAATAATTGCTATCTCGTTTTGAAAAGAAAAAAAAAGAAGGTTAGTTATTAGGAATACAAAACAATGAGAAATTGTTTGTAAATTTTTTGAAAATAAAATGAAAGAATTTTTTTAGTGACCTTATCATAGCTAAAGAACATGCAGGTGATGTTGCTTGGAAGACATAATGTATTGCGGAACTTTTCCAATGTCTTTTGTTACCTTTTTTTTTAATTTGCTTTTTACAATGATCATCGTACTATTATACAACTTGATGGCATAGATGAATGCTTATATCATGAAGCGCTTGCTTTTGCTTGTGTTAATCTCTTAAAACATTTATTATGGTCCTTGAATTTTAAACAAAATAAATGAAAGACCAAGATCTTTTTGTAAATAGTTGCCTTCGACCAATGTTATTACTATAAAAAAAATATTGTTTCTATTGTCTTTTAAAGATTGTATTATTCTCAATTCTAAGTTTGCATCACATTGATCACATGATTTTTTAATCGTCCCACGATATGTTCATTTCGAATGCCATAGAGTTTCTATTTTTTCCTAGCATAATTGCTTCGACATATCCCGTCCGACAAATAGTTAAAAAATATTACACAAAATGGATATATGATTGCTATATCTATTTTTCTATTGAGTTCATATAATTCAATCTCATGGCTCAGCTTAACGCACAAATATAGTTATACTTATCCTGGTCGTTAGAATAAGTTAAAGTAAGTGAATAAGCATTATCTCTTACTTAATTGCAAGCATTTTTGTTTTGCTAATATTTGCAAAAATATTGAAATTTAATAAATACTTTTATACGTACAATTAATACATTCTTAAAATTTATTTTTCAAAAAAAAAGTTTTTAAACTTTATTTATAAAAAAAGTGATAACAATATTTGTCTAAGCAAACATCCATTTATACATAAAAAGATGATTATAAATGGTTTAAAATTTTAAAAAGTATATAGAAGGTGGATATTATCCGTTTGCTTGCCTACTTGTAAGAGGGTATGCATTTAAAAATTTTACCTTTAAGAGGATGATGAAGATAAATTAACACCTTTTTTTTACCATAACATGTTATATCGTCATCGAGTCTCGATATATACTAATAATAACCATTAAATCTTTTTATATATATCGAAATAAATGCATATTAATAAAGTGTCATAATAAAAACATTTATATTAAAAATATATCATTTAATTTATTACGACATATTGCATTGTCTTTTACACATCTAATTAACGAATCAATAACAAACATATGTTATACACATTATATTTTACATTTAATTACAACAACAATCTGTTACTAAGATATCACCTTTATCCTTCATACAATTATATTATGACAACCTATTTAACTATTATTTATTATTTTTTTCTTTTACTATAATAATTGCCTTTAAGTTTAGAAAAAAATTGCATAACCAAACCAGCTTTTATCGTCGAAGCATCATTTCATGCCATAACAAAAAATATTTAAAATGACAATAATTACTTAACATGTAAAAAAACATTGCATGAACTATTTTGCACAATCAAAGACATCATTGAAAACCATATCTCATATAATAGACTATGAAATGTGTAATTATTGAATCACATGCCCACAAACACACAAATATGCTTGGCAAACACGATCAGATAAATTTCCTTTATTCAAGAGTGATTTCACCCATGCTAACAAATTTCTTCTTTCTTATGCTACTCTAGATGTCTATCTATATCAATAGATAATTGAATGAATCCAATTTTGAGGTAGGTATTCATTTGTTTCATTTAACATATGAAAAAACATGCACCACCTTCATCACACAATCAAACAAATTCCTTCATTAAGAGTGACTCACTCATGCTATCAAAATTGTATCTCTCTACTACTATAGCTAGCTAGCTATGTTAGTGGATGACAATACTAACTTGAAAATTCAAATTTTTCATTAAAAATTCCATGGAAAATACAAATTTAAACCACAAGGAGAAGTTTCGAGCATCTTTAGGTTCCTACAATGGTGAATGAGATTAGTTTGTAATTTGACAAAAATATCATTACAAATACTACTACTCCACACATGCTACAACACAAAACATTTAAATAATAACCCACAAGATGAACGACCACAAAAAAAAAAAAAAAAAACTCACTTTCTAAGTCGGGTCACAAAAAAACAAGGCCATTATTTTACTCAACTTATAGAAAAATATTACATTAACTATTTTGCATAATTATTGACATTATTGAAAAGCTATGTCATACATGGCGAGGACATAAAATGCACCACTATTGAGTCACATGCTTCACAAGCGCATAAATATTTTTGACAAACACAATCGGACAAATTTTCTCCATTCAAGAGTGATATTATGCATGCCAACAAATTTGCTATTTCCTATGGTACTCTACCCATCTAGCTATATTAGTAAACAACTCGAATAAAAAAATATTGAGTAGTAATTCATTTTCTTTAAAGCTTAAGCCTTTATTAATTTTATTCAAATAATGTGTGAATTTTTATGCTTGCTTATTCAAAAATCCTAATGTTGGATCTAGAGATGCCAAGCTTTGGAAAAAACTCAAATAACAAACAACGACCACCTAGCCCTAAGTCGAAACACCCAAGCTATAAAACCAGCCTCAAATTATCTCCAAATAGACCTCAAATACACACAATCACAAACATAATTCTCAATCAACAAGATCCTCATTACAAACACAAACAAGATCACACAATCACCAAACCACAAACACACAAACCCAAATATTGAGGAGGGGCATTCTCTAAGAAATCAACTTAAATTTAATTGAAATTTTTACAAAACCTATATACTAACTAGAAGCATGTGCATGTAAAATTTTAGGTTAATCTAAAGTCTTTAACCTCAATTTTTAACTAGTCAAAATTCTAGATAGAATAGGTTTCAGAATTTATACCTACTTCCATGACCCTAAAACCTTATCAAATATTTTTTATTTTTTTATAAGATTTAAATCAAACCCTTAACTAATTACTCGTCAAAATTTCATATCAAAATAAAATCCATAGTTTAGATTGTCGGTATGAAGATCGAAACTGTTCGATCTAGAATTCTAATATGCTCACAATTTAACAAGCAACAAGACAAAGAAAAATAAAGCAAGCCCTAATGCCTTGCTCCTAAGTAGAGATCCATTACTCGAGTTGATATAGAGAGTGCTTACAAGATACGCTCATCAAGAGTCCACTCGATATAATTTTAATCTAAGCCTACCTTAATCGATCAATCTAAGAATGTGTTCACGACGTCTTATCCGAGTCCAAGAAAAAGAGATACACAAAAAGTTTCGGAGCATCCACTTTAAGTTTTATTCAAGTATTCATCAAATTCTTCGAAAATGTAGCACAAAGTGTGCTTAAATACTCACACAATAAAACCCTACAAGTCGATTAGGGTAGGATTTTCCTTCTTTGGCGATTATGACACTCTTTCTAAATTGGACTCTTTTTCTAATTTGACTTGAACTTGTGTCTTTCATCTTTAATTAAAACTTTATTAATTCAACCTAATTAAATCTAGACCCACACATTATATAGATTCAAAGTAACTAAAGGAATTCCTAACAAATAAGGATCCATATTATATAAGAATTAAATTGCCCGCTAGACCACATGCGGCCATGTCCTTAATAAAATAGGAAATCCAAAACTTAAGAGCACTAATTAATTAGCCCAAGTTCATACAACTAAAAATAGCCCAATTAAATAAAATAAAGGCCAAATAAATAAAAGATAACTTAATTAAATAAAAGACAATAAAATTAAAAGAATAGAGCGATGAAATGTTTGGTTACTTAAGGGTGCCAACCTTTTGAGTAAATGGAAGAGTGGATGCTCTCGCATCACATCTTAACTTTCATCATTTAATTGTTTGATTGGTTTTTCTTCTATCAATAGGTTAGAAAAGCAAGAAACCACAAAAGAATTAGACCTTTAGAGAGTTTCAACATTCTTAACTTCTTATAAGAAACTAGATTAATTTGTTATTTAAGGAATGTTATTTTTACAAGATCGCCTCTCCTTACATAGCCATCAACCACCACTCGTTATAAATAATTTTTGAAAAATTGTACGTAGCCACTTGTGTGAATTGGAAATTATCAATCAAACTAAAGTAAAACATGGTTTTACTATTCGTTCATTATTTGAAATACTATTTACACACTCACAAATCACTATTCCTTTCGCTATTCATAGTATTTTTATAATACTTTGGTCCTCAATTTTTTTATATTTTTTTTCAATTTCAAACTTAAATTGTATTGTGATTGGGTCTTATTTTGTTTTAGTATTTTTTATTAATTATTTTTATTATTTAAAATTTACTACTTTAATTTGTCATTTTTTTTGAAATTATTATTATTATTTTTTAATTTTAAACTTTAATTATATTGCAATTTGATCTCATTTTATTTTAGTGTATTTTGTTAATTATTTTTATTATTTAAAATTTACTAATTTAATTTATCATTTTTTAAATTCTCATCCAATTAATTAAAATTATATTTACTTGACAGTTTTGATTTATTTTTCTATATGTATGGATTTTGATATAAATTTTTAAAATATGATTATTTTTTCTTTTGAAAAATAGATTTAGATAATTTTTAAATTATAGTGGCATGATAAATATATATAATTTGTCTAAAATACATTTTTAGATTAAACGTGTATTTTGAATAATTTTTTCTTATTTTTTATATTATTTTAAATTTACAACATTAATTTGTCGTTTTTTTTTAAATTCTCATTTTTTTTCAATTTCAAACTTTGATTATATTGTGATTTGATCCCATTTTATTTCGAGTGCCTTTTTTTAGTTATTTTTATTATTTAAAATTTACTACTTTAATTTATCCTTTTTTAAAATTATCATCTAATTAATTTAGAATTATATTTACTGATAATTTTGATTTATCTTTCTATATGTATGGATTTTGGAATAACTTTTTAATACATGATTATTATTTTTTTGAAAAATAGATTTAGATAATTTTTAAATTATACTAGCATGATTACTATGTATAATTTGTCTGAAATATATTTTTAGATTAAAAGTGTTTTTCAAATAATTTTTTTCTCAATTTGTGTTTTATGTTATTTAACATTTACTACATTAATTTGTCATTTTTTTAAATTTTCTATTTTTTTTTCTATTTCAAACTTTGATTATATTGAGATTTGGTCCTTTTTTTTTAGTATTTTTTGTTAATTATTTTTATTATTTAAAATTTGCTTCTTTAATTTGTCATTTTTTAAAATTCTCATCCAATTAATTTAAAATTATATTTACTGATAATTTTGATTTATTTTTTTATATGTATGGATTTTGGAATAAATTTTTAGAACATGATTATTTTTTTCTTTTGAAAAATAGATTTAGATAACTTTTAAATTATAGTGGCATGATTAATAGATATAATTTGTCTAAATATTTTTTTAGATTAAAAGTGTATTTCAAATAATTTTTTCTCATTTTGTTTTAGAAAAAAACTCAAATTAATTAATTAATAGTTGAAAGTCAAATTAATATAGTTTTTTTTTAATTTTAATATTATTCATTTGTTTGTAAATAAATATATAAAAATTAAATTCATATTTTTTAAAAAAACTGATATTTTGATCAACATTACATAAAAAAAATTATTTGTTCAATTCTATGTAAACTTTTAATAATTTTTGTTTTTGTTTTTGTTTTTTGACACAATCTTATAAAATACCAAAGTTTTTTTAAAAAAAATTATTTAATTTTCGTTTTAGTTAATGATGCATGGATTAAAAAGGATAAATCCTTTTTCTAAAGAAAACATTGTGAAAACAAAAATAAGAAATTTTTAAATACAAAATTTTTTATTAAAAAATTATAAATAATTTTTTTCATCTTTGATTTCATATATTTTTATAAATTTATACCATAAACCAGACTATCAAACTAAAATAATTTTTTTAAATAATTTTATATATTTTATTTAACTCACAGCATAGTGTGGTAAAAAAACTAATTTAGAACTACAAAAAAAAAAAAAAAAACAGAAGTTCTTTACATTATTAAACTTTGTTTGAATAATTTACATGTAATTTGGCCAAGCAACCCCAAGAGAAGGAATAAAAGCGTGAATGGACGGGCTTGAAGTTTTGTAGTCCATCTCTTTCTCACGGGTTCTGGGCCACCATAAATCACAAGTCGAAACTCGGGCTACAAACCAGACCTAATCGGGATAAAGTCTTGACTTGCTAAAAACTCCTTCCTCCATCGAGAGGGACCGAGCCATATGCTCTTTCTAAAACCCTAACCTGAGAAACCTCTGAAATTTAATCACTCTTGAAAACTTGCAGCAATCATGTACGGTGGTGGTGAGTTTCAAAAACCCTAACTACTCTACTCTGCAATTGTCTCGGAAATTCTGTCTTTTCAATTTTCTTTTTTTGTGCTTATAATTTTGTTTTGTTTTGTCTGTGAAAACAGATGAAGTATCAGCTATAGTTATTGACTTGGGCTCTCACACTTGTAAAGCTGGTTATGCCGGCGAGGACGCACCTAAGGCCGTCTTTCCTTCTGTCAGTCTCTCTCCCACATCTTATTTAACCTACATTAGCAGCACTTTAACGTTTTTTTGTTTTCTTTTTCTGCTTTTAAAAACAAGGATTCGTGTTTTAAATTTCAAAATTGGGTAATGTTTATGCCTTCTCTCCGGTTCAGTGAAGAAGAAATTGGCAAAATGGTTGTGACTGTTAGCTAGGGTTTAGAGATTGTTGCTGTTATTATTTTTCCTTGTTTTAGAGGTTTTTCTGATACATGTATAACTACTACTCAGGTCGTTGGATCAATTGATCAAATGGACGTTGATGACACTACAAGCAACGAGAAAAATGCTGCTGTAGATTCTAAAAATAATGGCAAAGATTCCGAGAAAGGGAAGGGAAAACGTAAACTGTATGTAGGATCTCAGTCCTTAGGATTTCGACGGGATCATATGGAGGTCAGTCGGTTTTCTAATTATTTTATTGTCATATTTTTGGGAGACTAGGTGGGGTGTGTTTAGGCTATGTAATAAATTCAGCGTTTTCCTAAGTTTTTCTGCTTTTCATCAGGTGTTATCACCTTTCAAGGATGGGATTGTTGCTGACTGGGATATGGTGGATAGCATATGGGATCATGCTTTCAGGTAAGATTCATTATCAACACCCTGATTTCGTTTTAAAAAATTAAATTTTCTTGTTTTCTATTCTTTTATTTTGTAATATCTATATCTAAAATTTTACTGTCTTTAGAGAGTGTCTATTGGTTGATCCGAAGGAGCACCCAATGCTGCTTGCAGAACCTTCTTCCAACAGTCAGCAGCAGAGAGAAAGGTAAGCTGGCAATCCATGCTATTCTGTACTTTTATCATTTAATGCCATCAGCACTTTTCAGAATTTGTTATCTTTGTACATTAGCTGGAATTAACTCTCTTGATCAAATAAATGATTTCTTGGTTGTCAAGGTTCTATGAGAATGACAGTTTCTGATGCCTTTGATTTTTGTTGATTACTAATATTGTGGTATGAATTATGAAGTTATATCAAGGCTGTTCTCTATAAATAAATAAATATTGTGATCTATTCCCGAAGGAAGGAAGGGAGGAAAAAAAATCCTAGTTTAGCAATATGTTTTGCTTCATGTATGCTTCCCACGGTAATCATATGCTTTATTAAATGGTTCTAAGTGATCCAAGTGAGTTCCTGTCTTGTAAGGCTTGTTCCTCCATTGTTTAGATTGACATTGTTTCTTTAAAGTTAACTTTTTTGTGATCTTGACCTTAAATAATTATTCTTTAGCTTGCTTTTGTGCTGGTAATAAATCTTCATAAAAATATTCCTTTTATTCCAGCTTGTGTTTTAATAAAGAAATTAACTTCTTGGTTTTGGCTTGTTCATCATGCCTCTTTGATGCTTGCTGATTATGGTTGGGGTGTTGCATAACTGACAGGGCAGCGGAGCTTATGTTTGAAAAGTACAATGTTCCTGCATTATTTTTGGCGAAGAATGCGGTATGTCCTTGTTCCATCTTGTGCACACATCTCCAACTTGTACTGTATTATTTTTAGTATGATTGGAGAATCTTGTTCAATTTGGTGTGACTCAAGTTCCTCTTGCTGCCAGGTTCTAACATCTTTTGCATCAGGACGTGCCACCTCACTAGTTGTTGATAGGTAGGATTTATATAGTTGTTGACATGACTGTATAATTTCTTAGTGTCATTGCTTTTCTGCATTTATTTTGCACATAACTTCAACCTTCTTACTACTTATGCTATTTTAGTTGATAGCAACTGTTTTGTCCCTTATCTCCACAATGTATTTCTTGCCATGCATGTTCTAACAAGAATAGTTGAGATGGAAGAATCAACTGTGGGCTTAATTACTGCAGATCAGTGTACTGCAACCTCCCCCTCCTCCTTATAGTTCAGCTGTTCCTAGCTTTAATTAATTAATGAAAAAGAACAAAATACAAGGAAAAGGACATGCTTTTAACATTTTGATGTTAAGATGCATCACGACAGTGGCAAATAACATAGCTTCGACAGTGGCAAATAACATAGTTTCGAACGGGTGCATTTCTCTTCCATGAACAATATCCTAAAACTTAGAACATTAAAGTTGTGCAATGACAATGGTGGATGGCATAATTTGAAATTGGTGATTTCCTCATCCTGAAAAGCTGATAGCAATTTGCTAAACCTACAAGACTGAAACATTCTATGGTATTAACATGGCAATTTATTTGCTTAAATCGGTGTTGGTTCTAATCAATGTTTGGAAACTATAACATAGATGTTAACATGTTTGGAAGTTTGAAAATTTCTTATAGAAGGATCTTATTTGCAAGAACAAATTATGATGTGCCCTTTGTTTCCCTTACATCTATTTGCCATCCTTTTTAAAACATATTTCTTGATTTATTGCATAATATAACCCTGATAAAATGGTATCTGTGCCAGTGGTGGAGGATCAACTACAATTGCCCCAGTTCATGATGGTTATGTTCTTCAAAAGGTACTGCTCTTTTCCTGATCAAGTGGCATTGTTGCTTGCAAATAATTGTGATTGGGCTATGATGTCTGTCTCTAGATTATCAACAATAAACCATTTGATTTTATTTTATTTTTTATTGTAGAAATTTCCTAACTTAAATTGCAAGTAGAATTCTCTAATCTTGACATGTTCAATTTTCATTGGAAGATATTGGTTAGTTCCATTGGGAATTATCGAATTTGGAAGGACCAGCATGATATATCCTTTAAAATGAACAGAGAATTTGTTAAATGTTTTAATGTCTATGTGCTTGCATGTGAGCATGGAGGTCCCTCCTATTTTTTTCTTGGTCATTCCTTTTATCCTATCTAACATTATGAGTTTTTCCCTAAACAACAAGATAAATCTGCTGAAATGATCTGTCTTTGGCATGCCAAGAGATAATAGTGTTGATGTCTTTGATTGGAATTGTCTTGTTGTAGTTGGCAAGCAGGAAAAAAAATAGTTACTTTGATATTTGTGTTTTTGTTGGAGAAGAAAAAGAAATTCATTTGTAAAGAAGCATTTACAAGAATTGCTTTCATAATAAGAGATGCTCCTAAAAGATAAAGGAAAATGGATTCTATGCAGGAGAGCACTCCAAGCCTGTTGAATAACTACTAGAGGACACTCCAATTATTGGAACGTAATTAAAATATATCAAACTGTTTTTCCAATAACTTGCCAGAAGTGGACTGATTGCAGTTCTCTTCCTCTTTCCTAAATATTTAGAGCATCTGCGAACTCTAAAGTTTGGCTAAGATCATGCCCTTCTTTAATGTCAAAGTTCTAAATCAGAGTTATTTGCCCTTGACAAACTGACAGCCCTTTTCGTTTCATTGTTTTTGTGATTATAGGCAGTGGCATCTTCTCCCATTGGAGGAGAACTTCTCACTGATTGCTTGTTGAAAAGCTTGGAGAACAAAAAAGGTATCATGGTGAGTGAGTATAGGAATGATTTTGTGCTTTGAAAGATGAGTTGTCTTGTCAGAACTAACTAAAGGATGATCTGTTTTTTCTTTTGCAAGTAATCTTTTTATTTGGTTATACAGATAAAACCAAGGTACTCTTTCAAAAGAAAGGAAATACAGCCTGGGGTGTTTCAGGTATTTTTAAAACGTCAATGGAAATTGTTTTGGGTTATCTTTTGTGAAGATGATCCTTTTTCCATGTTTGTGCTAGATACCACTCAGCATTTCTTTTGCTTTGTGAATTCAGATCTAATTTTTCCACAGTTGTTTTTTGTTCATCAGGATTTTTTTTTTTTTAATATATGTCTTTGACGTTTTTTTTTCCCATTTTTCTGATCGTAGACGGTGGATCTTGATTTTCCAAATACAACTGAAAGCTACAGACTCTACTCTCAGGTCTGTGATTGACTAGACAATATTCCTCCTTGGGAAGATGAGGATTTTTTTGGTATCTAATTGTTTGTTTTGGAAACAGAGAGTAATTGCAAGTGATATCAAGGAATGTGTGTGCCGAGCCCCTGATACACCCTATGATGGTGTGTGTTCCTTCATGTTGTATTTACAATGCTTGATTGCTTGTAGGCTTTCTCCATTAACATCACATGAGCCACTCAACAGACAATTTCTGGATCGTATATATTTTTTTTGTATGTGGATATGGTTTGTGGTAAATCCAGTTTGACTGTATTTCTTTTATTTGTAGTTTGACAACCTTAGAGCTGCATTCAACTTTCATTTTATTGTTGTTTAATCCTAGGCATCAGCTTCCTGACAATATCTGTTTGCTGTCTACTTGAAATGTGTCCATTTGTCCATTGAGGGGTTGGAGCACTGTTGATGTAGAATTAAGAAAGCAAATGAAACTTGAATTGTATCTTAGAAGCCTGCTCCAATTTTTTTTTTTTTTTTGTACGGTTAGTGTCTTAAGATTTGGGTTATTCTGTGTGAACAAGCTGTCAAACATTTTCCTGAAGTTTCCCTGAATTTTTCTGGCTTCTAAATGCATCCCAAAGTTCCCAAAGCAACTTTCTTCTTCAAAAGTAATGGACAGTGGCTTAACATTTTCCAAATTGGTGAAATAGAATTCCAGAAAATGTGCAAACTTTGGAAGCCAAGGAACATGCCTTCTCAACCAATCCATGATGACTGAATGATCCACTTTTTCCATGATAAAATCATGACAATCATGCTGTTGCTCTGTAAACTTAATCTCTTGCTTAGTTATGTTGGTTGCACCCTCAATATATTACATATAACGAGTTGTAATATATATATATATATTTTTTTGAGTATTACAAGCATTCATTTACGCTAACCTTTCTATCTCTCTGTTGTTTCTTCCTTTTTCTCTGCAAATTCAGAAAGTTCATACTCCAACATTCCAATGACTCCATATGAGCTTCCTGATGGCCAGTAAGTCTCCATGCAATACAATATTATCCAGTTTGATGCTCTTTGGTTTGCTTTTTGCATTTTGAACATTGAATATTGCTTCTTCTTTCTTTTTTTCCCTCTATCTGACGTTTGTTCTTAAACACAAACAGGACAATTGAAATTGGAGCTGATAGATTCAAGATCCCTGATATTCTATTCAATCCATCCTTGGTTCAGGTTCATGGCTCAGGAACCCTCTCAATGCCTCTTCCATGTTCTGTGCATTGCATTTTCTGTCACTCTGCAATATTCTTACTTGTTTTGGGGGATGTCCATTAATTTATTTACTTCAGGGACAATGTGTAGATTTGCTATAATTTTTGCAAATTACTTCTATTTTCTTCTTTTAACTGCATTGATCGAGGGTAATTCTAAAAGGTCTATGCAAACTTTTTTTTGTTTTTTTGGCTGCCACAAGTACATGTTAGCAATTAATGGTGGACAAGAATTTTGGCTAAATAATAATAATAATAATAATAATAATAATAATAATAATAATAATAAAGTGGATAAAATGTTTATAATGCGGGGTCACTTTTGTGTTTGGTGCATCTTCACTGTAATTTTGTCATTTAATGTAGTTTCTATTCGTGGTTATTGAATGAATCTTTTTAGAATATTTCGGGAAGTATTCGTGAAATCTTATTTGTTTCCGAATTTTGATGCTTGTGCTTTAAATGACAATTTTTTTCAGCATAAGCAGGCTTAGTGATCATTTAATTTGTATATTTAACCAATTAGTATCCTTTTCTTAGTACTTGTGAATCTGATGTTTGTATGAAATATTCACGAATTTGAATTATTTGTGGTGTGCAAATGGTTTGTAGATTGTATATAAATTCATCGGGTATTTCAATTGTGAAATTTCTCAGCATGTGTTCACTAATAAATTGTTTTATTGACTAATATCAGACAATTCCTGGTATGGATAATTTTGCGGAGATTGCTCCAAGTGTTCGGGGCTTGCCACAAATGGTAAATTTACTCATTTTTACGTAACAAATTGTTTGTTGAACTTAAAAATAACTAGTTACCTTTCTATGACTTCTAGTTAACTAGTTCTTTCACAATGTTTGCAGGTTATCGAAAGCATTAATAAGTGTGATGTTGATATTCGAAGAGAACTGTTTAGTAGTATACTGGTAAAGTGAATAAGCTCATTATCAACGGTGATTGTAATGTTGGTAACTAATGAAAAATGTGTGGATAGCATGATAACTGATGGAATGATTGGGGTATAGGATCATTTGTGCCCTTAACATTTGAAGGTTTCTTTGTTTTTCTTTTTTATTTTTGGAGGCTCTCTCTTCTTTTTTCCCCTTTATTCGGCGGGGTAGAAGATTGAATGCATGTTTGGCCCTGTAATGCTTACAAGTAAAACGCCTTTTTAAGCTGATTATAAGATAAGCAGGGGAAGACATGCCTTCTCTATATTCAGCTTTTACCTTTTTATCTGAGATGATGTCTGCTTTTTCTAAGAGTAAGCTCTTTACCAAACACTTTACATTCAAAGGCTAAATCAAAAGCTGCTTAACTTAAAAGCAATGCAGGGCCAAACACAGCCCCAAGTGGTCAACAACTTTAGTTGACTATTTTAATCAACAAATAGAGTCGGCTATGGTTCATGTAAATTTAGTTTGTGTTTCATGCCATAGATTTCACATAACTACGGACATCAATTTTAATTCCAGAGTACCATATATCATAGAATCAGTTCTATGAATATCTACAATGACAAAAAGAAATGAAGGAAGAAATACATGCATTGTAGCTCACTAGATAATGTTTAAAATTTCAATGCTGATTTGGTTCCTTCTCTTTCTGCTTTGTTGTAGCTTGCTGGTGGAACAGCATCAATGCAACAGTTGAAGGAACGGCTTGAGAAAGATTTGCTTGAGGTACTTTTTGGCTCAAAAGTTTATTTGTTGTTTAGCTTTTAAAATCATTTGGAATCCAGTTTTGGCTCTCTAATTCATGATTTCAACACTAGTTCTTACATCTCAACCATCTTGCTTTATGCACAAAGTAATATTGTGTATCCAGTGACCTGAAGTATTATGGCAAAATTTTACCCTGCCTAATACTGACAGTTCCATAATTAGTATGTTTTATCCATCATACACTTGGAATGAAGCATTTCACTTGCAACTCCATTATTTAGTGCCAACAGTTAGTATGGAAAAGCTCATTGTATTATTGTAGTCATCTGTCTTGCTTCTGTGCATGCATTTTTTTTTTTTTTTAAGACTAATAATAGAGTAATATTTAATGATAGAACTACTCTTTATCAGAAGTCATCTATAATGAATACAATTTTGTATGAGAACAAACTTCTGTTTCCACAGTTCAAAAAGTGGAAAAAAAGGAAATTCTGTTTTGGACCTTACAGTTACAAAAATAATGGAATGATCATTCATCCATGTGTAGGAGTCTCCTCAAGCTGCCAGAGTTAAAGTACTGGCAAGTGGAAATGCAACTGAAAGGAGATTCAGGTTTGATTGACTTGCTTAACTGCTTCTCTCTCTCTCTCTCTGCGTGCACACGTGTGTGTGTGTGTTTCTGCACCCTATGCATTTTGCATCTGCATGTGCTTGTAAATACTGGTGTCAGAACTTGGCTACATTGGCTTCTGTTTTCCAGTGTAACAATTGCTATGGTATCTAGTGGCTTCTTGTGTAAATTTTAGCAAACAAAAATGTATGAACTAAACAGTGATGCAATCTCATTCGTTGTAAGACTGGTGGCCAACTGAAAAATGGTATTTGGGGTTTGCGTTAGATCTACATCTATTGAAGCATTAAGAATCCTGAAGAAAATCAATTTAGAAATGAAGATGAGCCTAAGAACTTAATGATTGAATGTTTTGTGGATAGCCAGATATCCTACAGAGCATAGACATTAGTGCCTAGCACAGTGGTAAATTTCCTTGAAACTTTGAGGAGTAATTCCTTCAGTCTTTGATGATTTCAACTTTTACCATGTATGGTGCTTTGATGTGTGTATTCTCATCTTTGCGAGAAAGAAAGATGGTATTTGTCTTGGCTCTCTAAGTCAGTTTATTCTCATGCATCTGAATCATGATTTGGTGGTTGCAGTGTGTTTATTGGACATTGTTTTGTTTTGAGTGTTTACCACGAGTGCTTTCCTGTACAAATACTTGGTAGAAGAACTGATAGTTTCTTTTTGGTGTGAAGCATTCAAGTTTAATCAACTGTCATATTTCTCTAGCGGATGAGTCCTCTTGAATAATTTATTTAGGATTCTTTTTTACGAATAAAATTTGATGGTGGTTTTACAAATGATTATTTGAGCAGTGTTTGGATAGGAGGGAGTATATTGGCATCTCTTGGTTCATTCCAGCAGATGTGGTTCTCTAAGTCTGAGTAAGTTTCACCTTTCAGAGCTCTTTGTTATATGATGCTGTTAGTTACTCAGGTTCAAGGGGTATATTTTCAAGTTCTGTTCCATTTTTTCAAGGATTTCCAGAATATAAATTTGATAGTAACTTTATGAATTCAAGGTTGAGCAAATATTTCATACTCATTTTAAGCACGTGGAATTGACAGGTATGAAGAGCATGGGGCTTCTTATGTACAAAGAAAATGCCCTTGATACACTATTTATGAAGGTAGCTGTGCAGAAGGTTGTATCAGTTTCCGAGGTGGATAGTTTTATGGTTGGGGAAGCTGTCTTCCATGTCATCTGAGCAATAACATTTCGGGGACAATAGAGCTTCCGAGCAAGTTTAGAGCATTTACTGCCACCACGAAACATTAGCTTTAGATTATATCATCTTCATGACTTTGCATAGCATTAGCTTTGTATCAGCATTTTCCAGCTCGCATCCCTTTCTACTCATGCCTTGACTAACTATTTGACCCTGTAGCTTAGGTTAACCCCATTTGTATGAACGAACAGGGATTGTCTAGGATGTTACCGTTGACAAACATGTACAATGCTGTTAATGCCAACGATCTGTATTATTATTGCTCTGACAGGAAAGATGCATTTGAAAAAAAGAAGCAAGGGATTTTGGCACTGGTGTTCTTTCGCAGGGTACCTTGAAGATGTAATCTCGTTACTGAAACTATAATATCTCTAGGAGTTGTAGAGAATGGAAGGGGTACATGTAAAACAGATGAGCACTGGGCAGCATGCTGTGTTCTTTGTAGACCCTGGCAACTTAAGCGAAAAATAAAATAGTCTGGTTAGAGACGCAAGTTTTCATATACAAATGTGCTTTGCCAGCCGTTAGATTCACTTTACAAGAATCTAGCCTTAGATATTTATCCTTTCTCCCTTTTCTTTTTTTTTTTTTTAATTCCTTATATCATGTTGCCACTTCCCATCCAATTTTCTCAATTCATTTCGGTAAGAATCTGGATGGAGAAAGAAAAGGTGGGGAAAGAGAAGCACAAGATTGGGTTTGCAAGAGCCACGTTTGAAGTAGAGGCCGTCTTTATACTAACGACTCAATTCACGGTGACAGAAAACTACCGAGTAATTAATTAGTTCGGCCGGATACGTTAATGGTGGAGTTAATGGGTGCCGCAGTGCAGGGGTCTTTTTATTTTTTGTATATATTTTTGTTTTAAGTTTGTTTATTTGATTTATGTTCTCATTGTGTTGCTTTTTTATTTTTTTTAAGCTAATGGTGTTGAATTATATCGTTAGCCATATAAATTAAATTATATCGTTATTTTTCAAATTACAAGTTTTATTCGTCTACACTTGGTTTTTACAAGTTTTATTCCTCTGAGAAAGCCTTAAAAATAGATGAAAGATCGTAATTGATAATTTATAATAACTTAAGTGTAAAATTGAAATAAAAAAAATAACGTAGTGGCAATTGACAATCTATATAATTGGGGGGGCATTTTTCAGATTTTCCCTTCATTTATTTGCCTACTATTGAGAGTAGTTTCCTAGATCCTTCACTTCTGCAATTTTTTCTTTCCATGGGTCCCTTCCGTGTAATTGCGTAACACTATTTAACGTTTGACTTTGTTATTCTATGCTCTCGGAAGAGTCAAGGGACCCAGTACTCCATGGAAACACCAAAGGGAAGCGAACAGCAACACTAGATGGACACAGAGAAACCCATCTTTTTCCTTATCTCTCAGTCTCTCTTCGGCTTCATGCACTGATACCACTGGCCTCCCTTTGGTTTGGCGCTAGAGAGAGAGAGAGAGGGAGAGAGAGGGACATAGAAAGATATGGAGTCTGATGATGACCAGTCCCCACAATTAAAAGGTGTAGTCATAATTTCACTTCCACCGCCAGATAACCCTTCTTTAGGTAAAACTATCACTGCTTTTACACTCACCAATGATGACTACCCACAATCTCACCAAACCCAAACGCAAACCCAAACCCAAACCCATCAAGAAGATCAGCTTCCAGTCCAACCACTACTACCACAAAACCCTCAACGCCAATTCCCACTGTCAAGGCTCTCTCTTGGTACCCCAAGAAAGCTGTTGTCTTTTGTGTGTATCTCTCTTTTTGCTATTGCTATTTACAGTTCTCTGTTTACTAATACCTTTCAAAAATTGGAGAGTGATAATAATGATAATGATGATGATCGAAAGCCAACGTCTTTTGTGTTTCCTTTATATCACAAATTGGGTATTCATGAGATTCCACTGAATGATCTTGAGAATCATCTGAAGAGGTTTGTGTATAAGGAAAATTTGGTGGCATCTGTTGATGATTTGAATGGACCCCATAAAATTACTAAGTTGGCGTCTCCAAATACTGCTGCAGTGGATTCGTCCACTATTTTTCCTGTCAGGGGCAATCTTTATCCAGATGGGTATGCCTCAATTTTTTTTGCCCTTTATTTAATACTTTTCATATGGCACTGTTTATCTAGATCACTATTTGGATTGTTGATTTTGCATATATAGCAATTTTAAACTTTATTCCTGGTCATACAAAGTGAGAATGAAAGTGCAATCTGACTTTCATTTTGCTTATTGCTTGTTATAACTATTCATGTCAAGGTAGAATTTTAGGAGACTGAATAGGTGGATTGTTTGTTTTTACGTAGAGGTAGCAATCTAGAGTTTCACCGTGGAGAGTGATAGTGCAAATTGAGTTCCATTTAGCTTATTGGTCGCTAGAAGTTATTTATGAAGCTAGATATAGAATAAAAAGTCTTGTTTTAGTTGGATCGAATATAAATAACTTAAGATTGTCTTCTCTATCAAATTTTTTATTTTTTTATTTTTTTTAAAGCAAGACCTTTAATACATTTTTTTAGGTGCTTTTGAGGAAGATATGGGAAATAAATGAATGCTTTGCACAGCTAACAGCTAATATAACAATCTTTTTCGCCCTTTTTTTTTTTTTTTTTTTGGTTTGGAAAAAAAATAGCTTTATCACTGCGATAACCTTTTCATGCCCTAAAGTAAGTTCTACGTTATTCAGTTGCTAACCAAAATGCTGGATTTTATTCAGATTATATTTCACATATATGCTTGTTGGGAGTCCTCCACGACCTTACTATCTTGATATTGATACTGGAAGTGATTTAACATGGATTCAGTGTGATGCTCCTTGCACTAGCTGTGCCAAGGTAATGGCTAATTCTTACTAGTCCTTGGGCCAGTTGGTTTAAATGAGTCGCGTAACATCAATATTCATCATGACTTGATGCATATCCTTCAATTTGTGTTGGTGTGTATCAAATGCCTGATTGATCTTTGCTTTGCTATGCTAATGTTGCAGAACTCATCCCTTAAATATTCTTTCCTTTTCTTTGCATATGTTGTTGCATGCACAGTCTACTGTCTCTTTTATTGCCTTTATGTTTTTTCATTTTTTTAACGTGGTTTTTCTCCTGCTGTTGTAATGTAATTTCTTCATCTAAAATGGTAAAAAAAAAAATAATACTGAAGGTTTCTATTTAAAAAAAAAGAAGGGATTTCCTTTATTCATCTGCTTGCAAACAAGAAAGTTAGCATACAAGCATTTACAGCTTTAACTATTTCAGTGGAAAAATAGGGACGTGGTCTTTATGAATTCCATTATTAGGTATGTTGTAACAATGCCTGAAATAATTAGTGAATGAAGGTTAATGTGCCATTTTAGTATGCAGTTAGGCAAACTTGTTGTCTGTGCTCATATTTTGCTTTTGCATTTTCCACAAAGATGCTGTTCCTCCCCTCACACTAAGCCTGATATACATCCTTAACCAGATTTTGCGATCATATATTTTAACTGACCATGATATATGATAAAATCTTAAGGTTTTAACTATGTTGAGACAAAAATCAGTATGATTTTAATAGATATGGCTAATGCAGGGTGCTAATGCCTTGTACAAGCCAAGAAGAGGTAATATAGTACCTCCCAAGGACTTATTATGCATGGATGTCCAAAGAAATCAAAAGGCAGGATATTGTGAAGCATGCGAACAATGTGACTACGAGATTGAATACGCTGATCATAGCTCCTCCATGGGAGTTCTTGCCACAGACAAGCTTCATTTAATGGTTGCAAATGGATCACTGACCAAGTTAAACTTTGTTTTCGGGTACGTCATTTTCACTTCTCCAGCTTATTGTAACTTTTTCCTAGTTTTGTTGTTGAAACATTGATATGTGTGTAAATTGTCTTTAAGGTGTGCATATGATCAGCAAGGTTTGCTTTTAAAAACACTGGTGAAGACAGATGGGATACTTGGGCTAACTAGGGCTAAAGTTAGTCTACCTTCTCAATTGACAAGCCAGGGTATCATTAACAATGTCGTAGGTCATTGCCTTACCACTGATGTAGGTGGTGGTGGATACATGTTTTTAGGTGATGATTTTGTTCCACGTCGGGGTATGGCATGGGTCCCCATGCTTGACAGTCCTTCCATGTAAGTACGGATTTTCTGAAGATTTCAGTTTCCATCTTTTATTTTTCTAGGCTTTTCATTTGCTTTTAGGTTTTGGAATGTTTTCTGGTGGAAATTGATAATTAAAATGTTCAGTTAGGAAGAATCATCATTTTGGTTAAAAATCTCTCATTTTTGGTGGAAATATTCTGGAATATGGTACTAGTTAATTATGTGTTTCTTTGAAGCCCAATACACACTGCTCATTCCATTTTTCACCTGTGTCTATCATTCTGTGTAATTTAGGTAAGATTAACGGATAGTCAATTTGTAAATTGTTTTGCTTCATGTTGATTTCTCATCAATTTTGCTGTTGTTTCTTTGCCCACTTTTTCAGGGAATTCTATCATACAGAGATTGTAAAACTGCATTATGGAAGCAGTGCACTCAGTTTAGGGGGAGTGGAGAGCAGAGTGAAACACATATTGTTTGATAGTGGCAGTTCCTACACATACTTTCCAAAAGAAGCATATTCTGGACTGGTTGCTTCTGTAAGTATTTTCTGGCATGGCCATGCACTTCTTTCAAAGCATTGCCACCCATTCTACTTATCATATACCACATTGATGCAGCTTAATGAAGTTTCTGGGGCAGGACTTATCCAAGATACATCAGATCCAACATTGCCCATATGCTGGAGACCTAATTCTCCTATCAGGTATGGCAGACAAATAGAAAATTTTTATTTGTACTTAGTCTTCGCTATAAATAAGTTTTCCAAGAGTTCTCTCTATCAAGAGGTCAACAACTATTTTAGGTTGTGCTTGTTGGTTTTTTCTTGCGGCATCAGGTATGAATTCCTCTGGCCTCTTTATATGCCCGAGTTTGTAAGATATTATAGATTTTACCAAGTACCCCATCGATTATCTTGCAATTTTTTCTGAATGCTGTGGATTTTTCTCCAATGCTTCATGATACTCCAGATACTACTTATATTGGAGTTGTATTCCATTGATTGATTACATCTCTATTATCTTTGTTTTTCTTTTTTCTTTTTCTTTTTTTTTTTCCCCCAAGGAACTAGTTTCTCATCATCTATAACTAAATTTATTAGCCTACCTTGGAATTGGAAGTGATTTCTTCCTCCACGCATAGGCATATCTCTTCTATACATATCACCATATGAATTTTACCATTTCATCTCCAATGTTGCCAGTACATCCATTGCAAGTAGCCTTGCTACTTGCTAGGGTTAGCAAGTGCTAACACCACCCATCTGCTGCTGCTGCCACATTAAATGTCACTGCCAATGTTGCAGCTGAAGCCAATTTTGAGACACGTCTTATATAATTATTCCCATTAGGAAATTGTTTAGTTTATTGATTCTGGAATGCATAATGCTTACAATATCAATCTATGAGACCTGAAAGCTGCTCGCTTTGACATTTGATTGACTATTGCCCACTTTTGTTAAAAAGGAAAAAAAGGCCATTGGTGTAATGATTGATAGAAAGCAACAATTGCCTAAAATTAATAATCAGAAATGCGTTTCTTAGATTTTAGTCTTTTCAGTCAAGGTTAGCCATTGATTTGTGTTTGAGCACATGGATTGCTTGTCCTTTATATATATGTACACCTTCCAGCTTCAAATAAAGTTGATTTAAGTGCCGTTCAGAACTTACTGATATCTTCTGTCATTTCTGTTGCTTGCTGAATGAAATCAGCAGCTCCATCTTTGACTTGCATAATGTTTGAGAAATGTAATTAATAGAATGCACATGGTGACTTAAAGTTCCATCATTCTAAATTAAGCTTCTTTATAAATGGTCAATGAATTAATGTTGATAGCAGAGGGAATTGTGGCAAAGCAAACAATCGGATTCATTTAATTGTTGGAATGGACAAACAGTTGTAATAACCTAACAATTTAACTCCTAGTTAGACAGGAGGACTGTTTAAGAACTTCTTTTCCTTTTGTTTTTCTCTTGTGTTATCTGAAACTTATGATGCCCAGGAATTATATTGGACTAACATCTTAAAACTGTGTATTTGCCTGCAGATCAGTTAAAGATGTAGAGAAGTTCTTCAAGACCTTAACCCTTCAATTTGGGACCAAATGGTTGGTTATCTCAACGAAGTTTCGGATACCTCCAGAGGGTTACTTGGTGATTAGCGTAAGGATTCTTTAGCACTAGTTTGTACAACTTGTTGAAATGTATTAACATGAAATATCTTTGCATGATGGGAATTCTGCTGTTCTGCAGGACAAAGGCAATGTGTGCTTGGGTATTCTTGATGGAAGCAAAGCTCATGATGGATACACAATTATTCTCGGAGGTATCTTAATGTGACAACCTTAGCAGTTTTATTCTTGAAAAAAAAAAAAAAAACCTTGGCAGTTTTGGTATTGTAACATTTGGTGCTCTCTCTCTCTCTCTCTCTCTCTCAACAGCCTGTGTGTGTGTGTGTGTGTCTTCGTATACAAGGGAAATGCAACACAAGGACTCAACTATGTTCTTAACATGATGTAATATGAATGACATCATGTTCAGCACAGAGTTGAGTTCTTGTGTTGCTTTTCCCTTGGAAGTGTTTTTTCTTCTCAATCCCTTGTGAGATATGAAGTTACTATTTTCTGGTTATTTTAAATCCAGTTCAACTATATTGAAGTTCCTAATTTCCCAAATCTACAAAATCCAGAGCCATCATCTTCATTCTTGCAGACGAAATACAATAGATGCATCTTTCTTTTCTATGCTTGGAATTTTTTTTTTTTTCCCTCGTCATTCTATGTTACAATGCTAGTCTAACTCTGACAGATATATCATTGAGGGGGCAATTGGTGGTATATGATAACGTGAACAAGAAGATTGGCTGGACGCCCTCAGATTGTGCCAAGCCAAAAAGATTGGATAGCCTGGAATCCTTTGATGGTCTGCCATTCTTCGACGGGTAGTAGGTCATTAAATTGTGATGCAAACTAGATACTGTACGTACTAGTTTGGTTTTCTGCTCTGCTCTGTAAATATTTATTGCTAGAGCTTTATAGTGAGTCCATGTTAAAACAATTTTCTAAGGACAAAAGGGCATGCTATATATTTTAGGCACCGCGGTACCTGTCCTCTATTGTTACACGTCAAATTAACTACACAATTCATACTCGACACGTTCAATATTTTTGTAATTTCCTTATTTATGGTCTAATTAACAGTGCATTTGGCATGATTTATGAATATTAACTTTGTCTGATTAGTTTGAAGGTTATTGTTCATGTGTTTGGTCCAAATGATCAAGGCAATTTGTTCTAAGAATAGAGATCACATGGGTTAAATCAATTAAGTTGGATTAAATATTTTAGAAGTTCGGATTATAGAAAAAATTTTACTTTAATTTGAAATTAACATTTTAATTTAATTCGAAAGTTATTTCTAACCAAGCATTTATGTTTAACCAAGCATGTTCGGTACTTTTTTACACTTTCTTGTCCAAAGTTACTGGAAAAAGGTTATCTTTTTCAGAAACTAAAAAAAATCGTCCCCAAATCTTTTCCCTTTTTCTTTTACCTGTCCTCTCATTCTGGAATTTCAAGCATACCATTTACGATGAGAAATATGCTGCTGCTTAGTGCACTCCAACCTCTCGTCAAAGAGATCTATTTATATTATTCATTTTTTTTTTTTTAATAGTAAAAGAGCTTCAAGCTCCCACCTCCAACTTCTCATGTACAAGTTCGTTGAAAGTGATAATAAAAGGAAGCTCACGTCAAAGGCCATATCCAATCTACCTCCAATGCAATAGATAAGGTTGATGTACAATATTTATAACCGAACTCTGTTAACATATTTTATTAAATTAATCAAATATGATATTATATTAATCAAATCCAAAATAATCCAATCTGAAATTAATCATATGGAGAAGTCGAATTGTCAAACTATTGCATCATGTCGTGAAACTAGAATATCAGACATGGCATTGAAACAGAATTATACAAGCTGCTTATCCATTTCAAGACATTTCAGATAAATAGACGTACAATCGTCCAAAAGAACAAAGAAACTATAGTACCTTATAGCTAAGACATTACACATATTTGTTGGTTAATTGAACAACTCAAATCGCAAGTGGGAAACGAAACAAAAATGTAAAAATACCTAATTACAACATCAATCTAGCTAGACATCATGACGTGGTCACTTGACTGTAGTGCTTGAGTAGCAAAGAATCTGACATCGACATCCGGATCCTCAGTTAGCTCAACCAAACATGGACGGATTGTCTTCTCCACCACCTGCGTTGTTTGAGGACGTTGTCAATACCTTCCAATTGGCATGGGGAGTACGAATAAAAAATAATAATAATTGAGTAGGATACATGACTTCGATAATAAAGAGTGATTTCTCTTCACCTTATCTTCAACATACTCGTATCTAGTTCAAGGTGCATTATGTCTATATATCATACTGGAGAATTCAATATTTCCATAAATATCAAAATGTGAAATATTAAAATTAATTCCTTTGAAATGAAAAGCAAAAGTAGAGAAGTAGACAAATGTACTTACAGACGGATCAACTATAGGAATAAGTGACTGCAACACCTTAGCCACATTGAACTTGATGTTGGGTACCCTATAACATGCAACTCTCAGCTCCATAGTACAAAGTTGTAACAAAGAAATTGCGCAAATTAAGCTTCTGAGAGCAACTACTTCACCTGTCTTTTGATGCATTGATGACAATAGGAAGAAGTTGGGAACAAGTAATTTCTGCGCCCATAACAGGAGCAATTAGAGAAACTGCATGTAAAATGGTCATCCGATACAAATAGTGTGGGTTGTTGATCAAGTCCAAAACCTGTCGACCGAATGAAAAGATGTCAGAAAAGATATCAGCTCCCCTCCCAAAAAAAGGAAAGGAAACAAACAAAAAAACAAATCTATATACGCTGGCAGATGCTTTTTGTTTTTTTGGCCCTATTTGTTTCCATCATCAAGAAGTCCAAAGGTATTACTCTCATACTTCATCAATTCGCTTTGCCCATATAACATTTACTCAAGAGAAGAGGAACCAAAACACGGTTATATATAGTCAACTGACAAACCTGCGGAACTATGTGCTGCATTGCCCATTCTGGGCCAAATTCTTCTGCAAGGCGCTTCACATTATTAGCAGCTGCGTCACGAATTGAGTAAACCTGTACAAATAGCCAGTATAGTTAGTTAAGGACATATTGCAAGAATAAATAACATTGCATATTACAATACTATGCTTGAAAGTTAGAATTGAAACAGCATAATTCAAATGGTAAGACACACACTACCACTAGACCAGCCAGGCATAATGATCTGATTAAAGAGAAGGTACATGGCCTAAAAAATGATAGCACTAGAAGGAATGACATTCTTTATCATATTTCATTTTGAGGTGAACTAAAAGGTTTGGTGATTTTTGTAATCTAAGCCCCGCAAATAATTAAACTAGATAGCCAAGCATCTGGGAACAATTTGCTGACAATGAAATGTGAGGTTGTCTATAGCGTTACTTCATAGATGATCAAAGAGCAGGATAGGCCTAGATCAAGAGTACACAAAATCACAGAGCTCAACAAACCTTATCTTTCAACCATTGCATGCAAAGAGCACCAAGCTGGTCATCAAAAAACCCTACACCCAACTGACTTGCCAACAATGGTATGTATTCTATAATTGCAAGCCGAACCCTCCAATGTCTATCCTCTGCAAGTTCCACAATTGCTGGCAATAGGGACTGGGAGAGCAAATCAATTCCAATTACCTGCATTGGAATTCAAACAATAAAACAATCATGCTTATGTACTGAAAAAAGAAAAGATAAATTGCAGGTAAGAGTTGTAGGTCTAGCAGAGAGTTTTTAGACCACAAATTGTTGACCCCAATTAACCCTCAAAATCATCTAGAGTGAAGGAATCTGTGTCAAATTAGAATATGATAGGACTACACTTTGCAGCTCTGTCCTAATCCATGGATTTTGTATAGCATTTTTAGTTTCAAGTTCAGCTAAATGAATGCTAGAATCTCTAAATGTTCAGAAGTACAACATTTTTAACAGTTTCCTCACATTGTCACATCAGGAACAAATCATCAATCTAATAATAAAAATCTGTCACATCCTTTTAATTCTTCCAAGCACTAATCATAGAAGAACGTATTCAGTTAGATTAATCCTGATAAAAATCTCCTAAATCTGGGATCAATATGGTAAGTTTACGAGCCTTTTGCTGTGCCACCAGGAAAACAAATGTAGTTCATTTTACAAATGGATGGTAATAACATGGAAGAGTGAAAGATGGGAAATCCTTTAGCCAGAAGCACCAAAAAAGACACGAGAGAAAGAAACATCACATTCCTGCGTATCAGAAGTTTGGTTTATGTTATGATTTGGGACCAGAAAATTGAAGGAAGCCATATATATCATAAACTCCAATAATACATCAAAATCACACTGCTAATTCTCATAATTTGATGTGGTGCATTATGTCAAGACCTCTCATAAAACAGAAAAGAATGAAATAGCATGCATGAAGATCTTCGAAACAAATGAAAATATAAATTCAATGTTAACAGCATCTACAAACCTGATTGACTTGATCAAGCTTGCTGATAATATTCAATCTAACATCAGGAAATTCATCTTTCAAAAGCGAGAGAAATATCGGAAGCAGTTGCTCGATTGTTGCATCCTACCACCATCAACAGAAACCATCTTAAGTACAAGGAGAGATACAAGCATTCTTCTTCAAGGAACAAATAATAATAGTGAAAACAATTCCACTGAAAGCCAATGGCAAAGCAACAAAAACTCAAGGGTTAATGTTCTCTGGGATAGATATGAAAAGCAAGAATACAAATGGCAGAAACCTACAAGCATGCCAATTGCAAGAAGACACGAGATCAGATATTTGAAATTTCAAAACAAGCTACCAGGATACTATAATAATGATACAATCAATGCCCTTGCACTATCTACTGGCAAAAAGGCATACTAGCAGCACATACTCCAATTAAAATGTTAACCAGATCAACAGATAAGGTGGTAAAACAACAACTCATGTATGTAAACAAATGATCTTCACATTTGCAACTGTTTCTTATAAATATCACATTAGTTTATGCCATATCAATCTCTACTTCAATAAAAATATGAACGAATTAATGAACTCAAAACTTCCATTCTAGCTATATTAAAAATGTAATTACGAAGACATGATGCTTACCTTCCCTAAAACTGGAGCCATTCCCATTATAACGGAAGCCAAAGCAGAACGAACATGCTGAGATGAATCTGTGGACAATTCCTACAGAAGACAGAAAATAAACAATAACTACCAAAGTGATTTAAAATGTACCACAACTGAAAGAAAACTACATAATTAAACAAGAATCTTGCAAGAATAAAATTGAATAATTTCATGAGTATGTATACCTTTACACAAGGAAGAATATGCTGAATTGCAAGTTCTGGATTCAAAATCCTGCAAAACTTAGTTACTTTTCCTGCAGCAGCTATACGTACTTCAGCTTCATTATCACGAAGTAGCCGAACATATGCAGGAACCAGGTCAGACCTAGATATGTAACATCAAATAGGCAGAACTTAAATCCAAGGAACAAGTTAATTCACTAGTAAAGGATCTATAAATCAAGAAAACAACAATTAACCAGGCAACAAGTTTTTTTTTTTCACATTACAAAGCATTATATCATAGTTTTTGGGATTGATTTCTGTATGGAAGTTAAAATAGAAGCGAGCATAATGCAGGACATGCAATACATTTCAAACAAGTAACAGATAGACCGAAGCTTTAAAGTGACTACCTGGTAGGCTCAGGACCAACAGCTTCACAGAGCTCATATAATTGATTGGCAACCATGTAGCGAACACGCCAAGACTTGTCCTGCTCAGGAAAATATTTGGATCATGCATAATGGTCAAAACAAAAACTGTTCACCAACCTTTTCGGTATAGGCATGAGATGACCATATGCATTGTTAAGAGCTTGGATCATAGATAACCTCATTACAACAAAACTAACAACTAGAAAGATGAGCTATGTTATACCTGTGAGAAATTAACTATGACTGGAAGAATATGAGCCACACAATCTTGGGGTTCCAGCAATTTTCCAAGAGCTGCACAACCCTCAACAGCCAATAATCGAACAGAATCTTGATCTGAAATGTAAACGAATAGAGACACAGTTATATTTGCACTCCATAATGAAGAATGGGAACGTTGATGCCAGTTGTGAATAGGATAAACATAAAAGGTTTCATTTCTGTTCAGAAGAATAGAGTTCAGGTAAGCACCTGCTTATGCTTCTCAAACAATTAGAATTTCCTAGTTTTTTTCTGTATTATAAAATGTGTGTAGAAAAAGGACTCACAGAGAGCTACAAAAGATACAAATATAACAATAATCAATGCCATGGCCTATCAGATAGGCTAGCCAGGATTTTATGGACTCTCAAACTAACAAAAACACAATCAGAAACGCACTTCATCCCAAACCACTTAAGTAAATTATCTAGAAGAAAGTGTTGCTGAAAACAAAATTGTTAATGACAAAAGCTGGCCAGATTAAATTTTATTATCCCTCAGTTATATCCTACAAAACATATATAGAATTTCAATAGATAGCTGAGAATAGTTTCCCTGGATTCACTTCTTTACCTATTTTATCCTCCCTAGTAATCTGGTCAGAATAAAAAATCAGCTGCTACACCTACTACTTAAAGAGGCAAAGAATAGCAACCAACAGCATATTCAAGATGTACATACCATCCTGAGTCAAATCCTCAAATATAGACATGATGTCAGCCTTCAAATGAGCAGGCTCAACAGTAGCAGCAAACTTCCCTAGGTTTGTGGCAGCAGATCTACGAACCATAGGCATGTCATCTTGACAGAGCTGACTGTATATCGCACGTAATTCAGTCTTTAAAGTCTCCGGAGCACTCGGATAAGCAATATGAAACAAACCACAAGAAGAAACTCGTGCCGTAAACCATTCACCCGCTGCCAGTCTCTGAACGTTAAAAGATCACAACAATATGTAAAAGACATCACAACAATTCTACAATTACTTATCCAAACAACAAAAATCAATTATCGAAAATCAAACCTTGACGAGTGGTACAAAATGCTCGACCAAGTCCTGCTCTCGCATCTGCGCTCCGATTCTACACAAAGACTCCACTGATTTATCCCTAACACAAGTTTCCTCAACGGTGCACAACGTCTCGAGAGGCGGAAGCAACACATTGGCATACTCAACACCGCCAACATAGGGAATAAAAACACCTAATTCATCAGCCATAGCAAGAAGAACTTCGTCATCATCGTCATTATTCTCGCTTAAAAAAGGAATCAATTCCTTGCGAGTCCTCTCCTCGCCTAGGGCACGAGCGATGGTAGAGAGTCGACGAATTGAGTTCAATCGGAGCTGAATGTCCTCGTTTTTTAGCTCGTCGATTAGAACGGCGATCGGGTACAAAGGCTCATCGATCGTCGCCATCTTGCTTTAGATCTATCTTGCAAAATTATTATAAGACAAATTAAATTAATATTAAGTTAGAAATGAATAATTATACGTACTCCAAAAGTGACTAATAAAATATCTGAATTTGATTTAAGAAAAAAAAATAGAAAGGATTCGGTGTTGGTACCGGGGAAATGGAGGAGGTTTTCTTCTTCGATTAGGTGATGGATCTGTAAAAAAAAGAGGGATTTTTTTTTTTTCAACCTGTTTGGTAGAGACCGGAGGGAGAGAGAGGGAGGGACAGATCCAAAGCTGTGTACTGCTAGATTTTTTTTTTTTTTTTTTTTAATATCGTTGGGTTTGTTTGCTAATATTTTATTATTATTATTTTTCAACTGATTTGTTTTTCTTTCTTTCTGATTTTGTGGCGGAACTCAATTCGTTTGCTGCTTTTTGACTGAATTCATTTCCTGATGTTTCATGGAGTATCTCATTTTGGTTGACCCGACCCGTTTCCTTTTCAACATTTTGCCAGCCCTTTAGCAAATCCCCGCTACCGAGGCCTTAATTTTGGCAGCTACCTTATAATTATGGACTTTCAGATCCATCAAACTACTCCCTGGTATTTGAAATCATCATAAATATTTAGAAAAAAAACCTTTAAAAAAGGCATATAAATCATAAGATTAATGGGGTTAAATCATATTAAAATCAAGATCCAATAGCTAATAGTGTTTAATTATTATTTATCTTTTCTCAATTTCATTCTAATTTGATAATTATTTGCTACTTTTGAAAACTATGCATTATTTTTTTATATGAATTAATATTTCCTTTAATTATATCAACTATCCATTTAATTCCATTTATTAAATTTACCCCACAGTACATGTAATTCCATTTATTTTTACATAATTAATTCTTGTTTTTTCCAATTTTGGATGTGTAATAACAGTTGCCATCCTCGGTTCACTTTTTTTATTTAAATGATTAGTTTAGTAGCCTACTTGCTAGTACTTTTATAATTTGTTTTCTCGATATTTTAATTAATTATAAAAATTTAAGCATGTGAAATTAAAGTCAATAAATATTGACTGCAGAAAGTTATATATATATATATATATATATATATATATATTGTTGTATTTAACATCATAAGTGTTTTATGCCTGAAATTAAATATGTTTGAAAAACCTGTAATTTGAGTATTTAATTTTTGATTTTTTTTTTGGTGCTTAATTGTCCAATCTATAAATCTTTCTATATAAATGCTCAAGTTTGAAATTTTTTTTTTTTTTTTTTTGAATATGCATAATTACTTGAGATTGGAAAATGTTAATGTGTTTGAAATTAGCACCATGTAATAATTTTTAACTAATACGTGATATAAAATAGATCTCACTAGAATTATTCAAAAAAGAAAATTTCTAAATTTTTAGGGAAAGTCTGCAAGAGTGTCCGATATTTGATTATTTTTATGTTTAAGTATCCGAAGGTTTTTTTTTTTTTTTTAAGTTTCGCAATTACCTAAAACTGAAAAATATTGATATGGTTGGGATCCAACGACACATGACAGCCTTTAACTAACATGTGACAAAGATGGATCACACTCAAAATTATTGAGAAAAAAATTAAAAAATATATATAGATATAAATTTAATAAAAGAATATAGTTTGTAATAATTAAAAAAATTAAAATCATTTACTCGTTATAATTCAAGAGTTTTAAACTTGGATCTTCTAAACAATTCAATTTCATTCAACTAACGATATTTGATTTTTTTTTTTATAATTCTTACCAACTATTTTCTTTTATGAAAGTTTTATAGTTTTTTATTTCAATAAATTTGAGCGGGATCCATTTTTTGACATGTCATTTAAAAATTGCCTCAAGTACATTTAAAAACTGCCACATGGTAGTTTATCCGAATACATCAATATTTTCTCGTTTTACATGATTTTGAGTTATTCAAATAAAAAAAAAATCAAAGATTGGGCACTAAAATAAAAAGATTTATCGATTGAGCTAAAAAAAAATTGAACACTTAAATTGTAGTTTTCTCAATACATTTGTGGATATATTTGATTTTAATCAATAAAAAATATACAATTAATTATTTATTTAACCAAAAATCTAATTAGAATCATCAATAACTGAAAGAAGACCAAAATAAACATCGAAAGGCTACTCAAGCACCTATATTGAAAAGATGCTTTATTATAGTTAACGAGTCTATAATTATTGATTAAAAAAATCTCATTTTTCTCTAATTGATAGTTCCATTTTTTTGTAATATTTTATTGCAAATCGATTTAATTTCGAACAACAAATTCCATTATTTTAAATTTAATCATAAATCTACATAACCAAATGTTTTGATTCAGTGATTAATTATTTCATGTGTTTATACCACTTTAAAAGAATCAGGAATCACACTTTTAAAGATTTAGAAGAATTATTATCAACTTTGAAGTAGGGTGTTATCAGTTGAAATTTAATATAAACTATAAAATAATAAAAATTTATCTATTAAATTCCTGTTATTTAAATGCTGATTTGTTTTTTTTTTAAATAAAATAATAAAATTGGTGTTTTACAAACTCTATTTTAGTATTATTGTTGCATATATTTTGAAAATCATATATCTTGAATTGATTAATTATTAATTATAAAACATTTTTGTTAACAGCTATGTGATTTCCTAATTTGTAGGATGTAAGTATGTTAAAATATGATGTATATTTAGTTCTTGATTTTTAGCCTTTATTACTTCTATTTTTATTTTAGAAATGATGTATAAATTTGCTTGTAATTCATAGAATGAAATATGAATGAAAATATTATTTTTTATATTCTTTTCTTCTCTTGTTGACATCATAGTATCAAAGTTGACTGTCGTCTAAAAAGTGAAATGCTCATATCGCTCGATAGTAGTTGGAATTTTGCCTTTCTAGGGTTTAAGCCACTGCCATCTTTAACTGGCAAAATCGTATCTTAACCTAAACATACGTCTTCTTTTTTTTTTTTTTGCCTCTTTTCCAGCATAACGTATGGAACAAAAATATTATCGAGAACAAAACTAGTTTTTTAGATGACAATCCATTTTTGCAAATCAATTCTGTTAAGGTAGATGGTACAAATTACCTTGTCTGGTCAAGGTCATGTTTATTGTTCATCAAAGCTAGAAGTTTGAAAGGCTATATTGCGAGGCATAAGCCAAAGCCAACAATAACATACTTAAACTTACAGCCAATAGATATTCAAAAACTCCTTGTGATGTCATGGTTCATAAATTCCATCAAGTCCCATATTTTTAAAGGTTATTTATTATTTCATACTGCTCATAAAATTTGAAATGTAGTATCACAAACCTATTCTCAAGTTGGCAATGATGTGCGTATCTATAAATTACAAAATAAGATACATTAAACAAAACAATGTAAGATGACTATTGCTCAATATTTTTTTCTGAATTGAGTGGTTTATAGTAAGAAGTTGATTATCATCAAGACTTTCAAGCTTGATGTCTCAAAGACACAACTAAATTTCAGAAATTGATAGAAAAGGAATGCATATATACTTTTTTTTTTTTTTTTTTTTGAATTTGGAATATGATCAAATACTAGTTAAAAATATTGAATAATGATCATTTACCTTCTTTAAGGCAAACATATTCCAATGTACAACAGGAGGAAAGTTGAAAAAGTGTTATGATACACACAATTTCGATAGATAAACCAAGCTTGATGCCCAACACCGTTCATGAACAGACGAAAGCTAATGATTTGGGGACATTAGACAAGGATCAATTAAAATGTGATTATTGAGGACCCAGGCACACTAAACTAAGTTATTAGAAGCTTCCTACATAAATTACATCATTTTTAGGTTATAAATGGTTTGTTATCTTTACTAGTTATTGCACAAGGATGACATAGGTTTATTTGATTAAAGCAAAGAATAAGGTTTTTTTGTTTTTTCTTATTTTTCGTTATTTCACAAGATGATTTGTACACAGTTTAATGTCAAGGTTAAGATTTTGAGAATTGACAATAGTATAGAATACATAAATGGTGTCTTTCGGACCTGTCTCGATTCTTATGGGACATTGCATCAAACAAGTTATATAAACACTAATGCACAAAAGGAAGTCTTTAATAAGAAAACGTTTATTTATTAGAAGTGATCAGATCTCTCATATTTATTATGAATGTTACAAAAATCTATTAAGAGAATGCAGTACTTTTAATCGCATATCTTATTATTAGAATGTCATTAAGAACATTGAAATTTAAAAATTCTTTTGAAATTTTGCAAACGACTAATTCTTCCTTCTAAAGTCTTTGGATGTGTGTGCTTTGTCCATAAGAGGAATATAGAAAAATTAGCCTTGACCTTTATGATCCTACGTAGGCCTATCGGATGTGAGTGTAGACTTTTTCATTTAATAAATTGATCGGATTTTAACCTTTTGTTTTCACCTTCATTTTGTGTCCATTGCATGTGAATTTAATAATTAGAAATAAGGCCTTTTGCTGGTTTAATTTTTGAATCGCTTGACATCTATGATTAGTTAGTTTTTAACCTAACAATAATACATCCAATAGGCATAGATAATTTAGCATAAAAAGATAAAAATAAATGTTAAGTAAGGAATGCAACCTATTTCAGGTAAAACATAAAAAGGTGATTGTCATTTTTCATTTATGTAGCCAAACCATTATATTTGATTTTTACTATATCGATCATTTAGGTTTTTTAGTTATTTTAATATTAGATAACGACTTATTTTTAGATCTTTTTTTTCAAGTTTGTCGATCCAACATCCCCAGCAACACAAGTCACCATCAAGGATTTCAATCTAGGACGAGATCAAAAGAGAAATTCTTTTTTGCATGCATCAGTGTGAATGTAATAGCTTCTTAAGATCTAAATAGAAAAATTTGGTCTCAATACGTGAATGTTGTATTAGAATACTCTTAATGTAAAGGGAGAAAAAAAGGTCAAAAGGTTTTTTCATAAGATATCCCTTTGACGTCACATTCTTATTAATTGATGATCGAGCATTGATTTTTTTTTTTTAAATATAATAGTATTAACAATAGAAAAAATAAAAGAGATTGAGGTTTCACTATAAAAATCAAGTGTTTCACTAAGCTTATAGAGTAAAACATCTAGAAAAAGTACACCATGTAGGGCCTTTTTTGCATTAAAGGATGCAATTATTTTTTAAAAAAAGTGATTTTTTTTTTTAAATTCTACTTAGCCTTTGGAGTTTGGCAATTATAAAAAAAAATCCCTAAACTTCATTTGTATTAACTTAGGCTCCTTAATGTAGAAGAAGGGGAGATAAGGGAGGAGAAAGAAATCTCTCGCAAGTTGCCATCCGAGCATGTAATCCAATTATATTGATGTTGATGTATTCGTCTTCATCATAGAATTTTGTTGATGATGGTTTTAGCAAGTGATTGAAAAAATAAAAGTTGACTTTCAAAAAAAAAGAAAAAAAACTGGGTTTACGAATTTGATTTGATATTTTTAAGTTATTATAGTGAATATGAGCATGTTTTGATATTTAAAATGGTTTCTAAATGATTCTAAAGTGTTTTTTTTTTTTTTTTTTTTAAAGTGAAATTGATGTAGAAAATAGGTGTGAAGGGCCAAAATAGTGCATCCTGAGTTTTCGCTCCTAAATTTCCATATTCTAGCAACTTTCTAGTCACTAAAAATTTAGGAAAGAAGATGACTGGTTAACACATCATCTGCTGTTGTCAACGAGGCATCCATCACTTTCTTTTTTTTTCTTACATCGTTGGGACGCGTCTTTCTAGTCCAAACGTGTTGGCTTAGTTGCCTTTCGGCCCTGCGTTTGGGCCTGGATCATATCCAACTTGGTTTTTTTTTTTTGTATGTTTTCTTTTCTTTTTCATTATTTATTATTTTTTCAATATCAATTTTCCTCCAATAATTAATAATTACTTTTATACATTCTCACAAAAAAATGATGATTATTTTCCATATTTTAAACTTTTTTATGTTTATTTTTAAAAAATTAATATCGAGAATAATTATTAATGTACAATATAATCATTTTTCATGCAGACTAACAAAGGACAATGAATAATTGCCTTTTTTATTTTATAACAATAGAGGTTTGCTTATTGATATTAATTAATATACTATGCATAGTTTTCAAAAATTTAATGATGGCAACACTGAAACAAAGTTGATATTACATCAATTTTTCTTTTTAAAAAAAGAAATTTGCACTCAACATAGATTATCATTTAGAATATATATATATATATAAAGGTATGAATAACAAGAATTTAATGGTTAATATTTTATTGCTTTTAAGTTTACATTATTTTTGGTTAATTAGGTGTCACTTCAAAATTGATCATAATTCTTCAACATCTATTAAAAAATGATTTTTTTATCATTTTAGGTGGTTGATAAAAAAAATCTTTTGGAGTAGAAATGACACATCAAATAATTTATCACTTAATTAAGTATATTATTTATTCGATGAAAAATAATTTAATATATTATGAGTTGTATTGTAAACTTGTTGTTGAATATGATATTAAATGATTATCTTTCTTAATTATATTTTTTCTATAGACTATTATCTTGTTGTCCTAGTTTAAAATTTGATACAAGATAATATACGGTAGAATGAAACGGGACGAGATACAAAAAATTAAATAGAGTGTCGATGTTACGTGGGGATCCCCGTCCCTTGTCTCGCATGGAAACGGAGCAGAGTTCTTTAGGTGGAGCGATGAATTTGAACGAGGATGGGCCAAGACCGGTGTTTGCCCACCTCGCCCGTCCTTTGAAAATTACAATTATATATATATATATATAAAACTCGAGGCTACAAATTAGTCTCCAATATAATGAGTGAGTTTTAATAATCTCTAAGCAATAAAGACATGCAAGACTTTATGTTTTTTAATTGCATTTGTGATACTTCATCAACTTAATTAAATATATTATTTATTCGATGAAAAATAATTTAATATATTATGAGTTGTATTGTAAACTTGTTGTTGAATATGATGTTAAATGATTATCTTTCTTAATTATATTTTTTCTATGAACTATTATCTTGTTGTTCTAGTTTAAAATTTGATACAAGATAATATAAGGTAGAATGACACGGGACGAGATACAAAAAATTAAACGAGTGTCGATGTTACGTGGGGATCCCGATCCCTCGTCTCGCATGGAGACGGAGCAGAGTTCTCAAACTTGGATTCTATTTAACTAACTTAAAACCAAATAAATAAATAAATAAATAATGAAAAGCATTTATGTTGTTAGGAAATTAAAATTTTAAATTTGCTGTTCAGAAGCACAAGTCAGTAGGAAAAGAAAATTTTAGCTTATATATTTTTAAAGACTTTCCCAAACTTCCAGAGCTTAAATGTCAATTTATTGTGCAGTAACAGTATGAAGGGTTCAACAATACATCATCATACCATTCCGTACACCATAAGTAAGGCACTGCCTATCCATATCAATCCCTCTCTCATTTGAGAAACAGATCACCTTAACACTACTTCCAAAAAGTCATATTTTTCTGCATTCCTGCATCTCTTGGAAAGCATCAGGAAGCAGTAGGCTAGTTCTGTCAGCAGCTAAAATTAGTACTACTTAACACAGTTCAAAACTGATGCATGTTCCAAATATCGTCAAGACTGTACCGATTCATCCAAGAGTTAGCTGAGCCTTAATTTCTTGTCCTTCAAGATCTTTATCCACTTCACCACTTGCATATTATTTCCAGAACCTCAGACTTCTATGCAATCTGATCCAAAACCCATTAGCCTCTGCAGGTGCTGGCAGCTCGACAGGTTCTTTAAAGTTTGCCTTTTCACTTAGTTCTTCGAATGAGTCCACAAGGTTTTGCAGCCTTGCAACAAATTCAATTAAAAGAGATGTAAATGTAGCTAAAGACAATGCACTTGCACTTTCATAAGTTTTTGATTCTTCAACTTGTGGCAGTGTGTCCCTGGTAAATGAATTTCGTGCAGGCCAAGATATTTGTTTCTTTAACACATCCTTTGAGGAATTACATGGATGGAAGATGGGCTTGACGTCCATGTTGGGGGCACACCCATCCCAACTTTTTGGTAGAGTCGTTGATCCGAGATCAAGCACAGCTTCACTATGGGACTTGTATTCCAGGACTATATTTTCGTCATCATCAAATGTCAGCAAGTCTTGGGGTTCTCCCAGCTCCTTTTCCCTATTCCTAATTTCCCAGAACCCTGCATTGACAAGAAGGTATGACTTTCGGTCCACTTTGTTTTGTAACTCTTCAGCAGCCTCATGCACTTCATAGAGTATGTCTACTGGACCTAGTTTCTCCATCTTTTTTACTTTGTTTCCAAGTTCATGCAACGCTTTTGCTCCTTCAGCACCTACTCTTTTCAGCTCATGATGAAATACCTGTCTTCGCTCAGCTGGAGCCTGCACATTCAAACAATAGAGATTCAATACTTTTGCAAAAATAGTACCTCTGGGAAGTCACAACCTTTGCTGTTGACGCGATTCCATTATAGGTGCACAGACATGGCAAAAGACAGACAAATTCGAGCATAGAATTAACTTGGTTGCCATTTCAATTGATTATCAAAAAATGAAAAGGTAGAAATACATAAAGCTGAAGTCTTAATATTTGATGGTTTTCTCAAAGCCAACTGCAATTATAGATCATGCAACATGTATTCTTTTAGCACTGAACAAACAGAGATAGCTCGAGGCAGAGCAAGATTTTGAGAACTGCATGAAAGTATATTACGATAAACCAATAGTGATCCTTGAAAAAAGGATAAATGGATAGAAAAAAAATTGGAGGTACATTCATCAACAATTTGCTCTAGGTTGTGAGGAATATATCTGACATGCGGCATTTGCCAGTTGTTTGTGGCAAAGCCTGTCTGTTTAAATGCCCTGACCATTATATCTACTTAACAAATTGTGACAGAGAACAAACTCTAAAAAGGCTGCGCCCTCATTTGGTATCACCAACCATGCATGCAAACCCAAGAAGGAAAGCACAAGAATTGACTGAGCACTTCACTAGATCAATCAAGTATGCAGGTCAGAACTTGACAGTTTGCAAAATGCCCTATTTTGCTTCGAATAGAAGCAATAATTATGCTTCCTGAATGCATCTTTTACCATTTGATTCATCCAAGACATAAAATGGCAGAGCAAAAAGACAAGGGCGAAAGAGATCGGTCAATAACATCACCAAACTATTACATCAAAAATATTTTTTAACTGGATAATTATTATGTCATACACAGTATTTTGTACTTCCTGATATGGAACCGCAATCACAATACAACTTCTATTTGGGCATTCAATCATTTCAAACAAAATACTCCAGGTATAATGAAATTCACAAAAATTCCTGCAAGACTACAACGTCTAGATATGCTTGAAATTGGTGGTATTTAAGCCCAGACTTGGAAGCCTTTTCAGAAAGCAAATATCATAAAGAAAAAATTACGAAGCACAACAATGTGCAGAAGATATTATGGAAGAAAATAAGGTAAAATTTTGTCCATACATATAGCAGATAATTTTTTTTTTTTAAAAAAAAAACTAGAAATTACTTCTACAACAAATATATTTAAAAAAGAAAAAATAACTACCAGAGGGCCTACATACTACAGCAATGTCATCAAGCATACCAAACCACCATCGGGGGCATATGGTTAAATAAATCTAGTCCCGTTTGGTTTCTACTGGCTAAATCTCATAATGAAGTTAGATATGGAAAAGCTTAACCACCTGAATTTCCGAAAGAATACATCCGTGCAGTGCCATGACCATGAAAGCACAATGCCTCAACGCACCGCTTACTTTGACATAGTTTTTCCATGGGTAGTTAAATGACTTGTAAGGACCATGAGGAGGCTCCCAAATAGCAAAACCCATCTTTGCAAGGAAAAAAATAAAAAATAAAAGTTAAGATAGAAAACAAAAAGCTTAGGCATTGGGTTTCAGGTGCTTCATAATGTTGAAGAAATACCAGAGCGTCCTCTTGGCTTTTAGATTCTACAGCTGCTCTGTAGCCACTATAGAGTGGGTCATCAGAAGCTTGGTATGTAAGGATTTTCGATGGGATCCTTTTATATTCAGTGCAATCAAGGTACTCTTTAACACAACCTAAACACAAGCTCATAGGAATTAGTAGGTCTGAATAAATTAAGCTAAAAAGGCAAGCTTCTGAAGTGAATATTGCTACTTTTTTTTAAAAAAATGAGATCGTGAGTAGGGAACATAATGCAAATCAACCTTCTAATGAAGTTGCCACACTCGTGAAATTTTTTGCCACCAGGTTGTGTAGATCCTCACCAGCCCAGATGGGATATATCAATATATTTACGGCCAACCCAACACCAGCACCTAGTGCAATAAGCAAAAATCGTGAAACAGCTGTATGGATAAATTCCCCAGTCCTATACCCGGATACCATTACGAAACAATATGTCAACAAGAACACTCGAAATCCATATTCATAAGGCTTCATTGACGGGTATAGTTTTGCGTAAGTTGCACAAAAACCTAGCAACAACAAAGCATATCAGAAAGAGCAAAACACAAAATAAACACTGAGGAGACAAAATGGCATGTCTCACTGTGTAAAAATGGTTGCAAAACCAGACCTATGTAGAAGATGCTAAGAATAAGAACAGCTTCCTCCCACGCTCCAGTCAAATGAGACAACTCTGCCATTGCCAGAGCAAGCCCTCCAGCTGATAATGTCCCAATCCCTCTGTTAAATCCTTTGCTCAAGGTTGCTCCTGAAGGGGGAAAAAAAAACCAAAGGTGTGAGAAAACTGAAGTGAATGTGTTTGTTTATGTTCAACAATGATTAAAATGCATCTGATAAAATATTTACTCAAGGCCACACCATGGGTCATGTGGTATTAAGCCAACTTGAGCTTCAATTTCAAAGCACAAGGCTATAAAAGTAAAGAAGGCAATTAGTCAATCGTGATTGCCATGGAGAGGGGTCCTGAGAGGGATAATTTGGATGAAGGCTTACCCTTCAGCAATTTTGCATTTATTAGTTCCTCTGAAGACCACAAAACTTCGTTGGATCTTTGAACAATATGATGGCTGAAAGGTCTGAAGAGAGAGAGGAGACTTGGATAATTTTGTAAGTTGTCACTATAAATCCTTTCCATTACACCAAAGATTTTTATGAATGTTCATCAACATCACTCCATCATATTTCCATTCTCGTTGTACTTGCAACCTTATAAATTTAACAGATTTTGGCAATGCCAATTTTGTCCAATTCACAAGAGCCTATAGTGATATGTATATCAGCAAACTCATAGGTCTTTTAATCAAATTAATGGAATGCTCAAATTCATAAAAATTGAGAAGTGCATAAGCACTTGCAAGAATTTACTCAGTGAAGATCCTTAATGATTAAACCTGAAACAAAGTGAATTTCACCAAAAATGCTACACATAAACTGAATTAGAGAGTTGAATTACACACACATCGAACATCTTATATATATTTTATATCCATGTATGCATACACGAGTACACAAAGGAAAATTCTTTCACAGTGCCAAAATCAAATAGCATGACACACACAAATTATATAAATACTCAAAAAAGGAACAATTAAAGAAAATCATGACCGATTTCATTTGAATAGCCCAGACATGTACATAGAAACACAGAGACGCACATTTAACAATGACCCATATAACAAAAAATCAATCATGCCACACAGACAAACACAAGGAAAAGAAAAGGACAGAGAAACCAAAAGTACCTATGCTGAATTCAAAGACAACCACAACAGTAAGAATAGCCCAAACAAAGTGCTGACTAAGCTCTTTAATGGGCTTCTTCAAGAAAATCAACAAAGAAATTAGCGTCAAAGCCAAACCCATTTTTACAGAGAAAACAATCTTTCTTGGATCAGATTTTCCCATTTGATACGCTCTATAAGCAACATCTTGAACTTGTTTACAAAATCCAACAATCTTATCAGACAAGAATCTATAACTGCAACAATTTCTTGTGGGTTCATTTGGTCCTTGAACATTAGGAAAGACAATCTCTGAGTCACCCTTAGTGGTTGAAAGAAGTCTCTCCCTTTTCCCTGCTAATGTCTGCGCAAAAGATCCCATCTTCATCTTTCCAGCCATGGCTACACAGCTCTTGTGATTCTCTGTCTCACTCTTTCTCTTTCAATCTTTGATGATAAAAAAATAAAGTAAGAATAAAAAAGAGACAGAGCCGGTCGAACCTGACAAGGCACCGAATTTTTGTTGGGTTTAATAATTTAATAATGTAATGAATGAGAGAGAGAGAGAGAGAAAGGATGTGGTGGTTGTTGAATTATTTTGAGATGGAACGGTGTCGTTTTGAGGTAGGCATCGTAGGGACCAGGGTTTTTAAATTAAAAGTGTGAGGCCGGATTGGAGTTTTCAGTTATGGCTAACTGCCTTCGCCTAACTGTGGGAAAAAGTAGGAAAAGAAAAATAATTCACTCAACAGGGTCGGCGTTTTCTCAGAGAAAGAAGGGTAAATTTAAAAAATGCCCCCTAACTATATAAATAGTTGCAATTTCATCATCCTAAACAATTTTTGTATCCACTTTGTCCCCCAAGTTATGAAAATTTTTCATTGTCTTTCCATCTATATTTGGTCATGGATTCCATCCAAATTTTACGTTTTTGTAAAAAAAAAAAAAAGGCGTTTGGTTGGTAGGGAACTTAAGATTTTATATTAAAAAATTATAATATAAGATATTTATTGAGAGATGGGAATAAAATTGATACAAAATATTGCTTGAGAGCAAAATTTATATTTACCTCAATAACAATAATTGGAGGTAATTTTGAGGTTTGCTTAGGAAAATATTTAGCGTTTGGTAAAGGGGACGAGAGATTAGAGTAAGGTGTATTTTATTGGTTTTTTTTTCAAATAAATACTTTTGTTTCACACAAATTGTTTTAATTTTTTTTATTTTTTATATACATAAGAATGTTATTAATTATTATGTCTTATCAATATCTTTTGTGCACAATTCTTTAAAATATATATTTTTAAAAAGTGTATATAGATAATGTTATACAAAATAGATTTTAATTATGAATTTTAAAAAAATATATCACTTAAAGTTCAGACTAGATAAATATTTTGGAATAGATATAAATAAATAAAAAAAATTAGATGAATGGAGTATAAAAAAAATCAAAATACATCATTAACTTACACGTGATAGTATATAATTTAATTAGTTATTTATGAAACTTAATAATGGTTCAGATTTTTTATATTTAGTTCTTAGTTAATTACTTCCTTAGTAAAAAAAAAAAAAAGAAGTTAGAACTGATTTTTATTTATTATTTTTTATTATTTATTTATTATTTATTATTTTTTTTGCGTTCAGATATTTTCAAAGGGATAATAATTTTCTATATCTCTCATTCTTTTTGTGTTTAAGAGATTTTTCTCTTATTTTTTATTTTAACATCATTCTTATATGTTACATTTTCATCTTTATTTTCATTACATCCTTTCATTGTGTACTAATGTAACTCTCGAAATTTTCTTCTTTATATTATGCATGTGTATGTTTTGAGGGTGTATCTTAATTTCATTCTTGTTTTATACATGTGATTAATATCTTTCAATTATTTTAATTAGATGGATATGTTTTAGATTAAATGTGTTTTGAGATTAAGGAAAAATAGAGTAATTAGAGTTAGTTAACTTTGATTAAATTTATTTAAAAAATGGATCAAAGTAACATAATTTTTTTGAGTTTTAAATAGAAGGGTAGAAATGAGAATGAAGTGAATTAATGTATTGAAAAAAAATTGAAAAAAAAAATTGACAGACTTAGTTTTGAAAAAATGAAACAACCCTATTTTCCCTCAATTTCTCCCATTTCTTTCATTCCCTTCTCCTTCACTTCTAACCCATAGATTTCCCTTTACTCCCTTGAACTTCTTCCTTCAATTTTATGCTAAAATCTTACCCAAATGTCTTAGAAAACTATGAAAACAAAATAATTGAAGTAACATTTAGTTAGATTAAAGCTTGGGAAGCTTAGAGGGATTTAAAGAAGTTGCGGTTTAAAGACTCATTTGACAAATGTGAGATTTTTGCTATTTAGTCTTAAATTTAAAATGTCTATATGTGTTTATTGATTATTTTGAAGTTATTTTATATTGGATTTGTTATTGATTAAAGATTGAGATAGGTTAGGGTTTGAGTTTGAGTTGAATTTGAGAATTTAATGATTAAATGATTATTTATACTAATTGATTCTTGAAATAAGATAATGGTGTTGTGATTGATTATTGGACAATGGGTTTGATACATTTCCCAAGTTGGTTGAGATAATGGATTGTAGAGATAAGTTATGTGAGGATTGAATTGAAAAGAAATTTAAAAAAAATAAAGAATTAGGTTATAAGAATACAATTAAAGATGAATGAAAAGAGAATTGAGTGGATTAAAGTATAATTGATGATCTAATTGAGAATTGATGATGAAATTAGGTTCAATCGATGAAAATGATAATGAGGTATGAAACTGTATGTTATGTTCAATCGATGAAAATGAATAGTTGTTTTAAGTGAATCGGATAATTACAATTCACCTACACCATGGACATAAATATTATGTGTTTAATATGAATGACGTGTTGTGATGGTCTTGAAGTGCATTCATATGCATACATATGTTTTACATATTGATTGTGATGAAATAAATAATTTTAAGTAAATGCAAGAGGTGTGTATGTAAATGATTTTTTGTGACATAAAATATTTTGGATACATATTGAGATTTTAATGTTAAAGATAAAAGCTAACCATTGAGCTTAACTCGTCGAGGTTAATTGTTGAGGTTCAATGTTGAAGTTTAAAATATTGAGGTTGCATATTGAGGTTTAAATATTGAGATTAATGTGATTGTATATTTTCATTGAAGCTGGACTTTACTAGTCTAGTGACCATAGTGAGGCGACTCACCCACGAAGAGAGAGTCAAACTTAAAGGCTATGGTGCATTAGGTTAGCATCTTCTAGTGGGCCCAAATAAGAAAAAAGTTTTAAAATACATTCATGTAATAAAAGTTTTTAATATAAAATCATGCATGTTGCACTAATTGAGATATTTGTATCTCACATTCGTTCTGTGATATAAGTATCGATGTAAATATTGAGGATATTGCACTCGATTGAGATATTCGTATCTCACGTTCGTTCTGTGATATAAGTATCGATGTAAATATTGAGGATATTGATTCTACGTACGGTGACCAATGACTCATATGCTTGCGTTTGAGTGTCCCTAAATAAATGATGATTGTGTTATGTTTTAATAAATGAATATGAGTTTATGAGTGAATATTTAATATTTATGAATGCTTTTATGAATATTGGGGAAATAATGTTAAATTTTTTAATGTTGTGAATTATTGCTTGGTAACTAAGTATGAACAACATGTTGAGGTTATTTATAAATATTGAATGATGATGAATGATGTTTTTAGAATTTAAGGATGAATTGTGATAATAATATTGAGATGGAATATGGATGAAATTTTAACAAAATACTTCGCTATGTCAATAAGATGATTGTGTGGTTATATTATTGATGATATATTTTAATTAATATATTTAATGATGAATGTGATTAAATTAGGAACAAGTTGTAAGTACAATGAAAGGATATAGGCTTTAGTAGTGACCCATTTGGTTGTGACACTTCAAGTAAGGCGTCTCGGATACCTAACGTTGCAAGTAATGTCATTAAAAGCTACACGGGCAGCATGAATTTTTAACTTATGTACACTTGAACCCTAAACGTTTTTGAAATTTTTACTTTGATCCCTTCATTTTATTTTTCTTACAAAGAAGTCTTTTATTGATTTCTTTTTTCATCATTGTATTTTACAATAATATAATTTAATTCTTAAATGATTTTTTTAATTAAATTCTTACATGTCAAATCGTAAACTTGGTTAAAATTATCATTATAGATATATGATATTATAGAAAACAAATATTCAAATAATAATAATAATAATAAAATTAATCACAGTCGCACATTCAATCCAATCAAATAAAAATTATTTTAAAAAATAAAAAACTGATCTATTATTTTAAGAAAAAATTTCTTTTTTGACTTTCGAACATATGTCAACATGTCGTGATTTTGTTGTGTTTGCGGGATGGATTGATTGATTTATGTATAGTGTACAAGAGTTAAATTGACAATTGGTTTGGTAAGAATGAAATTACTGTTGTTAGGTTATTAAAATATACTATATTTAAAATAATATGAAAAAATAAATTCAAAATCAAAGTAAAAATACTTCATGTATCTAAAATAATATAAGAATTTTGACTAAGTTCATGATTTGATATGTAGGAATTTAATTGAAAAAAAATATTTAGAAACCAAATTGTATTTACTATAAAATACGATAACCAAAAAAACTTTTAATTAAGGATTTATTTGTAAGAAAATTAAAATAAAGGAAACAAAGTAAAATGTTCAAAAACATTTAAAGACCAAAAAGTACATTAGCAAAAAAAATTATGTTGTCATATGTCTTGACGAAAAAAGTATACCAATGGTGAAATATAATTTATAGATATAATCTTAAGATAAAAATTAATAGATTAACCTATTAAACACAAAAAGAAAGTACACAGCATGCAGCTGTTGGGAATTATTAAACCATATTCTCAAACAAGCTTTTGGCCACCTTGATTGAGTTACACACGACATTTATCGTTTTTCAGTGTAATGGTGATTGCTTTAGATCATGGAATTCTTCTGTTTCGAAAATTTTGTAGGAGGAAGCGTGCTTGATCAGCAAAGTAGACAATTAAGCCGTCTAGGGATTAGATTAGTCCACTAAAGTTTTATTTGAGCAGCTCCATGCATGCAAAAGAACTCAAGCTGTATTGGCATGCTATATCTTCATCTTCATTCCTCAAGTAACTATATATATATATATATATATAATGGGTCTGATAAACTTCTAGCATTGACTGCAAAGAGAGAGAAAGTTGGTTTTGTTAAATTTAGCCTTCATGATGATTAGTCTATACCGATAAAAAGAGAAACCAAATAAAAAGCCACAAATTGAGGCAGTTACTCTATGTAATCAATCCATCATTAAAATTGAATTTAATTATAATGTTCAAATTTAATTTAATTAGAATGCTCTAATTTAATTCCATTAGTGAATAAATTGGATTCATATGTTAGGAAGAGATATCTTATTCATAAAATCATTTCATTTTGTTTGTTATGTAACTTCATCTTCTCTCTTATGTTTCTTCAAAAAGTCTCATTTTGGTAATGGAAAAATACTTCGAGGCGGTGGACTTGATCGAGAATAGAAGTCGTGTCAAGACCACAATAATCATGTACCTCACAAAAGATGTTACTCTATAATGGTAGATGAAGCATCAAGAGCTTAAAGATAAAAATCAAAAGCTACTTAACTTAGGTGAGTTCAAATTAGTTGTGTATGTTCAATTACACCCCATTATGCCAAAACTGTCTAAATGTTTTCAACAACAAATAACTCATCTCATTCAACCAACACAACCTTCTCTTTCTCTTTCTCTGATTCTCCTGCTCCACCATTACCACTGTCACCACAAATGACCCACAGAATTAAACTCAAATATTTGTCCCTAAGGCCCTCTTTTATCAAATCTACACAAATCACAAAATTGAGAATAACATATGTGAGAAGTAAAGAGGGTTTAGTGGTGATGTTGTAAGGCGTACAAAAGCTATATAGGAGTAAGAGGAGGCCATGGCCTCTCAAAGTTTATTTGAGTCTCTATATTTATATAAATTTTTTAATTATGGGCTTTAAGAATTATAAATTAGCCCTTTCTAAATTTTTAGGGTAAATAAATCAATTTATCCTTAAATAATAGTCACGCTTCTCTAATCTCTTTTTTTATATTTCTAATTATATTTGTTATGTTTTTAAATAATATTTAAGTATCTAATTTCATCTTCTTATCAATTTTTCGATAATAAGTAATTTTTTTTGACCGAAATACTCCTAAATAAAATGCAATAAAAAAATTATGAACTTGAAAAATAGATCATGGTCATGTGATTTTAAGTAGTGGTTTTTTCTTTGCTTTTTTTTTTTTTTTTTTAATTTCTATATAAAAAAATTGCCTATAGTAAAAAAAAAATTAATTAAAATAACAAATTGAAAACTAAAAAAATATTAAAAAATATAATAGATGCAATTAGAAACATAGAAATATATTAGAGATTCGAAACTATTATATAAAAATAGATTGACCTATTTATCTATAAAAAAAAAATTAATAAGAGGTTTTTAACAATATTAAATGTGTTGCTCATATGATTTAATATATAGAGTTACCTATTTTTCCATTTAATAAATATTAAAATCGATCGTTTATATGAGAGAATTTCACAATAAAAGTTTTATCACTAACTAGATTTAAAATAATAATTAATTTTTTAATATTTTGACAAGCATGTTTTCTTGTTTAATAGAATTAACAATAAGCACTCCATGAATTATATAAAATATATTGCAATAACATAGATATATATATATATATATATTAAGATATTATATGTATGCATACATACTGACATACAAGTATACCATGCATTAATATGGATTAATTTAATTTTAGCCTTTTAGGTCCAAACTTTTTAATTTTTTATTTTTTAGACATTCAGGGACATGATACCCCATCTAACAAAACCATGATTATCAATTCTAATAGATACACGTACACACTAACTTTTCACCATGGAAAGCATGTCCTTCAATTGTGGGACTTTATGTCCTGGCTGTAGTACTGGGTCATGTAGTTGAGAATTAACAATGGTGTGTGCTTACTGTTCATAAGGCTAATTTTTAACGGTAATCTCTACTCTTTACTATAACAAATCAGATTACTCTCTTTGCTATAACAAATCAGATAGGTTGGATTCTGATTTACTTTTGTACGAGTTTTAAAAATTGAATTCCAAATGGTTCCAAATATAAGATTTTATTAAAATTTCTGAATTGAACATCTGAATTGAATTCAAGTAAGAGGGTTGCAAACATAATATTTATTAGAAGACAACTATTATGTATCTAATCTATAGTTCAATAATTCAATAGACATTAATGTCTCGAGGTTGTAAGTCTCAGGCGAGAACCTCTGCTTCGTAACCCAAAAAATAACACATACATTTATGAAGAGTTCGAAACTTTCTTTGTAACAAAAGAACCATATATATATATATATATATGGAAACTGTGGAAGAAGATGCATATGGTTTTCCTACAAGATGAAGAGACGACGTACGGCTATTTTTCTCAAACTTCACATGTTGCGATTTGGTTTAGGTTTGACATGACATTCCAAGAACTGATCAAGGGTCCCTGATCTTGATTTTCATCGCTGTTGCCGAACTCTTGTATGTCCAATATCTCAACTCTGCGATTAGTCTTCTTCCTAATCTTGATTGCAACATCCTGAGGGATAAATTTTCCACACATACTTACCTTGCACTGCTTTTTCTCTATCAAATGTGTCTCTAGCTCTACAAATTAAACAAAATTTATAACAAAGATCAAATCATGCGCAGGATTGAACTTGATAGATATTCATTGTAAAGTAGGCAGTGGCCAAAATATGGATACCTTGCATATCAAGGAGGGCTTTCCTTACTTTCCTGTAACATCCATTGCAATCCATGTTGATCCTAAGCACCATGCAGCAAAACTGCATAAGTTTGTAACAAATCAGAAAATTAATGCAATAACAGCATCAATCCAAGTTACTGCTAAATCTAGCTAATGTATACTATATGATGCATTTCAAGCTTGCCTTTTCTGTCATCAATTTAACTGGCTAGAGAGGAGCTGCTTTTGGAATCCAAACGTTTCAATGCTGAACGGACGAGAGAAAAGTCCAAATTAAAAGGCAAATGAATGGGATATCTATAATATATATGAAGGATCAGCACAGCTGTTTCTTTTCTTTTTAGTTCAATTCTTATTATTTGTGGAATCTGATTCTCAAGTTGTTAATAGAGAGAGAGGCAAGACATGAGGATGGTAGCGTTGTTTACCCGTTATTCTTGACTTCTTTGCCCTGTTTTTAATTATATTGCATGGACACTATAGCAGAGCATCCCTTTCTTGGTCCTAGAGGTCTATTTCTTGCAAACACAAAGGCATCCCTTTGATGTTTATACTTCTCTATAAAGGAGAAAAGTGGAGACGGGAGACAAATTAAAATTCTAGTCTTCCATGCTATTCTTAACTCCATAGATTCTGCAAGGAGAGAGGGAAGTGGTTATCAATTATTAAGACAACGGTCATTTTGTTTATTGTCATTTGTATTAAGTTGTAAAGATTAATATAAATATAACACAATTTAGTGTGCTACGTAAAGTCAGCACGAGCTCTCGAAAAGTCTACATTGTATTGAGCCAACACTACACCAAAAAAGGATATTGCATGTGGTTTTTTTATATTCTAGAGGCGGTTATAACCGCCTCTACAGATTGCGAGGGCGGTTTTTATATCGCCTCAAAATCGCTTGCAATGTTGCCGTCTCTATGGTGTAGAGACGATTTTGCCAACCGTTGGGGAATTCGAGGCATTTAGTTGCGGTGGTTTGAACCGCCTCACATGATTTTTTTTTTAGGCGGTTTTGACCACCTCTACGATGCCAATTTTATCTTCCAAGATTTTTTAGCACGTAATTTTTTAGGCGAGTTTAGAACCGCCTTTATGTTCCCGCATTTGTTTTTTAAATTTCGTACGAAATATTTGGGGCGGTTGTAACCGCTACAAGGTTTAAAATTTATAGAGACGATTAAAACCGTCTCAAACTATAGAATTTATAGAGGCGGTCAATTTCAAAATTCATAAAAGCAGATTTTATAATTCATAGAGACGGTTGTTTTACTTTCTCCTTCAAATTCAATTGTGTTTTTTTTTTGGTAAAAAAATAAAAATAAAAAAGTTAATCTTATTGAATGCAAATAAAAGAAAAATTATACAGACTTACACAATATTCTTAAATTTGTAATTATCAAATTCCAAATACATATAAAGTCGTCAAACATTCACAAGTGAAAAAAATAAAACTAAAGGATTAAACACTTGTTTGAAATACATAAATAAATTCCAAATATATTTTAAAATAAGTGGCTAATGTTTACAAAAAAAAAAAACAAAAAACAAAAAAACAAACATGTTTTTATAGAAATGTTTCATTTTGGCAAATGACTTGATTGTGATGAACGATTAGGAGAAAGAGCATTTTGACCATTACCATCATTGCGAACCTATCAAAAGCACAATTTGAAAGTAAAAAAAAAATATATAAATATAGATAAAAACTCATGAAAAATATTTTAAGATCAAGAAACATTTTAAATATTTAATTAAAAGTATATGATACACGAGTAGGATTCAACAAAGTAGGCATCAAATTCGATCGGGATATCTCTCTACAATGAAAGCGATAACAATAGTTAATGTCGTATTTATTGCATTATATCTACATTCTATTGCATCATATTTGGTTTAAATTGTATGCAATCGCTTTTTCATTTCTTCTACTTCACTTGATTGATTTGTAGATGCACCATCTTGACCACTTCCAAGTTGAGATTGTAAATCAAAGAAAAATATTGGTGTGGGACCCAAGCCTAATCCTCTAACTCTACCATTGTGTTTTTTACCCATAACTTCTTTAAAAATCTCTTCATTTATATCGGTAATACTGGTGGTTGAGGAACCTTCATAATGCTCGGCTTGGAGAGAACGAGCCTTTTCCTACAAATATCAAGACAAGTATATTTAAAATAAGTGAATAATGAAATATCTTTCATCAACAATAAATAAATTACAATAAAATTTTAGTACTATTTTTAGCCTAACATTGTCATCCACAAATGTGCCATCCTTCTTCTTATGAGTAGCTTCATACAATGTCAACCTATCGGGTTCATTTCCATCTCTTTCTTCTTACAAACAATTATATATATTTGATCTAATTTCATACATAAATAGTAGTTAAATGTAAAGTTATAAATTATTAAAATTACCATTTCTCTTCTTTTTCTTACATAACTTTTTCTACCTAATGTATGTGTATATTTATTTTTGTTTGCATTTGCGGTATTTACCTCACTTGTTTTCTACATATAAAAAAAAAAACATTTGATTGTAAATTATACAAACGAGTAAAAGAAAGCAAGTTACAATATAAAATAATTTAAAACACGGCTTCCTAGAGTAAACCATCTATTGACCAAAGTAGACCATTGATCTAGCAACACACTTAGGAGACAATTCTTTAGATGCAATGATCTCTTATGCCATTTTATTAGGATAAAAACACTCATCTTTCAAGTCACTTTTGAAATCCCTCCACTTCTTATTTAACAATGCCAAAATCCATTTCTTTGCAATATCAAGAAAGTCAAACTTCTCCTATTAAACATATAATAATAATAATAATAATAATAATAATAATAGCAAACTTGGCATACACATAAACCGAATACAAGATCTAACTTGTCTCAACAATATCTTTGGTTTTAGAGTTACATGGCATCTCACATCATGCAGCACAATGATGCAAATTAAAATATTATAATAATAATTTCCTAGTTATAATTGAGCATAATGATATCGGCATCTCTTAATTACTTAAATACTTAAAATTTATGATTAAAGATATACAAATTATTAGTACATTCACTCTTTAATGAAGTTAATGTCATCATAGTCTAAATGTTCTTTCCATATGGTGTGCATCAAATCCCCACTTGTGATTAAAAATTTTAAGGGACTTGGACATCTTTTCGTGTCTCTATTGATAATAACCTTAGCCTTCTTATAATTTATGGCTAAGCGGATGCATATGTAAATAAGTTTCCAAATCTATTTGTATAGTTTACCAATATGATCAAAACAAATTTAGTTGAAAAGATTACGAGTCTTCTAGGTTCATAGATTTGTGTCATTGAAGGTCTCAAAGATCGGATGTTGGCCTAAATTCTCTCTAATAGATGCATTAACACTCGCTTTACCAATAAGTATTATATTATTCACCAAATGTCTATTATGGTGAGTGTAATAGATACTTAATTTAGTATAAGGGCTATGTATATATTTGTATCATGATATTTATTCATTCATTCATACTAACACTTGTATTATTATACATTGAGTTTGCTAGTTTGCTTGGTTTTTTATGCCTCCCCTCATGAAGTCACACGAATCTTGTATCATTGGACAATTGCTTGATTATTTTAAGTCTTTTTTTTTTCATCATCTTTATTAACACAAGTTATTAAGTAACCTATGGACGAGTAAAGAGAGCAAGGCAAAGCACTAAGATGAGCTATATATATATATATATATATATATATATATATATATATATTCATTCATTCACTCATACTAACACTTGTATTATTATACATTGAATTTGTTATTGTTTGCTTGGTTTTTCATGCCTCCTCCTCTTGAACTCATATGGATCTTGTATCATTGGACAATTGCTTGATTATTTTAAGTCATTTTGTTTTTCATCATCTTCATTAACACAAGTTATCAAGTACCCTACGGACGGTATAGAGAGCAACACAAAGTACTAAGATGAGCTCGCCCTTGAATTCAATTATTATATTTTCAATTTTTAATGCTTATTTTAAACTAATTCTCTTAACTTAGCAGATTTGAATATCTTTTCCAACCATTATCAAAAAATGATTACATATTACTAGAGTGGTCCATCTTACTATATCCATCTCATGGTCTTCCGAGTTGCAATACCAACTCATGGTATGAAATTATTTGACATCAAATTTCAATCATATCTAAGTATATCTAATCTTAATTGGAGGTTATAAATGGAACTCCCTAATCCCTTCAAACAACTCTATAGTGTTGGTACACACACTTTTTTGTTTATACATGTATAGATTCATGTATTTCATAAGAGCATGTATGATTAGAATTTTAAGACTAGTAAAAAGAGAACAACTATTTAAGAGAATTTACCTTCACAAGTTTCATAAGGTTATTCTTGAAGACACCAAACTCCTTACAATCTCATCGTGGGATGTTTAAAGGTGCATGGATTCCTTTTTATTACTAATATTATAAGGTAAGAACTAAGAGCAATAGCTTCTTTTGTACATGGAGCTCCATATTTATCAACTTCTATGACAATTTGTTCTCTATCTTCTAAATGGTTCAAAAAAATCTATCATTGAAGCTCGACCTCTCTTTTTAATATGTTTTCCCTCTTTATCTATTTTATTATTATAATTTTTAAAATTAAGATGGAATCGGAGACATATAAACTAAAATATAAAATAATTAAAATCTCACTAATAATTTTAACCATTCAATCATCATGCTCGAGCTTCTTGAACATGTTATGAACAATTTGCGGAAGATGTTTGACTTTGAATTCATGTTTTTTCTTGCATAGGTCGTGAACTATAAGAAGATGTAGGACTTTGGAAAATAGGTCGATCAGATTGGGATTCATCTCGAATAATTCTCAATCTATCCAAAGTCTTAAATCTTCAAACCATGTCTAATACTACAACATATCACTTGATATTAAAATTACAAATCAACATAAGATCAACGAAAATTAGAAACATACCAAAGTGTAATCACCAATGCATAACTAGGATAAAAATAAAATAAAAATGAATAAAAAATGAATTAACAAAAATAATTGAAATTAAAAATAAATAAATAAAAATATAAACTATTTCATCATCTAAATCATTTCGCACCCATATAGGCTTCTCCTCCTCATATAAAGATTGAGAGTTCAAAAAGTCACTTTTAGAAATATCATCTATCCCCATATCAAATAAATCTCTTGATCTAACTTTGACAACTATAGACCAATTCATATTTGATAGATCTTGCACATAAAACACTTATTGTACTTCGAAAGAAAATACAAATGGATCATCTTCTTCTTTCTCACCTATGTAAATTATACCGAGAAGTTAACTAGAGTATATCCAATTTCATTTTGCCTAATCCCAGTACTATGATATACATCAACCCAATCATTTAAAAAATATAACTTTAAAACTACCATAATAATCTAGTTCAATAATATCTCTTAATTTTTCATAGTAATTAACTCCTCCCATGATCGAAACATTAACCACAACACTATTTTGAGTTGATCTATTTACTTCCTAATCTAGTGTCAAGAACCTATTTTCATTGATGATGAACGCATTAAATCTCTTGGCCATATCATTAGACCTTTTACCAAGTGCTAAAATTTCATTCGAGATGCTTAGATCATTCATGCTTAAAACTTATAATAACACAAATTCAATAAAGTTAGATTTAGTATACTTTAATTCCTCATTTTTAATCTAACAATGATTCAATTACGTACCTTTTGTTGAAACCAACTATGAAATTTTTCATCAAGTAGTCTTTTAATATCCTCACTTGTGAGACGAGCATGTCGACGTCGTTTTTTTCATTCTAAATCAATGAATTCTCTACATATGAAAATTTTTAACATATTAAATAAGAGTATATTTTATAGAATTAGTAGTACACTTTATTAAATTAAAAGAAGAAATTACGAAAACGTTCAATTTCATTATAATGACGTAAGATATAACGATGTGCTCGAATCAAAGACTTATTATCTTATTAGATGACTTCAACTTTTCCAATAGGACGATTGACACTTTTGAACAAATATTTGACTCTTTATTCATTTGAAAGAGGATCCGAATTTCTCAAAGGTCGATTGAATCTTGTTGAAACTCTTTCTAGGTATCTTAAACAAAATGTCAAACATTCTTCAACTACATACCCTTCGCAATTGATTCTTCCGGATGAGCTCTATTACGAACATATGACTTCAAACGCACAAATTGCCTAAAAAATTTATTAAACTTAGTCAAGTAAATATAATTATCAAAATATGAAACGGTGAAATTATTTACTATATTGTACCTTTTTGAGGATACATCCACCTATATGGCACTAGGACCACCAAGCTTTGCCTCCTCCACTAAATGAACGAGTTAAATGCACCATAATAGTGAAGAATTATGGTAGAAAAATCCTTTCCATCCAACAAAGAGCCAAAACAATACGAGTTTTTAATTTTATCAAGCTCTTTCATATCTAGCACCTTTGAGCATATTACTTTAAAGAAAGCAAAAAATTTAATTAGCACCGAAGTTACCTCTTTAGATGGACTACATGCCCTTAATGCTATCGGTAAAAGATCTTCAATCAAAATATGACAATCATGACTTTTAAGACCAATTAATGTTATATCTTTAAGATTTACGCATCTTGAAATGTTAGACACATAACCATGAAGCAATTTTAAAGAATTAAGAATTTTATAAAAGATTTCTCTTTTTGCTATTAACATCGTAAAAGAAACAGAAGACAATTTGCTTTTACCATTATCAAGCACCTAAGGGCGAAGATCAAACCTAATACCTAAATCAACTAAGTCAAGACGTGCATTTAAATTGCCGTTTGACTTAGTAGCATGGCTCATTAAGGTTTCAATCACATTATCAAACATTTTTTTTCAATATGCATCACATCAAGATTATGATGTAACAAGTTAAGCTCCCAATAAGGTAATTCAAAAAATATGTTTTTTTCTTCCACCATATTTTTGCATCCTCAACATCACTACATGTATTAACTATCTCTTCAATATTTAAGCCTCTAACATTATTTTTGATCCGTTTTTTGTTCACAACCCTTTTTCTTTTCTCATGTTGTACTGATTTTTCAAAAGTATAATGTATGCCATCTAACTATTTCAAGACATCACTACTACTTTTTCTAGATGGTGCCATTTGCAGCTCTTTGGTACCATCAAAACAATCTTTTTGATAATGGAATATATGATCATGAGGTAACCATCGACGACGACCTATGAAACAATGCTTCTTACTTTTGTATAACCATTTAGAACATGTGGACTCAGCACTGACATACACATGCAAATTTCCCTTTTGTACTCCAACCGAGATAAATTTGCATAAGCGAGGAAAGTCATTTATTATCCACATCAAAGTAGCTTGCATATTAAATGATTGCTTTATAGAAGCATCATAAGTCTCTACACCTATCCATAATTTTTTCAAATATGCTATAAAAGGTTACATGTACATATTTATGTCATTTCCTAGACTATTCTCACCAAGAATAATCATTGATAATATAAATAATGATTGTTTCATACAAATCCGAGGTGAAGTATTATATATGATCAATACAACATGCCATGTGCTGTATGTAGTGCTCATTGTTCTAAAAGGATTAAAACCATACTAGCAAGTGCGAGCTTTACATTATGAGAATATGAAGCAAAATCTAGATATCGAGCATCAAAATTTTTCCATGCTTTTCCATCGGTAGGATGCTTTAATAATCCATCTTTCTTACGACCTTCCTCATGCCACCTCATATCATAGGTAATTTTTTTTGAACAAAATAACTTTTGCAAAAGAGGTATTAAAGGAAAATAACGTAACACTTTTGTCGGTATTTTCTTCCTAGCACCTAAAGTTTCCATCCGACCATTATCACCTTTCGTGTTGTTTTGCCCTTTTTTTTTTTTGTACCACCAAGGAGTACCACATTTATCACATACTTCAAGATCCTTTTTATCACCCCAAAATAACGTACAATCATTTGAACAAGCTTTTATCTTCTCATAATCAAGACCTAAAGCTTTAATGATTTTTTTGCCTCATAAAACGATTTAGTCAACAATATGCCTTCAGGAAATGCAATAGCCTATAACTCCAATAACATAGTAAATGATTTCTCGGTCCACCCATTCAAACATTTTAAATGGTATAAATGTAATATAAAGGGTAGCCTAAAAAATGACTTACATCTAGGATATAACTCTTCGTTCATTTTTTCAATAAATCATTAAACATATTTGACTCTTGGCTGGACTATTCATTATCTCGCTCTACATCAAACCTTTGACATTACCCATTCATTTCATTATTCATTTGTTCATCATGAGTTTTATTGCATTCATATTCACTCATTCTATCTATATTCATTGTCATTTCATTATCATATTGACTAACTATACCAAAAGCATCATGTAATAACCCCACCATATCATTTGATCATCATGGATTCACATCAATAAAAGTTGATTCCTGAATAAAACTCACTCCTATACGTGTGAGGTAGGAACATAAGAAAATGACCTAATGTTACTAAAAGAAGAACTCTTTCCATAAAAAACCCATCGAGTATACCCCTTAAAAACCTATCATAAATTAAGTGAACTCTAGCATCTTCATATGCTTGTAAAGAAGAATTACCACATTGAATGCAAGGATAAAAAATTCTTTCATCATAAGATGTATTACGAAATGCTAATTCAAGAAATTTCTCAACTCCTTTTTTATATTCGAGTACTATTTCTAGTCTTGTTCATCTAACTTCTATCCATTTCATAAATATCGTAGAATCCCTAAAAGAATGCTATAAATTATTAAAAAAAAACAACAACACAAAACTAGTTATATCATAAAGTACTTATCAACACATTTAGCACTTAACGCTTTTGTACTCTTAAATATCAACAACCATTTGATTGCAAACAATCTTAGCTCCTTTTAAGCACAAATACAAGTTAGATAAAATAAGCTTATTGTCTTAGTTGTGCTAAGAAATTTACCTTGAAGTAGTCACTTAAATTAGCTAACAAATATGCTTTAATCAACTCGGTTGAACTACCATAAAATACACTAGAAAAAAATCAATTTTATTAGTTAAAAAAAATTATCCACTATATAATGAAAAAAAAAACAAGAAAGATGTAATTTTACTCACCACACGAGCCTTTAAAACTTAATCTTCTCTAATGTTTTCACTATTCTCTATACTTGAATTCCAATCTACCAATAAAAAAATACAAATGATAAATAACGAGCTAACTAATTGCAAAAATGTAGATAGAATCACAAGAACCTCGACTTTGGCATGGATGAACATATTTACTGTTGTTTACTTGTAAGAAGGCCCTAATGAAATTTAGATAGAATTAGAGGAACTTCGACTTTAGTTCTAGAATATGCAAGCTGCAAAGTGACCAAGGGTGATTTTGAGAAAACTTATATACAAACTATGGGATTTTGGTACGTTGTGAATTCGGATAATAATAACGAGATAAAAGTAGCGAGTACAACTAAGAAACACGAAAGAGTAAATCAAGAAATAGAATACTAAAGGAAGAAACAAGTACAAAACGAGTAAGGATAACGAAACATACGAAGCAAATGGATATTTTTGGGCAAATGTAGAGCAAGAATTCATGAAGAATTTAAGAACTCTTCACATGAAAGCTTGAAATTCCTTTGAATCAATACCCATTTTTATCCCAAAACAATATAAAAAGAATCAAAGAGATTGAATTTGAAACTAAATATTTGAATGTTTAATTCATGGGCTACCTTGAACTAGTGGGTGGCGAGTTTCGAGTTTTAGTAATAGAACTAACATGGGATATACTACTTATTAATAGACTAACATTTCAAGTAGAGTGGGAAAAGGTTTTCTTATTACATCAACCAAAAGTTTGGAATACCAATGGCTACGAAACAAAATGAAGGATTTAAGTCAATCTTCTAATCCCGATAAAAATTCTCACCCTAGTTTTAGGCCAATCCATTATGTATACAAGTATTTGAAGTAGAATGCTAAGCCAAACAACAACCTACTCTAAATGCCATCGGTCTTACCAAAAAATAACAAGAAGGCCACAAGAGTAGCTACCATTCAACGTACAATTTATACGTAACAATAATTAATTAGAGTAGCAAACTACTAACGGGTTTTGGTTCGCGTGTTTTAGCTTTAAAAGGTATATCCTACTCCGGTCGACTTTTGTTTCCAAAAGAAGAGTGCTTCGGCATATCCGAATGTGTTCGACCACCGTATTACCTTACATAGTAGAAATCAACGGAAAGTTAGTTTAAGTCATTTGAGAGGAAAAAAGATCAAGCAATACAAACATTTGTTCCACATGATATTCAAGTAATTATGTGATAGAAAGTTGTATATGTTGTGCAAATATGCCTACAATATATTAAAGATTTGTGTCTCTAATATACAATTATAAGCATCAAATAGTCCATTTGTTTCTCTTCTTGGAACCACATCCATAGAATGCATTTTGGTCGATCTACCCATTTTGAGCCGATTAGACCTAGGAAGATCCGAGTCATCCGAAAGTGACAAGTCCATCGGCTTTTAGATTTGGAAAAAAAAAAAGCTCACAATTGATAATAAAGCATTTTCTACTTGTTCCATTTATTAGGAAAAATTAAAATTTGTGTTGCTCTAATGCAAATTCTAAAAATCAAAAGTTGAATTAAACAACGGAGTCATCGGGTAATTGACCACTTCATATGCATAAAAAATGCTAAAATTAAGTCGCCATGCTTACCTTTCTCTCGATTTCTTCTATTATATACTTCGAAACCTTTATAAAAATAACAAACCGAGTAGTTTCGAATACTAAACAACACAAGTAATTAACTATATATACCTAAGAAAAAGAAGTGCCTATTGCATTATAGCTCGGCTATGATTTTAGCTTAAATTTCCTCTTTAAAGGCTTGAAAATAGCTATTCGAGTTTGGCGAAATCTAAGGAACAAAAGATGCTAATTTCTTAACATGTCTTCATTTTTTCATTGATCGGAGAACCTAAATCAATTAAAAGCCAAAGAACTCTTCAACTAAAGGAAAAACATTTATAGAAGTATCAAAGATTTTTGTTTCTTTCAAATTTGAAAAAAGAGTCCAAAAAAACATAACCCTCACAACGACCATGACACAACCAGTCAAATAAGAATTAAAAACTTCAAAGTTAGAAAAAAATAACAAGAAAGTTAGCATTTTAGATTGAAAATTTAAAGGTAATTAGAAAAGAAAAGAGCACGTAATCTAATTGATTGACCATAAAATTAATTTAGAATACTTACCATTAGAGAGATCAATGAGAAAATCGTTGCGTACCTAATTGATTTGGAGGATAGTTATAATTTATTTTCTAACAAGAAGGAGAGAAGGATGAAGCATAGGAGAAGAAGCACGAAACAAATGAGAAGAATGAAGAAGCATAGGAGAAGAAAAACCCTAAGAGGAGAGGGATAATGTAGTGTTCTTATCCCTTTACGAAATAATAATAATAATAATAATAAGAAAGAAGAAACATAGCAAAAAATGAAAGAAGTAGAGGAGAAGAAGGCTGAGGTGAAGAAAGAAAGCTCTTGATAATAAAATGTACGATCTTGCCTCTTTCGAAAAAAAAAATATTAAAAATGAAGAAGCAAGAGAGAATAAGGAAGCAATAAATCGAGCGAGAATAAGCAAAGGAAGAGAAGCTAGAAAACCCTAAAAAGAGGGAAAATGAAACGCCCTTCTCCCTTTTAGAATCAAATTAAAAAAAAAATAAAAAAAAATATAAGGCATACTAAAACAAAACATAAAAGTGTTATAACACTTTTATCGTGGATTGACTATTCATTCCTTTTCTTTTTTCTTTTTTCCACTTGCATTTCCTATTTTGGCTTTTAGTGAATTTTATTTTCATTTTAGTCCTTATTTTGTAACTTTTTTTTTGTCACACTTTTTTCCTTTTCTTTTCTTTTTATTTGTTTGTCTGCATCCCTTTTTTTGGCTTTTAGTGAATTTTATTTTTATTTTAGTCCTTGTTTTGTAACCTTTTTTTTATTTTGATCATTAAAATTTTATTATATTTGACTTTTGTTCCCATCATAAATATTTTTTTCTTGACTTTAAGTAAAAAATTATGTTCTTTTTTGGTTCCAATTTTGTGATATGTTTTTATTTTAGTCATTAAATTTTTATCATGTTTGATTTTTATCTTTACTATACCAAAACTAAATAAAGTTTACTATCTTGAGCTTTTTTTTTTAGTGAAACTTTTCTTTTTATTATAATTCTTGTTTCGTGGTTTTTTCTTTTTCTTTTTTATCATTAAATTTAGTAGAATTTTATTTTTGTTTTTGTCCCTGTTTTGTAATTATTTTTTATTTTGATCATTAAATTTTTATGGTATTTGATTTTTTCTCTCTACGGGGAACTATTTTTTTACTTTTAGTAAAACTTTTGTAATGTTTTGGTTTTTCTTTTGTGATCTTTTTTTTTATTTTGTTCATTAAATTTTATTTTATTTGATTATTATTCATTCTACACTAAAATTAAATACGGTTTCACTATTTTAAGTTTTTTTTTTGGCTTTTAGTAAAAAATATTTTCTCGTTTTGGTTCTTATTTTGTTATTTTTAAAATTTTGGTCATTAAAATTCTATAATGTTTTACTTTTGTTCCTGCCTTATGCATAATATTTTTTTTAGTCTTATTGTTTATATATATATATATATATATATATATATATATATATATATATATATATATATATTTAGTCTTATTGTTTATAATATTTTTTTTGCTTTTAATGAATTTTATTTATTTATTTTGATCCTTATTTTATGATCTTTACGTTGTTTTGATCATTTAATTTTTATTGTGTAATTTTATCTCTATTTTCTTTTTTTTTACCAAATTCTCAATTTGACAAAGCTTTTTTATTTTTTATTTATTTTAGGTGGTCTTTGTATTTCATTAACAAATTACGGATGAATAATATATGGTAAAAATTAATCATCTAAAATTAAAAAAACTACCACATCATTATTTTAATTACTAGTTATTATATATATTTTAAAGAAAATACATGTTTATATCAAACAACATCTAATTAGAAACATTATATTACTCAACTTTGCGGACTTTTTGTTTAGCTAACCTACGCAATAAAATATGAAATATATGTTTGTTTTTTTTTTCACATGATACTTTTAAATAATTATTTTTAAATTTTGTATTTTATATGAATGAATATATAAGAGTGTTGTATAGCTCACCTCGCGGCAACACACGGGATATATGCTAGTATATAATGAAATAAATTTCGTGCCTCTCCTTAAGACTTGGGGCGGTTTTGTAAACCACCTCAAATTTGTTCTATAAAAGTCACATATCAATGCAAATGCTAAAAGACTAAACCGCCTCAACCATTTTGCTTTTACATCGGTATCTTGTTGCGGTGCGGGTATACTAGGTTAGGTGTATGTGCATGTTAGGATTTTTAATAAATCTAGTTGTCGACATTATAAATACGAATATCATCTCTTATATCCGTAGTCATTGATTGAAAACTTAATAAGAACTTCTAATGCAGCCTTGGAGTAGGTACAATTGTTGAATCATGTAAATTTTTAGTCACGTAAGTTTTTGTGTTGAGTGATTGTTTTTATCTTTTTATTTTTTTTTCTTGATTATTTTCCTAACAACTTGATTTGTTATGTCTTGGTGCAAACAAGCCCTATAGGCTGCTCTTAGTTGACATAAGACTAATCAAAGGAATACAGGATGAAACCAGAACATTTGACACTCATCCCTGCCGATTATGCAAAATGGCCATTTCGCAGTTGTGAATTGAGTTTCACGAGTTGGTTTTACATAATTTAGAAGGAATGAAAGGGTAAAAATGTCTCATTGAGGTCTACTCATCAGATGGCTAAATACTATATTATAAGGCTACTATTACATTCAGATTAGCATACAAATCCAAACACAACGAACCTTTCTTAATTAGTTCTTTCACACAAGAATACAATAGTAAATATTTCATATCATGCTGATTTTGAAATCAACTATATGTGGAATGAAAGTAGAGGATTCCTAGAGGTTTTCCAGGTTAGGTTGTGGAAGACAGCAGGGACTTTTGTTGAAGAACCTTCAGAGACAGATTTACGAGTGAATGTCACTTTCTTTTCTACTACATGCACCACCATAGATTCCACATCTGCAAACATACAACCTCCATGAGAACAATCAATGCTACTCGTATATTGGTATTTATTTATGTACATACTATATATCTTCTGGTTAATGTAAATTTAGCTTCTCTATTAGTTGTAAAGTTCAGTATGATCAAATGCGTAAAATTTTTATAGTGTAGGAGACGAAATCAAAAGTTGATCAATTCACATTTACCTTCAATACTTGAAATTGCATCAGTCACCCTCTTTTGGCACCTGAGGCATCCTAAATCAGCTGCTAAAACAACTTCCTGAGCCTACAACCATTACCAGAATTATTTACCATAAGCAAAAGCAAACAAGTACCCTTATGTACATGATTCATTACATAAAATGAATCAGATTGACAAAGAGAACCCACCCGAGGTTTCTGCGAGGAACTAACAGGAGCTGAGCTGATTCGAGGAAGAAGTGGTCTTACAGGTTTGTAGATTCTAAGTTTAGCAAGCTCCTTCTTAGCCCAAGATTCCATTATATAATGTTTCACGGAGAGAAGTTAATGCAACAAGTCATGCAGTGACTTGAGTTCATGGATTCATCCTCATGTTATAGCTGCTATAGTAAAGGTAAGGATGCCAATCTTGGAACAAAATGGACCATTTTTGATAGAGAAATGATATCTTTTAGTCGTTGGGACAGCAAAGTTGATTGAGACGGGGCATGTGATGGCGAACAAACAGATGCAAGCCTAGTGCCACACTTGACAAGGGAATAAAGAGAACCTCTTTTTAATCCACCTTTCGTTGTTTATTTTTCTCTTTGTCCCCCTTCCAAATAAATGCACGCAACAACCAATGGGAGTATGATTTACCTGTTTTGACAGGACTTTCTTAATGAATCATATGTGAAGTTTGTATTTCAAGTTCATTGATGTAAAGTTTAAATGGAGAAGCTATACATTTCTGAATACCCGCAACTAGCTTCCACGTATGCTTGGTGAATTGATGATCAGCTCAAAACTTACATCACCCATCTTTTTCAAAGGAAAAGAGTCCATGAGCATGCATGTTACTTAAACTTTAAGATCTCTTCTAAAAGCTTCAATCATTGTTTCCATTAAAATTAAAAAAAAAAAAAAAGGGGAAAATTGTTTTCTCCATGAAGGTGAATGATGATGCTCACAAGCAAGGCTAGCTATTTTTCTAGAAGTGGCATCCCAAAAATTATTTCTACCATTTTGAAAAGGTTGAACATTTTCATGTTTAATACAGCATACAAGATCCAACTTTCCAGAACTGTAACACTCTTTAGTTTGAACTATTTGGCCAAAGTCAGACAATTATTTTGTAACAGTAATTTTTTGGGTTACTGACAATTAGAAGAACTTCCTTACGTGGCTTCTTCTCAACAACCCACATATCTAGCTAATTTTGGTTTTGCTTCTTCTTCTTCTTCCTCTTGTATAAAGAATTAGCTAGAGAGTGTAAAGAGGTACTTTTTGATGCATTCATTCAATGAAAGGATTTGTCAAACACTGACTTTCCTTTGGCGAAAAGGTTATCAAGAGCCCTGCTGTTCTAAATTCTTATGCCCTCCTATGAGCTCAGAGAAAGAATATAATTTTTTAGGAGTGCAAAGGTTGGCATAAAATCATATTTGGACAGCAACGAAGTTGTTAATGGTTGACATCAGTTCATTTTTTAAGAAAAAAAATACAATCTGTTAGGTTCAAGCTACATCGAATCCCACTGCGAAACCAGACCAAACTGTAGACGATCCATTTTGATTCCGTTTGGTTTATTGGTTTTTTTTTTTTTTTTTTTTAAATTCAATATTGGATTTGATTAGATTAGCTTAGTATGCTCGTAATTCGTATGGATTTACCCGGGTCAATGAGATCTAGCCTATCAAAATATTTTATCTATAGCAATATTTTTTTCTTTTACCGTTTTCCGACATATAGATTTTTTATTTTTCAATTTTTTTAATTGATATTCTTTACTTTATTCATATAGATTAAAATTATCTATTTTTTTATTTAATTTTGCTTCACATCTTTTGTTATTATAATATTGTATATTTTTAATCCCACGTAGTATGTAATCATTAAACTTAATTTATAAATGAGCAACAAATGGCATTGTGGGTCTCAAAAGTTGATAACTCATCTATATTAAAAAAAAAAAAATTTAAATAACAATTTAAAGAATAATTAAAAAAAAAAAAACCTTCAAAGACCAATACCCCACCCCAATTATTTCCCAACAATTAAAGAATTACGATTAAGAAGCATAGTTGGCAAAGCATACTTTCTCCCTAGCATTGCCATGAATGTACAATTCATAAACTTTGCATGGCATTATTGAGAAATGTTATAATACATCATGAGTAATTACTAACATATACAATAGTTATTTTATGGGTCTACTTTGAGTAAAGAGATAGACACAAAAAAAGAAAGAGAGAGAGAAACGAGGAGGAGAAAATAAAAAAATTTAAGCGGACTTAGAAATTTTTTTATTATTGTTGATGGATATGAATGTAATTTTTTTTTTTTTGTTTATTTCTCTCTTCAAAGTGGATCCATGAAATAATTACTCGACATATTACTAATTACTTCGTTATATTATAAAATTTCTCCGGCATTATTAATCAAGTTTCATTTCGAAGGAAAATCATTATAGTTGGGGCTATTTTTCAGAAGTCGAAATGCACTTCTTTAGTAAGAACAGCTCGCATTCATGTCATTCGGAACTTGCACAATTAGTTCAAATAGTTCAAACAGGCCTATCTTTGGTCTTCAAAAACATATTTTATATCTTGAATTTAGATATATGTGCAGCTAGTTAGGTAGAAGAAGCGAACAAGAAGTGCATGTAGAACACACACCATGCATGTAACCACTCACACTCAAAATGCACTTTCAGCTTATTTAATTAGTCACCTTTCTAACCCTAGATTTTCTATCCAAAACAGCAAATTAATCATGGCCTCTCTTTACTCTGAGCCTACTATTCCAATTACTTCTCTAGTCTTGCTGCTTCTCGTTTCCTTTCCACCTTCAATCCTCTCACAAATTCCCACTGACCCAACGGTGACTGATTGCACGCCAAGGCTGCTTCCACTGGCTCCATGTGCCCCATTTGTTCAAGGCATGGCTCAGACACCAGTTCAATCTTGCTGTGACAGCCTCGACCAACTCTACCAGGAGCAGCCCAGTTGCATTTGCCTCTTGCTCAACGACACCAACTTGAGCTCTTTCCCAATTAACCGCACCTTAGCCCTGGAGCTGCCTGCTCTTTGCAACCTGCAAATTAATATTGCTGCCTGTTCTGGTATCCTTCAATCTGAATATTCTAGATTCTCTACCATAAAGAACTAGCATTTTTGTTTTCTTTATGAATGAATTTTTCTCTACCACGATGTGTGCTAAAATTTGCAATTTTTTTTTTTTGGTGAATTAGGGACTCAGCCGGTGCTTTCTAGTCCTCCTGCTTCTCAAGTTTCCATGGGAGCACCCTCCAATTCTTCAGCTGGGAGACGCACCAACTCTTCTATTGCCGGTATTCATATTTATTTGGCTTGCATGCATTCATTTTACTCTTATTTGTGTTATTACAGTAACAGCTACAAATTGATGGTCCCCACTCCCCTATTAAGTCTTGAAGTGATTTTTTTTTTTTTTTATTTATTAACAGAGTCTGATATTTTAATTTTTCTTTCTGACCATGCTTTTTTTGTCTTTTGGAACTCAGCTTCTCCTATGATTGAAGGGACACCGAGATCCTCCGTCATGGGGTTTGGAATTCATCGGAGTAGTGGTGTTAAGTTGGAGGTAGACGGTTCCTTGGTGCTTCTAGTGACTCTGGCAGCCATTTCTTTATCGAAAACATTTTACTGGGTCTAGGTTAATAAGAAGCATGTTATGTTTATTGCTATGCCGGTATCGTTAGTCTCTGTAGTTAGGAATGGTACTGGTTATCATGCGATTTCTCTTCTTTGATTTGTATCTGAATGCTACCCTTCTGGTGGTTTTGAAACAAAATCTATTTGTTTCTTATGGATGATTGCACCTGTATCAGAAGGGTTAAATTGCAAAAAGTAATTGAACAACCTTTTTTTAGCTCCAGAGATTGCATATTGCAAAATGCTTTGTAATCATGAAATCGCAGCCAAACTACAAGGCAGCTATTATCTGATCATAAGACAAGAAACCCTGAGTACAACCTCAACCCAAAATGCCTCTAATGGCACCTCAAGTGAGCAGGAGTATATGAAAATACATTAAGTAGGTAGACAATGGATAAAGAGAACATGGGGAAATTACCTAGCAGGTTTTTTGGCAAGATGAAAGTATCATTATGAATTTCTCATTTTAGTTCATCTATTTTCCCTTTCTTAAAAGACTCCGGACGCTCCTTGTCCTAAACTGCTTTTCACTAAAAGTTGCTTCTTTTCTTTGCTGACAAGGACGTGCATGTACATACAACTTGAATATCTTGAAAATGCTCACTCTCTATTACATAACTGCTATTCCAATTAATTTTCCAGATGGTTTCTCTAGTTAAGAAAGTAAGAATTAGCTTAAACCCCCTGCCTATGAACTCAAGTTTTCATTTGAAAAAACTTTTCAAGCTCCAGCAAATCTTAAGACCCACATGGAAACTGACAGAGAGAATTTCGGGCGACTATGCACAAACATGGTATGTGCTAGTAATTTTCATCCCAGAAATCCTATTCCAATTAATTTTCCAGATGGTTTCTCTAGTTAAGAATGTAAGAATTAGGTTAAACCCCCTGCCTATCAACTCAAGTTTTCAATTGAGAAAACTTTTCAGGTTCCAGCAAATCTTAGGACTCACATAGAAACTGAAAGAGAGAATTTCGGACGACTATGCAAAAACATGGTATGTGCTAGTAAACTGAATTGATACTAAGAATTTTTCTGTATCCATATCTCACAAATAGTTACATATATTTGCAAAGTTTCAAAATAGCAGCATTACCTTGTCAATCAAAGACATTTCCTTTTGTAGGATCTATATCATAGTCCAGAAGCAGAGATTCTTCACATTCATTGCAGAGTGACTATTCCAAACTAGGAGCCACCTCAGTTGGATTGGAGTCGAAGACATCAGAATTAGATGCTTCAGGTTCTTCTAAAAGATCCCGAGACTGGATTGATTCTTTGTATGCAGGTGTCTCCTTAAAATCTGTTGCCCCTCCATTGTATGTAAGCACAGCAATCCCACATGCAACTAGCTGAAAAAAATCACTAGAGCATTAGCCCTAAGAGTAGTAAAGAAACTACTTTCACTAAGCTAAACTGAGAGAGGACATCTAGTGGAGCTAAAGTAGCAGAAATCAATTACACCAGTTAAGCTGCAAGCCAAAAGTCTGAATATCTAGGCTTTCAGACAGAATTATTAGCTTAGTATTTTCACTATCCAAACTGAATGAAGGCTTCCCAGCCATCGCAAGCTTGACAAGCACAGAGGTTAAGCAGAGATAGTTTCCAACTTCCATGTGCTAATTGTCTTTCTTCTTTTCTTTCAAAAGTTAGAGAAATAGAAAAGAGGAAAACTTTCGTATCCTTGTTCATGGCGAGCAAACTAGTATTCTCTGTTAGAAAATTCTTTCACTGCCAGAAGAATATCCCAAAACATTTCTCTGTTTCTACTATTTCTATCTTCTCTAATTCTATTACAATTCTTTTTCTTCTTTTCTTTTCATGTTAGCCAGATCGTGGACCAGTAAAACGCAATCAAATTTATTGAAAAAACAACAAATCACCGTTTTTTATGCTTCCATTACATTTCATTTCATTACATAATACTAAATGTATTGTAAATTCATATGCAAATGAAGTACTAATTTGCAGCAACTTGAAACCATACAAAAAACTTCTTGCACCCATTAATTACTAAAAATTGTAGGAGTATATGTATAAATAGTTGATAATTGTAATTGCATATGAGATATCTAAGATCATAACGGGGACAAAGAACATAAGGTCTTAGATCACGAATTAATAACAACCTAAGTAATCACTCTGAAAGGTACAATCAATAAAAACTAAAATTTCTTTATCCACACAGTTTATTGGCCAATGATACAAAAAATCCACACCCAAATGACTATAACTAGATTCACCTAGATTCAACTTTAGTTTCTTGCAATCAATAGATTCACCTCATCAATAACATAGGATAAGCACTTGGTAAGTTATAGTGATGCTCATGTAATCATTTTTCGAGCAAAAGCCAGAAAACGAAACGATACCATGCATATGAGGCAAAAAAAAAAAACTATATTTAACAAAAGAAAAGCAGAAACAAGAGCAACAATACTTGAACAAAAATAGAAGTAAGGAGGCATCATACCGCAAAAAGAATACCAAAAGCCCACATATACTGCACAAAGAAGCCAAGACCATCCCACTGTGGACCTTCCCAGAAATCAGGCTCATTCCCAGGAAGCTCTGGCAAGAAATAACCATCATAATTCTCACCAACACTTGTACTAACATTTTCAACTTCACCGCTAACATTTTCAACGCCACCACCACCATCCCTTTTAACCTCTTCTTGCTCTTTGGTCGTAGTTGAGCTCCTCTTGTTCTTGCTGTCAAACTTGCCAATTCTAGAGGAAGAGGAGAGTTTCTTGTTGGAAGCTGAGACTATATGGAGATGATCTTGAGGTGATCTTCTGAGTGGAAATAGGATATGAGGACGGTATGGGGTGTGGGTGTGAAGGTGGTGTCTTGTAGGGTTGGTGTAGATGATTCTGCCTCCACCACCATTGCCATTGGCTATAAAGAGAGACATGAATTGAGGTGGGTTAGTGAGTGAGTGGATGAGAGTCTGAGCTTTAACACTGGTTTTTTGAGGATAAAATGCCAGCTTTCGTGTACGTCGCTCTCCAGTTCTGTGGGCTGGGCTTAACTGGTAGGCCTCGTTCTTATTGTGCATTTAAAAATATAAAAGTGTAACTACATTCAATTGGACCTAAAACTTTTAGGCCCTTTTTCATTTTTCCCATTTTCGTTTTCATATATATATATATAAACTCGCATTTGAACAGTATAAAACGCTAAATTTACAAATATAACTTTTCTCGTAAAAGTGAGAATACAAAGAGTTATAGGGATTCCTATGCATAATATTCTAGGCAAAATCTACTTTCCTAAAAAAGACATAGATGTGCACCTAGAGTCTACTAAAAAAGCATATTTTACTTAAAGATGAGATGAAATTGTCCTACTAGTTTTTTGAAGAATGTTAACGTTTATTTCATTGTTTGTTTTTATTAGAAAATAATATAAATTAAATCTTAAATTTTTTTATTTAATAATTTAATTTTTGAATATAGTATCAAAACTTTATTAATCAAATAGTTCAAAGTTTAAATCTCACACCCCTCATTTTCTTTTAATTAATGTTGATTTCATTGTTTGTTTTTGTTAAAAAATAATATAAATTATATTTTAAGTTTTTTATTTAATAATTTAATTTTTTAAATTGAGATAATTTTTTAATATAATTTCAAAACTTTATTAATTAAATAGTTAAAAGTTCAGATCTCACAACTCTCGCTTTCTTCTAATTAAGATTAAATAACTAAATACAAGTTAGTGGTGGATTATAAATTATATCCTAATATATCTATGGTAACGATAGATTAAATTAATTTTTATATTTATTATTTTTAAAAAAAAAAACTTAAGTTCATCTAGCTTTTTAAAATACTTTCTTCGTATACATTACATGAGATTATAAGAGGATAACGCCTTGAAATTTATTTTCCAGATTAAAAAAAAGAAAAGAAATAAACATCTATAATAATAATAATAATAATAATAATAGAAGAGTTCATTTTAGGTTGGAATTAAATCAAGAAGTGAAAAGTACATGGTTCAATCGTTCAATGAGTCAGTGGATCCGGTTCATGGATTCAACCACCCAGATGGACCAACATCTTTTTTTTTCCTGGTTCATTTGTACCTGTCAATGGCGTTGTAGTAGATCGGAATCCTGGTCAAGATGTATTAATTTTTTCGGTGGCTTTTTTGCTATCTGAAACCTTACGCTATAAGATCTGTGAACTTACAGAAAAAATAATTCCATCGCACAGCTTTTAGAATTTGATTCTCCCTTCATTAAGAACACAAGCCTTTTGAAAGGGTTAAAATAAAAAAACTCAGTACCAATATATTATTAACCAAATCATCGAATGGAGGAAAAAAAAAATACATACATACATAAATATATATATATAAATTGTCTAAAATCCAAATTCATCTACCAATTTCTTAATTTAACAGTTACAAAAAAATATTTACTAGCCTATTCAATTCTTAATTTTGCAATTATTTTCTGTTTTTCCTTTTTAGTCCTTTTCCCTTTGGCATCCCAATATGCAAGCCTCCGAAATTAAAGCGAATAAAATTTAAAGAAAATCCTTGGATTAGTTCAACACCTATTTCTTCCTTAATTAACTGTTTTTTTCGTCCAAATTTACAACCTATCATCGTCATCAGTCTTTTTCTTTTTTTTAACCTACTGAAACGATCGGTAGCCCTAAAAACTTCGGGTTCCCCGAAACGTTTCGTTTTCTTTTCCCTAGATATTTTCACAGAGCCGATAACTCGGGCTGCCACTGCAACCCCGAAATATCGGCCGGTACAAAATTCTCGTCCGAGTGATCAAACAACCCACCTAACGCCACAAAATCCCCGTTATTATCACTATCATTTTGATTTCCATCCGGGTTGCCACCGAGTCCAAACTCAAACGAGTCATAATTCGGTATCTCGTTCTCAAATCCTAGCATCCAACCAAAACCAACAGTTCCAGGTCCCTCCTCCTCCGCTGACACAACGGAGACAGCGGCGGCAGATTTGTCCTCACCGGAGGTAAAAGTCGGCGGCAAGCCAAGCTCGTCATCCGAGGCCTCCAGGAGGTAACCAAGGTCAGGTTGGGAACCACCTGAATGCAACGACATCTCCGGCACCGGAGCTCCGACGAGAATCTCCTCTTCAAAGCTTCTGATAACCGAGTCCAGCCCTTGAATCGCTGGCTCATCCGAGTCGTCAAAGATGTCGAGCAAATCGTCCTGGATACGCTTAGCTTCTTCTGGTGAGTTAACAACCGAGTTGTCCGGGTCAACTCGGTCCTCACCTGAGTCATCTCGGTCCGGTTCCGGAACGTGCGTGTTGGCATCCGAATCGACCCGAGCGAGTTTGGTCTCGGGCGAATCGGAACTCGAGACGTCAAACTCATCCCGGGTTCGTTTCTTGCTGCTGTCTTGGTCCATGATAATGTCTCAACTTTGTAAGGGGGAGAGAGAGAAATCGAATACCTAGGTTAGGAAGGATTATGTCTCTCTTATTTTCAAGACACAGTAAGAAAGCACTAAAAGGACAAAGTTTGGTTATTGTAATAACAGAACAGTCGATAGTTTCTAGAGAGAGAGAGATAGAATGAGAGTGTTAGCCTGTTTGGCAGACGAGAAAGCTTTTAGAGAGAGAATATATGGCGAGTTGGGCGAGAGGGAAAGAGAAAGGAGCAGGGTATATATAGTAGAAAAGAAAAGAAGAAGATAGGGATTTTGCGTCTTTAATTAAAATTATTATTTTTAGGAGAAGATAGTGACAAGGCAGCGTGTAGAGCGGAGGAGGTTTAATGGACCCTACATCACGGGGCCTCAACCTTTTTTAATTTAATATATTTTTATTTTTTCGAGTTGTGAGGCGGGAATTTGGATTCTGCTTTTGCTCTTCTTTCTTCCGTCAACAATTAACTATATTAAACTATGACTTTCAGGTCCGTTGGTTCCGGGGCCACCAAGGAAGGGAGGGGATCATGTGAGTGTTAGATCTGTCATTTGGTTGATTTTGTGGACTTGGGGTTTTTTTGCCTTGCTGCCTCCTCTTTTTGAATTTTCATGGTTTTTTTTTTTCAGGTTGGAGTTTTGACGCTTTGCTTCTTTGTCAAGGCGCCACTAGTCCATGTTTTGAAGTTTTTTGGCTGACCATATATATCTTGGGGAGATAGTCTGTAGACAATATCTTGTGGACAAAGTCGATAGAAAGATCCTCTAGAAGAAGTTGGATATTTTGTTGGGATTTATGGACCAAATTGGAATTTGATGGGCAGATTTGCTTTTTTCTATTTTAGGATGGAGGAAGTTATGGTTGGTCTTTTTAGAAAATTCGGCCAAGGTAACCTGTATGATGCACCAACTCTTTCTAAGGAAAAAAGCGCACGACACCACTATAAAGAAAAAGAGTGAGAAATATCTTTTAGATAATTCTCAAAAATAAGCATCGAAGTTCACAAATATTATTGGATTAACTTAAAGAAGAATACTGAGAAAAACTTCAGCGAAATTATGGGAGATTAAATCATTATCTTGAATAGGATCTATTGGTGAGTGTTTATTTTATTTATTTATTATTATTATTGTTTAATATTGCTCTAAACTATTTATATATGGGAAAAGAAAACATAAATTTGTTGTTTGGAAAAAGACAAAAAGTGAGAGGATAAGAAATTGAAAAAAAAAGGGAAAAACTCTCGTTATAAGCCCATTTTTACCTATCCTTTTATTCTAAGAAGAGAGTGTCATTTTTTTTTTTTAAAAAAAAAGAATATCTTGGTGATTTTCTTATGGATGACAGCTTTTCATCACTTTAATTCTTCTTTTTTCTATTTTTTTTTAGTTTTATTTTTAATGTATTAACAATTTAGATCTAGATTTGATTTGTAGGATAAAAATTCCTACTTTGTTAGGATATTTTGTCTTTGAAATTAAGCTTTGGTGTTTCTATTGTAGATGTTTCTTGTGGGTTGGAAGAGATTTACGTGTTTTAATAATTCTAGATGGTTGAGATTTTTTATCAATACGACTTAATAGTGCGAGTCCATTTCTCTTTTAAGTTATGATGTTGTTAAATAAGATTGTGTGTGATGTGTATAAAAAATCCTATTTTGGGCAATTTTTGTCGAAAATGTCAATAAACGTTTGTTAACGTCCATGAAAAGATTATTTACTACCTAAAAGATTATCATTCATCGTTATCGTAAGTCTTTTTGTCTAATTTTTTCAATGTAACAAATTGCAACTTCCTTCTTAGTTTTTGGTATCATTGTTTTACAAAAATAGTGATTTGTTTGTTTGATTTATTTTATCAATATAATTACTATCTTTTATAAATAAATAAATAAAAATATGAATAGAAAACTTATACTAGGAATAAATTATAATTTTACTAACCCAATTAATAGTCTCAAATTAAGTCATATAATCTTAACATTTTCCTATAAGAAAAAAGTTTATCTTATTATTTTATTGTTTGATTGAAAAACTATTTCCTTTCTTCCTATTTTGTTTCCTTCCAAATTTACATTAACTTATTCTTAGCTTGAAAAAAATTGATTTTTTTTTCTATATTCTTTCCACACAAATACAAAAATCACACTACAAATCAAAATGACATTAGGTTTTAGTATTGAATGAAAAGTAAAGATTGGTACACCTTTTCGGTATTGAAAAAATAAATATTATAACTTAACTATTAAAGAAATGTGATCATAGATAAAACTATCAATTAAATTAATATATTATAATTTGACTATTAAATTATGGATCTTGAAAGAAAAGTGGTGGAAGATTTATTTGCTTATTATTTGAAGTGTGTGAATTTTATATTTAAAAAAAAAAAAACTTCATAACACACTCGATGTGTGATAATTCTTTCACCTTTAAGTGTGCAATATCTTCATGACACTACAATCTTAATCTAGGATTAAGGGATTCTAAAGATGACTTCGACGAGGTTATTAATTTTGATTGATGGTGTGTGATGAGATCATTTGTCCTTGGGTAATATGATGGTGGAGTTTATGGTGGATTGACATTTAATTGATGAATATATCCTAATTCCGTGGAATCTCAAATAAACAAGCACCAAAGTCAAAACCAATACATAATAGTTAACTCCAAAAACAAACACAACAACCCTTAAATAACAATCAACTCAAATCATAAAATAAGGATAACCGAATATAGACATAGACAAAATCCTAAAACTCTATGAACTTTGATGTTGTCAAAACACCCTCTAGTCTTTTTAGATTTTTATGAATGATCTATTTAAGTCTAACAAATATGATTGGCAAAGTTTGAAATCAAATTGACAATCCTAGCCCCAATAGAGCTTAATGCTAAAACTATCCAACATCGAATAATCAAGATTTAACCAAAAAATCTAAAAAAATAAAAGATAGATATGCAAGCTCAATTAACAACCTCGAGGATACATATTACCACCACCACAAGAAAGATTAGTTGCACTAGCATAGGATATATACATAAAAAAAATCCTACAAATACAATTGCCACCACCATAAGATGGTTGAATGCGATAGTCGAGAATCCACTTTAACTTATCACTCTAAGGATACAAGATAACATATCTTAGTCCAAGGAAACACAAATCAAAGAAAAATCTATGAAGTAATTTATTTCAATATTCGATAAAACTTAAAAAAATTATATCAAAGCTTTGCTTAAATACTAGTTAGGTAATTTCGGATAGGATTAGAAAAATTTATCCTATTGGACTATAAAAACTAGCCTTGGTCAACCTAATAGAGAAAAATAACTTTAGACCTATTTGAACCCTTATGCAATAATTATTCAATAAGAACTTTAATTTAAAGTTGTCTATATTAAATAACAATTCATAATAAATAAGGATCTATCACCTAATAAACACTAAGTCTATTTGACCAAACCAAGAAATAATAAGAAATCCAACTCATGAGAACCAATTAATTATCTCAAGTATGTATATACAACAAAAATAACTCAAAAAGTAATTTTTCAACTCAAAATAGGACAACATGAATGCATAAAGCATAAAATAAATAGAGATAAGACCGAGTGTTTTGGCTTTGTAGGCTTGGAACATTCAACTATGTTGAAGTGGAGACACTCTTATATCATACTCTCGGGGTTGAAGAAGATTCAAGCTCAACATCTTGATCTTCATCTTCTTTTCCTTAGTAAGGAGACAAATCCAATATATTAAATGTTTGAGACAATATAATCTTTAGGTAACTCAATCTTATACGTATTATCATTCACCTTAGTCTCAATATAGAATGGACCATATGCTTTCGACTTTAACCTTTTATACGACCCTTTTAGAAAACCTTTCCTTCCTTAAGTACACCTATACTAGATCTCCCACTTCAAAAGATAATGGTCTCTTAAAATTATTTTTTTGCTTTTGATACTTTTCATTCTGCTTTAAGATCTTCTCTATAATATGCTTATGATTTTTTTTTAATCTCTTTAGCTTTGTATCGACATCGACACTACATTGCTTAAGAGTCGACATAGGTGTAAGCTCAATAGTAGTAATGGATTTCTTCTATACAACACTTCAAAAGGAATTTTACACGTGTTTCGACTAGATAAACAATTATAAACAAACTAAGTTTGGGTAAGCAATAAGTCTCAATGTCATATAATTTTCCCTACAAAACTCCATAAAAGACTTCCTAAACTTCAATTAACTACTTTGATTTGTCCAACTATTTGGATGGATGATCAAACTAAATTTTAAGTTTGATCTCATCTTCCTTCATAATGTCCTCTAAAAATGACTCATAAATTTCACATCTCTATCCGAAATAATGCTTTTTAAAACTCCATGCAACTATCTCACAAAAGTATAAGTTTGTTATTTTAGTCACATCATGTATGGTTTTATAGGCAATAAAGTGAGTCATCTTTGAAACCTTATCTACTACTACTATTATGACATCCTTAGACCTTTGTATCCTAGGAAGTCCCACTATAAAATCTAAGCCAACATCAACCCATAGGTATTCAAGAACTAGTAATGTTATATACGAATTTGTCTTTTGAGTTTTTGTCTTGATTATGTGACAAACCCTATAATTTTTCACATGCTTATCAACATCTTGATGTATATGTAGCCAATATAAACTTTTTTGCTATAAATTCTCTAGTTTTATCTTGTTCCTAATGTCCAACAAGTCCACCATCATGACATTCATACAAAATAAAGTCATACAAAGAACATTTCATAATGCACAAATCATTTACATGAAATAAATAATTATTATCAATATGGAATTATTTAAAAGGAGACGTAACATATTCTTTCCAAATTTAACATAAATCTTCATCCTCGGGATATAGGTCTTTCAGTACCTCAAATCTAGCGACCTTGACTTGTAAAAGAAGAAAGCAAAAAATACCTCCAACTAAATGAATCCACCATCTTGTTCAAGGTTCTCAATTTATGTTTCAATATATAATGGAGTTTTGAAAAAAAAATCCCTTCAAATTGCATACCATCCTTTCAATTTGACTTGAATGTGCGGATGCTTTAAAACCTCATGATTTAAGAACAACACAAACTCTTTGGTAATAAGTAATGTTGCCAATGATCTACTACTCTAACTATAACATAGAACTCCTTGTCGTAAGTAGAATATTTCTTTTGCTTTCATTTAACTTCTCGTTAGAATAGGTAATAGGTAAGCCCTCTTGACTTAACACAACCTTAATCTCTATATTAAAAGTATCATAATTTATCTTAAACACTTTGGTAAAGTTAAATAATGCTAATATCGGAGCCTTTGTCATATTTTTCTTCAAAGTCGTTAACCTTAATTGTTGTTTAAATGTGCACTTAAACTTCTCCTTCTTTAACAACTCAATAATAAGAGCGATAATATTACTAAACCCATGAATAAACCTATAATAAAAAAAAAAGCCTTGAAAACTCCTCACTCAATTACGAGTTTTTGCATGACCAATCAAAAATAGCCTTAATCTTTTCCTTCTCCATTTTAATTACTCGCTCGAAACAACAAAGCCTAGAAATATAACCTTATCAATACAAAAATAACATTTTTTATGATTAACAAAGAGTTTTTTCTCTCTCGATACCTTTATCACACTGCCTCAAATCCTCAATATGCTCCTTAAACCCACAACTATATATAAGAGTATTATTAAAATATATAACTATAAATTTACCAATGAATGATCTAAATACATGTTTCATAAATCTCATAATGGTATTAGGTGCATTTGATAACCCAAATAGAGTAATCATCCACTCATAGAGACCATCTTGAGTCTTGAAAGTGGTGCTTTCACTCATCAATTATCTCATTCAAATTTGATGATAACCACTAGATTAATCTTTAAAAATATTATAGAACCATACAACGAATTAAGTAAATTATCAAGTCTTGAAATGAGAAATTGATACTTGATAGTGATTTTATTAACTATCTTATATCAATACGTATCCTTTACGCCTCATCCTTCTTCGGCACTAACAAGGTGAGAAATGTATATGAACTCACACTCTCCTCGACGAGCTTTCTTTCCATTAATTTTGTAACCTACCTCTACAACTCTTCATACTATTACAAACTTATAGAGTTAGTAGGTCCATATGGAATAAATGATCTTGGAATAAAGTCAATAGCATGTTGAATATCTCACATAGAAGGTAATCCCCTAGGAATCTCCTCGTGCACCACATTAGTAAACTGCTCCAATAATGATTTAACCTTCTTAGAAATATCATCTCAATCTTTATTCTCTTCCACGATGATAAGTAAATGTGTTAACTCTAATTTTTTTTCATTTCCTATATGAAAATAGATTTAGAAACAAGCTCATCTTGCTCACTTATATAGTTAGCCAAAACTTCCTTCCTCAAAAGCATCAATGTGATTTTCTCTCTATTGAAGGTAAAAGCATAAGTATTCTTGAATCCATCATGTACGACCTTATGATTATACTACTAATGTCTTCCTAGTAGCAAGTGATAAAATTTTGTAGGAATAAAATCATACCAAACCTTGTTAGCATACTTCTTTCTAATGAAAAATGGCACAAACATCTTTTAAACACACGTGTCTCATTTCCTTTTTGCAACCACATCAAGCAATATGGATTGGGATAATTTATTATCATCAAGTTCAATTTCTTCTTTATTTTAGAGGACATCACATTCCCATAGCTATCTCTATTGATAATTAACTCACACACCTTCTCAAAAGATATACAACATGTGAAAGATATTATACCTCACCCAATGTTCTTCGGTAACAACATCCATGCTCAATACTCTTCGAAAAACCATCTTTACAATTAGATAATACATGAACAAGAAGTCAACCCTATTTTTGATATCAAAGCCGATGTCGAATTGATGAAGATACCTAAATCTACGAAGCTTAAGAAAACGAGCACTAAAGCCAAAACCAATACACAATAATTTGATCTAAACTCAACCCCAAACATAAATATAAACACCCCTAAATCAATAAATAATCTAAATCAGAAAATAAAGCTAGCCAAATATAAACCCAAACAAAACCTCAAAACCTTATAAAGTTTGATGTTGCCAAAACACCATTTACTCTATTTAGATTTTTATGAATTTTTACATATGACCTACTTAGGCCTAACAAATATGATTTACAAAGTTTGAAATCAACTAAAAGCCCAAGCCCCAATAAAGCTTAGTGATAAAACTATCTAACACGGGATAATCAAGATTCAAGATTTGACCAAACAATCCAAATAAATAAAAAGATAAATATAAGTGCTCAATTAACCATCCTCGGGATATAGATTACCACCACCATAAAGAAGATTAGTTATACTAACACAAGATACATACATTAAATAACTCTATAGATATAGTTTCCAGCATCATAAGATATTTAAATACGATTAATAAAAACCCATGTTAGCTAATCACTCTAAGGATACACAATAACACTCCTTAGTCCAAGGAAACAAAATTTGGAGAAAAATCTCTCAAATATTTTATTTCAATAGTCAATAAAAATTAAAAAAATAATAATAGCAAAATTTTATGTAAATACTAGTTATATAATTTTGGTTAGGGTTAGAAAAATTTATCTAATTAGATTACAAAAACTAGGCTTGGTCGAAACTAGTAGAGAAAAATAACTTTAGATCTAGTTGGACTCTTATGTAATCATTATTCAATAAAGAATTTAATTTATGGTGTCTATATTAAATAAATATTTACATAAAATAAGAACTCTTAATTAAATAAGGATCTATAAAAAACAAGGATCCATTACCTAATAAATCCTAGGCCTATTCGACCAAACCAAGAAATAATAACGAATCCAACTCATGAAACTAATTAATTAGTCCAAGTCTATATAAAAAAAAAGTAAAAATAAATAATTTTTCAATCCAAAATAGGGAAAAATAAATACATAAAGCATAAACTAAATAAATATAAGGCTGAATTTTTCAACCTTTTGGGCTTGTAAAATTCAACCATATTTGAAGAGAAGAATCTCTTCATGTCATAGAAGGTGATTAAACTAGATGGTATACCTATAAAACAAGTCTTTTTTATGGGTTGAAAAACCATATGATGACTAAGTTAGTCTATGGAGGGAGGCGAGAGCTTGAGAAGGGAAAAATGTAGTAATAAAAGTATGTAAAAGATAGTGAATAATGGTTGTTAGTTTAAAGATTTAGAACTCAAAATCTTTAGCCTCTTAGTCGTTTATATAGCCAATAGCTTTGTCAAGTTGCATAGAATTAGTGGTAGGATGATCTTTTATCTTATTGCAATCATGCTTTATTCTTATTAGATGATAAATACATTTAACATTGATAGGTCATAGTTGAGAGTATATGATGATATCATAATTGCTATTGATTGTATGTAGGAGGATGTATTTATTTAATGAATGTACTTTCCGTCCCATTAATTGGTGGGATTCATGTCAACTCCCGACTATTGGTCGAATGCCTAAGTATAATCTTAACCATTTGTCTAAGCGGTGTATGAATAATGTTGGTACCTTTTAGGTAGCCCTAAGACTTCTAGACTCACTTCTAAATAGTGTGTTAGGTATAGACCCTAATGTCTTTACACGTCACCTTCAATGAGATCTATAATTTTCTTGAGTATATTAGTTGTCTTTTAAGTCTTGATCATTATTATATGGAAGACTTGATTTTCAATTGGGTTTTAGGATGATTAGGAGTCCACGGAGTTGTGTTTGAGGTCTCATCACCGATATTGTCATCATTGTAACTTAGGTGTGGTCATGATTACTTATGGTCTTAGGAATTTTGTTCGTTTATCGGAGTCTAAAAGAATACATGTGGGTACATGGTTGATTGTCAAAAGTTGTGGCATTTTGAAATTTTAATAGGTCATCCTTAATATTACGATATCATTTATTAGAGGTGACATATGTTTAAATGTAAATGGATGTATCAGTTGTAGTATGCCACACAAGATGTAGTCTTCCGATATGGTAAGATGAATCAAATGAGGGATAAATAAACCATGGATTTTTTTTCATTTTATTTTTCTCTATATATGGCCTTTTCATTTTTTATCTTTATTGGGTTCTTTGAGAGTGTGTTTTCAATCTAGAGAAGAAAAGAGTTTTAGGCCTTTTTTTGGTTTACATCATTCTTTGTATTTAGGTAGTTTTAGGAGAATAAGATCACTACTACTACTTCAAGTTTTCTAATAGTTAGAGAATTTTTTTCCAATGTAACCTCACTCCCTACTTGCTTAAGTTTTGGTTAGTAAAGAAAATGACCAATATGGAGGTAGTCATATCTAGATCTAAGGTAATTACAAATGGTATATTTGAGCTCTTAGAGGAGATAAAGAAGGTGAACCTTTCACCTAGAGTAGTTAGGATGCTTATGGACCGGTTCGATATTGTCTTCCTTAATAGGTTCGATGTCAATAGGCTAGTGGAATACAAAAAAAATGTTGCATCCCAAATACCAAATGAGGGTCTCTCATACTATGATAGGATTAGAAAATAGTCATTTATAGAACAAGCATGGATATTATAGTGTATACACTTCTATGTGTATATTTTTGCTCGAGCATAACTATCTGCTAATCATATTTGTAGGGATTGTATTCTACTTTTATGATGTATTTTCCAATCAACTCAATCTAAATAGGTAGGTAATAATGTTGGTCTTTGCCTAGTTTTGTAAAATTCATCAAATTGTGCATTTTTAGATTTTTTAGGTTTTGTTACCTCTTGTATGGAAGCGTGAGAGGTAGGTGTAGGGTGGGTTAGTTCTTTACCTTTTTTTTGCTAAAAAATATAGTCTTTGAAAGGGTTGATTATTGAGAAAGAGAACCAAGTTAAAGAGTAGAGATGTTAATGGTTTATTATTCATTATACTAACAATTTACACCCCGAGGGGTTAATGGACGTGTAGAGGTGTGCTCACTTTGGGAAGGGGCTTATTGGGATTTATAGTATGCTTCCACTTTAGAGCTAGTTGAGGAAGATTTTTTCAATATTATGAAGGAGAAAATAAGAGTGTATTAGATCATTTTAGTGGCTAAATGGTGACTACAGAGTTCGAATTCACAAAGTAGCTAGATTTGCCTTGATCTTTAATTTTGTTTTATCAATCTTGGCTTATTTATTCCATATGTTATCTCTTTATTATATTTCGTAAAAGTTGTAAAAAAAGCTAGTTCATTTATTGACCGAGAAAAGATAGATAGAAGAATGTTATCGAATATTTCACTAGGCAAAGACTTTTTTCTACTTTATTTGGGAATGATACTTAAAACAAAGATCATATTTACTTCTCTATTTAGATAGATCCTTAATTCTCAACTCTTGAGGTTTTAACTATTAAGGAGATCAAAAGTGAAATAACAGCTATGCGCCTAAAAGGTGTTGCTTCCGACTAATGAAGAGAACCTCAAAAATATTCCCCGACTCGGTTCTTATAGTCAAAGAATCCTTTAGGTCTTAAAGAAAGGATCCAACTATTTTCCGTTGTTCCAAAGTTAGAAAGGTTATTTATATATATAAAAAAGAGGTCATTGCCTTCTCAAGATAAGGGAACCTTCCTCTTTAGTGCAAAAGTAAGGGGGTTGTTGCTTGTACCCTCTAGTAGGCAACCATTTCCCTACCAATCCCATCCCTCTCATGAATGAGTAGCTAGAAATACAAGCCAAGTTGTTTGGGGATAATTTCAATTTATGGGACACTAAAAGGATCGGGACATGTCGATTGCTAAGTCTAAATTAGTTCTCGAGAATGTAGGTACTTGGTGCAAGAACTCTCTCACCAATTAAATAAAGAGATCATCAAAATTTCTATCAATGTAAGTACTTATAATTAATTTTATTGTTATGTCATCTCTTTTTTACTAATCCAATTTTTTTCTTAGATCCTTTAGCTACGTACACATAATCTTCCGAGCTAGGAGGTGGATAAAAATGGGTTAAAAAGTTTTTATAAGCTTATTCAAGAGATCCAGGGGCTTTTATCCGGAAAATATAAAAGTTTGAGGCCTTGGAAGTGAAGATGAAAGAGTTAGAGGCTTTATTAAATGAGGCTCTTAAAGAAAAATATATAGCTAAAATGGTCAAACATGCAACCACCTATGTTCATAAGAATGTTAAACGAGCTTTAAGGGAAAAATTGAAGGAGATGAAAGAGATTAGGAAGGCCCTAGCTACAGTAACCAAAGAGTGGGATGAGGCTTAAGCAAAGGCTAGCCGTCTAATAAGGATCGAGAATCACCTAATTAATTTTTCTAATAAGTTCAATAGGATTGTCGGGCCAAAATGGGATCTTACTAATAAGATTATGTGTCCGGAGCTAGATCCTCTAGCTCTAGACACATAATCTTCCGAGGTAGGAGGTGGACGAAATGGGTTGAAGAGTTGTTATGAGCTTATTCAAGAGATCTAGGGTCTTTTATTGAGAAAATATAAGAGTTTGAGGCCTTACAAGTGAAGATGAAAGAGTTAGAGGCTTTGCTAAAGGAGGCTCTTAAAGAAAATTTATAGAATGGTCAAACATGCTACTACCTATGTTCATAAGAATGTTAAACTGTTGTAAGGGAAAAATTAAAGGAGATGAAAGAGATGGGAAAGGCCCTAGCTACAATAACCAAAGAGTGGGATAAGACTCAAGTGGAGGCTAACTGTCTAACAGGGATCGAGAATCACCTAGTTAAGTTTTCTAATAAGTTAAATGGGATCATTAGGTCGAAATAGGCCTTCAAAGATAAATCGATTAATGCCTTTTTTTAAAAAAAGGTTAAGGGCATCACTATAGACTTTTCCCTTATCTTTGATGAAAATGAGCCTCTTGATTTTGATTTTTTTCCTAAATTAGTCGTGGTTGCTAAAAAGAAAATTATTTACCCAATAAGCTAAATACCTTCAATGCTCCTCCTTTTTCCCTTTCTATTACTCATCATCAACCTTCTTCTTTCCCTCCTAACATCCCAAAAAGGGCTAAAGAAATAATAAAAGCCTTAAAGAAGGCTAGGAGCCATCTATATAGGGGAGTGATGAAGAAGTTATAAAGAAACTTAAAGACTTAGTGAAAATCTCCTAGATCTATCTTTTATAAATATTCCCTAATCTTGTAAGGTCTTTTTTCTCTATTTTTTAGGTATGTATAGTTTTCACCTTTGATTTTCATACCTCGTTTTTTTCCTAGATGGGGTTTCGGAATAAACATAGGTTTTTCCTTTGTTTTCTTTTTTTATTTTCTAACTTATAATGGAGATTCAAGGTCTCTTAGAGTGTTAACAAAAGCAAAATTTTGGGTTGGAAACTTATCATCTAACAATATAGGATATCTTTGCGACCTTCTAATTAGGCATAATCCAACCATCTAGCGAGCGAGTAGGTGTCTCTGCTCGATTCTTTTGTTTTTGCCTTCATTTTTTCTGAGAGAAAACAGCCATTGAATCTCATAATAGTGTTGCCATAGAATCCTAAAAGAGTATGATTTTTGAAGGAATATGGCTAGATATTCCTTAATGAATGTGGCCATAAACTTTCTAAAGGAATATGGTCATGGGCTTTTTAAGGGTGTGGTTTTTGGAGGAATGTGATTTTTGAAGGATATGGCTAGGAATTCTTAGATGAATGTGGCCATGGACTTTTATAGGAGTTACATTTCTAAATGAATATAATTATTGAAGGAATATGGCCTAGAATTCCTAGAGGAATAAAGTCATGGATTCTTCAAAGAGGAGGACTTAAGCTCTCAAAGAAATGTGACTGTGGATTTTGAGGAAATATAATCATTTATTTTGTAGGATAATGTAATAGATTTAAATTAAAAAATTCATTACAAGATGACTATAACAAGATTTATTGATAATACTTTTTCAAATGGTCATAATATCATGCATAAGACAAATTCTTGCCATTTGTGTCTTGTAAGTGATACTCGTTAGTCTTGATGATCCTAATAACTTTATATGGCTCATCCCATCTTAGTGCAAGCTTTTCCTCATTTTTTTTGCATTTTATATGTCCTCCAAATTTTTTAAGAAAAGGTTCTCAATATGGAAAATGCTTGTTTTGACTTAAGCGTTATGGTACTTAGGTCATTTTCTATTTCTAATTCTCATATTTTATAGAGGTGGTTAGACAATTTTCTTCTATGAAGTTTAGACCAGTTCCCATCTCTTATTCATTTGTCTCACTAGATTATTTTTGTAATTGATTATTGGGGTATTCGAGCTCGGTTAGGATCATGGCTTCTACCTAAAAATCAATAAAAAAAAGAGTCTCCCTATTAGAACTCTTTCAAGTTATCTTGTATGTCTATAAGATTTCATCCAAAATTTTCATTCATTTTCTATTTTCCCCTTTAATTTTTTTATTGAGCATGTTGAAGTGGATTCTATTAGTGATGATGCCGAATTAAAGGATCCCTAAACCCTATAAAAGTTTAAACACACAAACACAAGCAAAGCACCAAAATCTTCCTTAGCCAAAACATCCTAGCAATAATTTAACATCAATCCAACTTAAAGAATCCACCTAAATCAAACCAAATTGCAAGAAAATAAACTTAAACCACAAAGACAAGTAAAACATGAGACTTCACAAGCTAAACCTTAAGAATCTACTAGTTAGAGTTAGTCCAATCCCTAGGCTACACTGATCAAAATAATTTGAAATTTTTACACATTCTAGCTAAGGTCTAGTAGATTATATGTATCAAAATTTAGACCAATCCAACACCTCTAAGCCTTATTTTGAGTCTCAAAATTCTACCATATAATAGGATTTTTAAAATTCCAACAATGTTCAAGCAAGTCGAAACCCTATCAATTCTTTTTATTTTCTTCTGAATTTTTTTACAAGCCTTAATCGGACTTAATAAAAGAGTGTCCATGTTTTAAATAAAAAAAATACCTTGACTTGATTATTAGCTTTTAGGATGAAACTATTCAACCTTGAAATTCATGTTTGTTCTTCAATTCAACAATCCAAATAAATAGTGCAAGCACAATAACTCCTCTTAATGACATAATCCACCTACTAAAAAAAAAGATCAAAATACTTACATAAAACATTCATCAAGAATCCACCCGATGCAATGATTGATCGAATGCCCACCTTAGTTGATCACTTTGAGAATGTATTTTATAAAGTCCTAACTAATCCAAACAAAGAATATACATAAAGATACAAAGAAAAATCTCTAAAAAAATTTTTAGTCATAAAATTTGGTAACTCTTTGAAAAAAGCAATAAAAAAATTTGCTTAAATATTGACTCCTAAAATCCCTAGTCATATTTGGCTAATCAATTGAAATCCTAATTTAGTTGGACTTATTAACTTAAGCCAAATATGAAATAACAAGGACTCGAAATAAACTTTTGACCTAATTGGACTTAATGATTTAAATGTCCAATCCAAATTTAATAAGAACTTAAGTCGGTTTAAATTAAACATGGACTTAAATAACTAAGGACTTATTTAATTATGGATCCATAATAAAGATAGACTTCCAATTAAATTTAGATTCGACCCATAAAAGGACTAAATTAAAAGTCAATTACGATAAAAAATTCTTATGAAAAAAAAAGATAAATAAACAACCAAATAAAATAAATAAGGACTAATTACATCGATCCTTCTCCAAATTCAACTTGTAATTCTTAATTTCAAGTCCTTATGGATGCTCCAAAGTTAAGTGAGCTTGGTTTGGCCATTGAGAACCCCGGGAATCTAAAGCAATAAATAATGTTCTTCCACATAAAGGATATTGGTTTGCTAGTTATGATATCTATCAAGGCCTCTTCGTACTCATTTTGAGAAATAATCGATAACCATTAGTATAAACTATGATAACCATTAGTATAAACTATCTCTTCCCTAAAAATTTTGAAAATAGACCCAATAAGTCCATTCTCTATTGAAAGAAAGGCCGTAGTAATGGAACGAATATCATTTTCATTGATGGTTGGTGAGAGAATAGAGCAAATCTTTGGCATTTATCACATTTTTTTACCAAACTCTTGAATTCTAAGAGGATATAGGGCTAGTAAAAACCTACTCGGGTGGCTTGGATGATCAAAGCCCTTGCTTCGATGTACAAACTAAGGGGAAACGAACTTTAATAGAGGTATTATAGTGGATTTTCAATTATATGTTAGTAACATAGTCTTAAATCATAAATCTTGTTAGGTGGATAGTTTTCGTTCTATCTATAGAGAGCATCTCATCCTTCAAATATCACTCAAGTAACGTTTACCAATTATTCTTGAGTAAGTTGTTAGACTATAAAGCCTACTTAGAAGCCCTATTATTTGATGCTTAGGATTTTTAAAAACTTCTATCAACATCTTAAGTAGAAGGTCAATAGGATTGGTACTACCCAGTTTTGATAGAAGATCCGCCCATGTGTTTACTTTTTTATATATCCAAACGATGGCTATTTTTCTTTTCTTTTATGGTACTCTCAAGACTCCAAAATAAATTGGTTTTATCTCGTCCATAAAAGGGCTCTCTTTGCTCAAAATACTTTTTGTATTGTCTTATTATCAATTACAAGTCATTATGAACATGAAAAGAATGAGCCTTTAAAGCTTCCTTAAGATTAAGGTGGGATATCAAAAACTCAACCTCCATTACATTATTAAAGGAGGAAAACTTAAAACAAATTTCGTACTCAAATACCTCTTCGCTTAGATTAATAAGGACTATATAGGTATCACTCTCATATACATTAGAGGCCTAATAGATAAATAATTTTTCTTTATGTGGGGTTGAGGTCTCTATGGAAATCTATTATTTTCTTGTGAGGTTGTTGAAAGAACATTTGACAATAAAATTGGCAAAATATTATCTCTTAATTGGAGTATAAATTCTCCTAGCTCAATAGCCCATTGAACCAAGCATTTACACCTGTCTAATTTATGAAGGATATTTTAAGTGACTAGTTGGTCAAGATAGTTATAGGGTGAGCTTAATAAAGGATCATACATCCTATGGAGGTACGGAATAAATAAAATTTTTCTCCATCTAAGGGCCCAAGATCATGCCGTTGAATCAACTAATCATACATACATGAATAACAAGATAAAAGTAAAGGATTACCTCTTGTAGCGTCGATCTAAATTCCTTTTCTTTGATTAGTCGTCCAAGTATCCGAGCCTTTATTGATGATCCACGTAGCCCAAATATCCACAAGAAGCACTCCAAATTGATGGTGTGCAAGCTCTAACTTTTTGATTAAGTTTTTCCACTAGAAATCAATCGGGGGCAACTTTGCGATAACCTTATTCAAGGAGGAAAGAGTATGGCTTGCTAGAGTTTAGGAGAAAAATATTTTCTATCTTGGCCATGTGCCATAGTCGGGTATTAAGGCTGGCCGAATTTTGCTATATGTTTTTTGTAGCTTGGCCGAATCTCAATGTATTCATTAACACTCTTTTTTTTTTTGCCGAACCTCTCCTCCTATTTATAGGGGAGAGTTTCCTTATCCTCCAAGAATAATGAAAGGGGCAGCTTAAGTCCTTAATTAGGACTCTAGGTTATTGCATCCTTATCCTCCAAGGTTAAAGAGTTATTTTACATATGGACTACTTAATGTTTATCTTTAAAAACATTCAACCTTATCCAATAAGGTTAATGTTTATCCTTCCACCAAAATTATCTTAAGGCTTTTAATTAAACCTAATGGGTAAAAACTATTTTAGCCCAATTAATTTATTTAGACTATCCAAATAAATATTCTTAGATTATTTTGACGGGATCCACATTGGGAAACAATTTCTTAAAATACTCTTTACCTAAATTAGGAAACTCTTTTCCTTTTAGGTTCTTTATTTCCAAATTTGAAACTAACTTCCAAATTAGGAAACCGATTTCTAAAATAGGAAACTTTCATTTTAGGAAACTTTTCATTTTGGAAACTTTTTATTTTCCATTTTTGGAACCTTTTCCATTTTAGAAAAATTTTCATTTTGGAAACTTTTCATTTTCCATTGTAGGAAACTTTCCATTATAGGAAACTCTTTCCAAAATAAGAAGCTTTCATAATTGGAAACGTTTTCCAATATCTTTGCTTCTCATTTATAATGTGAATACTTGAACTTATGTGTGTGACTTAATAGACTCCTAGATATGTTAGCAATGTATCAAGAATAAAAGACTCCTCTTTCATCTCTTGATACATAAATCAAGATTGGCCTTTAGCAAGGCATCATGACTACCCAATTCTTTATGAGGATTAGTTAACCCATTATTACCTTGTCATAAGCATGGTTACCATACAATTCAGTCCTCATGTCAACTTATAATAGTGTGATCTCAAACTTGGTTATTAGTCTTGTTTGATTATGATCACACAAGTTTTCTTCGATTCCCAAATATTTTAGCTCTTAAAGTAAACCAACTATGCTCTATTGGTGTACTCCTACCGTGGCCACAGATTTCTTGAGTAGACATTTATCAAAGTGTAATGTGACAACTCCTTTAACATATAAAAAATGACATGTCCTATCTTAGCCATATACCTATCTCCATTGGATTCCTAGTGCACTCAATGAATTGCCCACGTGCAACCAATTAATGGGTCTATCAAAATGAGTGTCAAAGTATATAAGTCCTCCAATGAGATAACCATGATGATTTTAAGTCTAAGGACTATTTGTACTCATCTCGTATGAGATTCCCATAGATTTAAATCAAATGGGTTCTCACGATGAGTCAATTCCGAGTGACATGTTCCGTAACATAAATCACCTAAGTACTTGCTTTGGCATCACCATGTCAATAGGTGTGAGATCTCCTACTTCTATCATATAGCATGAGCATAGTACTCACAAGTCTATCCGTATATTGTCAATGTCCATTCTTGACGATGCTACAACTTAAGATATTTAATAATAACATTTATGTGCATTAGTATTTGTCTCACATCTTTCGATCAATCACTATTGTAAATGTATATCATAAGAACTTTTATCTAATTCTACTGAATTTATCAACATGTAAACATAAAAATTAATAGAATGACTTCTTTATTATTATTAAAATAAATAATGCAATAACATATTAACATAAGCTCATCCAAAAATGGTTGGATCTTGGACACCAACATTAACACTTAAAAGTAAGACCTTAGTTTCTTAGGTGTACTAACTAGTGTAAAGACCATTTTCTTCACCTTCAAATACCTTGTCTCAATGTCTTTGAGAGTCTTACTAGTATAGTAAACTAGCCTCTATATTTCCTCTTCTTATCTAATTAGGGCAAGCTTGACTACCATGCTTGTCATTCCTATATATAAGAATGGGGTATCCTTATCCCTAGGTTATAATAAGATTTATAAGAAAGATAGAAATGACCTAAATTCTTCAAAAGCCTTGCTTCATTCTAGTTTCCATTAGAAATGGTTAATATTTTATTTCTTTTGTTGAGAAATAAAGCCATTTAATGCGACTATGTACCCTATGAGCCTTTGTACATCTTTTAGTAATTTGGAAAGAGGTATGTCTAAAATAACTTAAACCTTTTCTAGATTTGACTTTATACCTTTGATTCTAACAAAGAATACTAGAAATTCCCTTCTCTAATAGCGAACATGCATTTGGTAGAGTTTAGCTTCATTTGATGTTTATATAGGATCAAGAACACCTCTTAGTAATCCTATGAGGCTTGTGCTTTTGACTCCATGTTTCTACCTAACTAGCTCTCAAACACCTTATCTTACCCCTTTTGATAAGTAGCCTTTTTTTTTAGTCCAAAATGCTTGGTTTTTAGAACAACTTGTCCCTTATCCATAATAAATGAGTTTCTATCATCGAGTTGTAGGGGATTTGGTGATACTATATAATAACTTTCAAAAATGTTAAAAACTCATAATTGATGGGGTAGTCCACCAACCTATCAATTTTAGATATTTAGAACTTATCTTTAGAGTATATCTTATTCAAGTTGGTGAAGTCTATACATATCTTTTATTTCAAGTTATACTTTTTTACCATCACTACATTCACTAACTAATTAGAGTACATTACATTCTTAATGAATCCCACATTCTAAAGTTGATACATCTTTTTAAAGATCACTTTTTTCTTTCTTTCTTTCATGAATTTTTCTTTTTTAACATACAAGAGAAAAGAGGAGTTGATGTTTAGGCGATATAAGACTATGCCTTGACTAAGTCTAGGCATGTCGATCGAACAAAGAGCAAAATTATTAGTTTGAATTTTAAAAAGCCCAACAGAGTTATTCCTTTTGTGTAAGCGTCAAGGTTGACCCAATTTTAGTAAAAGAGTTAAGGTCTTCCCCATTCAAGGTCATATGTAGTAGTTTTTTAGTCGTGAATGTCCATTGTTCCTTTTTCTTTGGCATTTTTTCCTTGATCTTAAACTATCAAGACCCTTTTCTCTTTCATGAAAGAGAAGACATATTTACTGAAGGCAACTAGTTGCCTCTAACTATAGCTACACCATCTTTTATAAGGAAACTAATGGCTAGATACCTTACTCTAATAATTACATTTTTCTTATAAAGTAAAGGCATGTAGATACTAACATTGTATGCGAGGTCCATCTAGGTGACCATGAAAGGCTACTGGAGTGTTCCGCACTTGGCATGGGTGCCTATGGTGATTGGTATTTTGATGGTTTCTATGATGATAATTATTTCAATAGAGTTATCATATGAATTAGTCTTAAGAAATCAATCTTTATTAGGTCAAAGACCTTATTGTCTCATATGGTTCCCTATACTAAGACCTTATTGTCTTTTATCCTTACCCATAGAGTTCTTATATGGATTAGTCTCGAGGCATTGATCATTGTTAGGCCAAAGACTTCTTATGAGAGGATATTAAAGGTGCTACCATCGCCTATAAGGACTCGATGAACCTAATGGTATAAGAGGATTATGGTGATGTTAAGGGAATATTTGTGAGAAAAGGAAACTAACTCTCCATCTTTTATGGTGAATATAATGGGCTTGTGTGAGAGATTAGATAACTTTGAGACTGGTAAGGGCTTACTTTTTGTAGGCATTTCTTCTTTAATTTGAATCTCCTCCCTATGAAATAGCATCTAGGATTACCTTTGTTTCCAAAAGGGGTTCCTAATGCTCATCCAATTCATATCTACCTTGGTTATGTCTAGTCTTTTCTTCATAGACTTTTATGGTACCATTTGGCAATTAATCGCCCGATTCTTTTCATAGTGCAAAGTAGTCTTCCGTGTCACGCATATGATCTTTATGGACGAGACAATACTCATTTTGGTTACAAAACTACAAAAGGCCTTTTATGAAAAAATGGTGAGAGATGTAATCTTCCCCTCAATTACGCCATACATCTTTGTATAGGTGACATTTAGAGGGGTAGTTTGGACTTCAAGAAGTACCAAATAGTTATGGACCAATTCCTTGGGGTTTTTTTCTCAATTAAGGCATTAGGTTTACCGAGACTTGTCTTTTTTTATCCCTCTCCACTTTTTTTTTGTCAAATTAATGATAATTATGCATGGCAGTTGTTTGTTTCTTTTGCATAAATGTAGTTTTCTATCACTTTTTACAATTAGAGATTTATGTTTAAAAGTGCATAGAGCTTTCTCTATATTCTAGCATCATCAACCCCGCCTATTAGGACTTTAGTAGCGATAGGCTCCAGTAATTTGTCTATTTTTAACATCTTTTTATAGAACCTAAAGAGATAATCCCTAGTGCCTCCCATTTTTCCTCTAAGAGATCAAGAATAGATCAATGGATCTTTTTTTAGTGAAAATGCTTATAGAGAATCTGGAGACGAGGTTACAACATAAGTCTTTGAAATTAAGCACGAACTAGGAGTTCAAATGTTATACTAGTTTCTTTCCATTCTTTTGAAAGTGGAAGGAAGGATCTTACATGCAACATTAGTATTTTGGATTATGAGCTCGAAGCATGTCTCATGGCTTAATGAGTTTATCATACATATCTAAGTTCATCTTAATGGAGATGAACTCTTTTAAGAGTTTGGTGTTCAATATACGAGGAGCTAGTAGTGGGGCTCGAACCTTGTGATTATAATGGTTCAATTCAGGTTGTCAAACCATTGCGGACGTTGCTTCCCTCTAGTTGTTTGGGCTCGAGACTAATAGAGGATGTTTTCAAAAGTGAAGTCTTTTGGTGGTGCTTTCCACGGTGATGTCTTTGGTCTTGTCGATGCTTTGATCATTCTCCCTCTTTGTCCCTTTCTATGTCTAAAGCCTTTACTAATCGATTGTTTGTCATATGGTAAGAGTAACTTTTTTGGAGGTCAAAAGAGTAGCAATGTTCTCTCCTCTCACTTTCGTGACTCCTTACGCATATCAACATCCTCTCAAATGGTACTTGTTTGTGTACATTTTGAGAAGGAAGTGATAAAGGATTATCCTTACCTAATTGGTGCCAAATGAGGCATTGGTAGCATTTGTGGCGCTAGCAATGGAGTGGCGAGGACTCTAAATTTCTTTTGAATGATAATAAGTGCCTTTACCAACCTTTAGATTTATTGATGTAGCCGAAGGAAGTCTACTAGTGGAGCATTTGAACTAGATAAGTGCATCGTTATAGCGTGAGTTGGTGATTCTTAGTTTTAAACCATAAAAAAGCCTAGAGATTGTATGGTGAATTAAAGATTGGCTTTTAGCTCAAACTTTTTATAGATGACACCAATGATGAGGTTTTGAATCTCAAGTGATGATGTGTGATAAGATGGCTTCTTTGGTTGAGATGGTAGTGGAGTTTGACAAGTAGATGTTGATCAAACTAATTAGTATATCTACAAAATAATATCTTAGCCAAATATAAATATCAAATGAAAAATTAAGATGGTATAGTTGATTCCTAGACAAGAGAGTGCTAATAGTCAATTTTTTTTTTACATGGACTTTAAATATTAATTTTTTATAAAATTTTCATTATACGTCTTTTTCTCTAAGGATGTAACTATTTCATTCTATATATACTAAGAGCTTATTTATTTATTTATTGGTTTCATATTGAGATGTAAAAACCTTCAATTTAATAAAATCTCTATATATATCATCAAAATGCCACTTCTCCAATGTAGATAATTAAGGCTCAACGACTGACTAGTAAGCATTATTAGATCGACATGTGAATTTTTTTAATAAAAAAATAAATAGACATAATGAGGAATATATTATAAATTAGTCTTTCTTATTAATTATTTTTTTTAACAAGTATTGACTGTACTTAAGTTTTACTTATTCACACAAAATTAAAACAAATTAAAAATAAATTTATAAAAAATAAAAAAATTTTATTTTTTAAAATAAATTAATTTGGTTCTCCAAACTAATTATAATTTATTCAGTTAATGTGAAATTGGTTTAGACTTAAGAAAATCTCAGGTTGACTATAAGACAACTTGATGCAGGCATCTTTGTGTTTATATACGTGTCGTCCTTTCTTTCATGGGTCCCACTTAGATTTGCTCGTACGTGGACCCTACCTTTTACGTTAACACCATTTTCCTGGCACCTTCCTTCGTCAAAAGAAAGAATTACCTGTCACAAGTCCAACCTAACTGGTCCCCCCTCGTCTCCTATTTCAAATTCAATTAAGTTTTTATTAAACTAAAAATCGATCTCGATAAAAATAAAAAGCTAAGCAAACGGCTATAGCAGGGCCCACAGCCACTAAGCCAAGTGTAAACTACTTTTGTGTTGCGAGCCGCATCTACGAAGCCGAGCTTTGCCAATTCCATCACTGGTTTTTGCTAGCAAAAATAATTAACCGAATTTTAAGCGGCGCCAACAGTGAAGTCTGGCTTTTCGTGAAGCTCGAGAAGCCTCGCTAAAGTCAGTCTTTGCGCCTCTTATTCATGCATAGCTCCACGTCTACCGTTTTCAGTCACGTGGCATTTCCTCCGCCATAGCCGGACACAAATCCTGTGAAGTGTATGAATAACTGTCCCGTTTCCAGAACGGAACACGCCATCGTCCCATGTTTTTACGGGGAACGGCTTCTGGTACTTACTAGAGCTTTCTGATATATGGGAACTTTTTCAAACATTTATTTCGTTTGATCACATAATCCAAAAATTGAGGTAAAAATACATGCAAACATAGTTTAGTAGATATGAATTAGATAGTATCCTTCAATAAAACAGTTTTAGTACAAATAATTTTAATTTATTTAATTATTATGTAACAGAAAATTACTATTATTATTGTACAGTTAAAAAATAAGTGAAATTTTCAATAAACGGAAAAAATATATTATATAATGAAAAAAAGCTATTATTATTATATAATTAAAGGCTCAACGAAATTTTCAGTCAATAAGAAAAATAAAGTTATTATGCAAAAAAAAAAAAAAAAAAAACTAGAGATAATTATTAGAAAAACCTCTTAAAAAAATCTTCATTCTAAAAAACCTAATAATATATTTTTGAATCCAACAAGCCCAAAATAAATTTTTTTTTTTTATCAAAACACCCACTAGTTAATCCTTTAACTTAACACTAATAAATGTATTTTAGTTATTGATCAAAATATCCTTTTATATTGTCAAAACTTTTTTTAAACATTTCTACCAATTAATCATAGAAAATATAATAATAAATAAATGAAAAATTTTACCTTAAAAATTTTTGCAAAAGAATTTTATTACAAAATTATCCTTCCATAAAGTCCAAAACATAGTCCATCGCCTATTAGCCTGCTACAATATTGGCAAACATAGTCCAACAATTAGTAATAGCTACTAGCTTATTGCAATATTAGTTGCAGTGAGATAATCTTCCTACAAACCCCACCTCTTAAGATTAAACCAAAGCAACAAAAGAGTCACATGGAGCAAAACAAAAACATCATAAAACCTACAAATCAAAGCATCTAAAGGGACATAGCTCATATCCAAGAAAATAGAGCTCATTTAGATTTAAAAATTATAGGAGCAACTTCAAAAGCCAATTATTGATCCGAGTAAATAGAGCTAACTCTTTCAACTAGTCTAGCTCCCGAATATTCAAATTATATAGCTGTTTTAGTATATGAATTCTATGTCTTGCAATTAATTTCTTTTTTTCTTTTGGTAAAAAAAATTGCAAAGATAACTAAGTTATATATTTTTTAGATATTGAATGTTAAGAAATGGTGTAACAACCTCACTCCTTCATGCTATTTTAATAGCATAAACAAAATTATGGTTTGGTATCCCATGCTAGAATACTCTAAACTAATCATTATCAAATATTATCAATAATTAACATTAAAAAAAATAAATATTCAATGCATCAATGGTAAAATATACATTGAATAAATGAATATTATTTTTCTACAAATTTATGAGTGAATGTAAATATTGGATTTACTATAAATGCTTTCATGTTCGAACTCGGCTATTGAGATATCTATACACAATGCTAAAATAATAAAGTGGCATAAACAAAGATAGCATAATCTAGCCAAATAATTGAAACATCGAAAAATACATTTCCAAAATCATATTATAGCATGTTCGAAAAAAAAAAAGAAGTTGAAATAATTGACAAGTTCTAAAAATAGAACAAAAAGAAAAATTTTTAAAATAAGGAGAATGTCAACTTTCAAAATAGTTATGAGAGACCAAACTACTTTTTACATAATCGATTCACGTAAATTGCTTTATTGCAAGTCAAGCGATTATGACCTATATTTTTATACTCGCTACAATGAAATGGTCTTTTAGGCTCTACTCGTGATTTAATTCTCTTCCTTTTTGGTCGATCCGGGTGTGGACGTGTCTATGGAAAAAGGTATAAGAGTTTGTTCTAGAGTTTGTTAAAGATCATCATGAAAAATAGTTAGCATGTCATCATTGGCCACTCGGATTAATAGACTTTGCATATGTTAATCTCCATGGCTTAATTTTGAAATATGGAGAACAATAATTCATTATGTTTTTTCCTATTCCTTCACAAACCTTGGCGACTTGAACACATGCAAATTTGGTCGTGTTCCATATTTTATAACTACAACTCATGGTCTCTAAGTTCACTACATGTCTCTTACCATCTTCAACCTCAAATAGATTTTGATTTGAAGGAGAAACTCAATAGATAAAAGATTGTAAAAAATTTCTTTCTAATCACACTATCCACAACTAGCATAAAAGATTTTGGCCATATGATTGATTCTTCTCTAGATGTATAAAACATTATCGTTAATTTCTCTCGAATATTATTTACCATTAGGATGATAGGAAGAGTTCATGCTTTAAGTATCCAACTATTAAAACTTTTGCAATATTTGTTGTGAAATTTCTAAACCTACAACCACTTGCAAAAATTTCTAACCACCGACATACCTCTGAATCTTTCACTCACCATTGCCATGCTTCTAGAGAGATTTATTTTTTTAATCTTGTCATGATTGTTGTTAAGTACTTCAAGTGTAACAAAATTGGTTGCTCTATAAATGTACTTCTTTATCACCTTTCTTGTGCTTTTTCTATCTTTCCTTGATAAATGACCCTTTAAGTTGGCAATTATATGATGAGCACAATAAGCATGATAGCAATTTAGAAATAACTCTATGACGGAATCAATCATACCCATATGTCAATCGAAATGATAGTCAAGCCTTCCATGCCTTCCAAAATAGTCTTTAAGTTAAATAAAAAACAATGCCAATTTAATTGAGTCTCACCAAGAAAAATACTAAAAGCAACATGAAAGAACCGATCATTGGCATCAATGGCAATTTTTGATAACACGATACTTTTGGAGTGATCTTTGCCAAATGTTCCATCTATGAATAATAATATATGACAAACATTATTGAATCCAATAATTTATGCATGAAAAGAGATAAAGAGTGCAGGAACCTATTATATTTCAATGTTTCCCATATAACTCCACTACCTGGATTTGTTTTTAGTATCTTTGAACATAACTAAGGAATTTGAGAAAATGAATATTCATGTGAACCATGTGTTGTTTAGCTTGCAATTTCTTTCCCTCTCGTATGCTTGTTGATAACCTAATGAAACTCCATATTCATGTCGAATGTTATTAATAATCTCTCTAGCATAGTAATTTAGAGTGTCTCTCAATTTATCTTATACCAAGCTTATAATTAACTTTTTACAAGCTTAAGGATAAGTCGTTGTGTGGATGTCCGGATCATAAGAATGATATTTATTAAACTTCCTTACTTTAAACACATTTGTACTTTGTATCTCGGATGCATGTATCCTTCAATTGCATTGGTTTTCTTTGCATTTTGCTATAACTTGACGTGCCTCATTCTTCAAATATTTATAGGTAAAGTGATGAGCGATAGCGTACTTCTTTATTGCTTCTCAAAATTCATTTACTCCTCTAAATAATTAACCTTCCTTAGTTATTACATTTTCCTAAGATAATAACATCTTAGGCTCATGTTCTAAGTGTGTCACAACCATCGTTATTAGAGTGTAATTGAAAATATGATATCCCGCATATACATGATATTGCAATAAGTTTAGCTAGCAAGTTGTAATACAATGCTTTTAAAGTAAAGAGATAGATAAAAAATGTTAATTGATTATTTTTTACCCGTTAATAACATATAATTCTACTACTATCTCATCTTTAAACGATCTAATGAAGTATTTCAAATCGGCATCGTCCTTTAAAGAACCAAGCACATGTCCATTATATGAAATGTAGTACTTCAATGAAATTATGGGCTTTTTTAAACTAAAAAATCTAGCCACATTATCAATAACGGAAATAAACATCATCTCCTCAATAACTTAAATAAGCATAGGCTTGTCCTCTAATATCGGCTTCCTTACTTTCATCTTGACAAAATTCTCTATCGACTCTACAAACCACAATTTTTCCTATTTTTTATTTACTTCTTATTTTTATTTTATTTTATTTTGGAATTTACCATAAAAAATGGAGAATAAAAAATACAAAAAATATATATATAAAATATAAAAACATTAAAATTTTTATTGGGGCATAATTGAATCAAATAAAATTAAAATTAGAATAATTAAGGATATAATTGAAAACCCTACGACTAAAATTATAGGATATAAGGACTTAATTGAAGAAATTAAAAAGTATAGGGACTACAATGACATATTTTGAGGGTACAATTGAAACAAAAACATAACAATCAAGGACCCAAACCAACATAAAATATAGATGATAGGACCAATTCGAATCACTGGAACGACCTATTGTCCAAGTTCCTTAAGTAGAACTCCAGTATGTATGCTCCTGCATTAAACCATCATTTGGCTCTATTCATCTTCATCAATGAAGACAACGTAAAGGACAAAGATGCTAGATCTTTCTTATACCGTAATTTTCGTTAAGGAATTGTAGTGTACCTCCCCCTAAGCATGCTACACTTGTACCTGTGGTACATACAAAACACACATTGTACAATATCAAGCATAGATTTTGACTTTATTCATATAGAGCCAAAACGTACAATAGGTAAGAGCTTTATTAGGTTATGAGGGAGGTTGGAATTGATCCTAAGAGTGACTAAAGGATCCTTGGGTATAAATAGAGGTCCAATTAGGTTTTTTTGACTAAGAGAATTAAGGAGGAGATGGAGATACACTAGAAAAAAAGAGAAAGATAGGGAGAGAGGAAAAAAGAAGTAAATAAAAAGGAAAAATAATTAAGAGAAAAGAAAAGTTGAGAAAAAGAATTAAAAGAAACGATTGTAGAGAAGCGAATATGGATTGAGAGGAATAATTGAGAGAAAGAGTTGAGAGGTACAATAGACACAAAAAAATTATAGAGTAAGTTAGAGACTTAGGTTTCTTACCAAATCGTTGGGAAAAAGGAGATATTGGGGTTAGCATCAACAAGTTAGCCCCTATAACTCCTAGGTTCGAAGGACCTTGCTTCACCATTTGGATCGACCACTACCGACTAACACTCGCATGTCCTCACTCGTGCTCTCTTAATTAGACGTTTAGGTTAGATTTTCCCTTTGATGTATTGCTCCTAATTTGCATCAATATAGCCTCCGATAGCTCCATGACAAATGATGACAATGATATTCATCATCGCCATCCAACAAAAACCTCTTTTTTAATTTCACTCATCATCACACTTGATTTTTAAGAAAAAAGGGATTTGATGATTCATGAGAGTTAGATTATAGATTTAGGATCTGAACCGAGATAAGGGTTCAAATTTAGGATTGGGTTAATGTGGGAAATAAATCTAAGGTTCACGATCTACAAGATGAAAGGGAAAATTAGTAGAGGTTTTAGAGTCGTCTAATAGGAAGATTTATTAGAGGAGACAAACTATGTATTCGATTTTTAAGGAGGATCAATTAATCAAAAGGGAGATGAGGTATTGGTTTAGGGTTTCTATTTGAGACAAGGAAGAGGAAATCGAGGGGCTATCTAAGTTAAGACTTAAGGATTTCTATTAAGGCTTAAGGTTTTCCTTTTATTAAAGGATGAGAAGAGATCATTTGATCTTGACGAAGTTACGGGGAGAAATACATTAGAAAAGAGAGACAATAGAGACAAGGGACTTGGATGTTTTTCATCCAAAAAGAATTGGGAATGATTTAGAATACTATTAAAATGAATGGGTTGGGTCCGGCTAAAGTAAAATGAAATAAAAAGAAAATGCCTAGCTCGCATAAGCAAGGCTTGGCCTAATTTTAGCCTAACCCAAGCCCAAAGAAAAAGGTTAGCTTGTCCAAGCGAGCCGACCTAACTTCGACTCATTAGGCCTAAAAAGTCCAAATCCCCTAATTTTGTCATTTTTTTCTAGATAAGTTAGTTCTAAAATTTTTAATACATGCCTTTTATTTTATGCCTAGTTTAAATTTAATATTTTGAATTTCTTAGTTCTTGTATTTATTTATTTAGTCAATGATTGGTTTTTTAATTTTCTCTTGATAATTAAATTAGGTAATTATTGATGGATGAGTAGTCAAATCTCTTAATGTTTAGGGACTAGTGATGATTCCCCATCAACCATAAAATATGTAAAAAGAAAAATTAATAAAAAAAGATATAAAGAAAAAAACAAAAGAAAAATATAGAGAATACTAAGAAAAATTTTAACTAAGTTTCATATCCAATGAAGACTAATGTTAACTCAAATCAATCACATCTTAGTAATTAGGTTGTTATCCAACATACCGATTATATCAAGACTTAAACTGGATTCAATGTTGAATGGACGAGACGTCCGATGAAGTGGTTCAACAATCAATTCAATATGATGCTACCAAAAAAAAAAAATATTAATTTGGCTTAGGAAATGAAACTTGAAATTTTGACTTAATATCGATTTTGGTAAAAATAAAAATTTTTAGGAGATAAATTTTAGGACCAAACTAGACGTGGTACTTTTTTTAGAAAATGGTATTTTTGAGTGATTGATATCTTTTCAAAGATATAACTAACTTTTTATCTTAAAATCTCTAAACTAATATCCACTTTAGATTTTTAATTACCTTTAATACTTGGTGGTGACTTCAAAATTAATAATAACTCATATTTCTAAATAAACAAAATTTTGAAAAAATAATCATAAAATTTTGAAAGTCCTAAAAAAGCCAAGTAGTGACAAAATGGCGATTCTATTAGGGATTTAGAGTTAAGCCATAGGTTTAGTCCTTGTAATTTATCTCCTTTATTTATTTTTACTATTTATTTTCTAAGTCATTTATTTTTCAAGTCACTTAGTTATTTTAATTCTTGTATATATTTCAATTCTTTTAATTTTTATAATTTATGTATAGAATTCATGAAGTAGGTTAGATGCGTCACTTTGAATTATTACACATATCATAAAGGAAACATGTAGAAACTTTGGACTCGAGCTAAAATCCAATTAGAATATAGATAGAGAGATTCGAAGGTAAGTGTAATAAAAGTCTACCGATACTTATTCAAACTCGTCATTTGACCGGAACTCATTTTATGCATAGAAAATTATGGAATGACCTTTCCATAGCTTTTGTTATATAAGGTTAGAGATTGAATTACCTTATCGGTAATTTTGACGATCTAGAAACTTGAAAGAACTTTAAGATTAGACAAGTTTTGCCAAACCTCCGGAAAAGCTAGATCATATTTATTAGGATTGACATGTTAAAACACAAACTATTTTTTACAATTTTGCTCTATTCCAACTTTTTTTTTTTTTGGCTAGATATAATCTAAACAAATCACGATAGAGAATGTTATTGAGGATTTTAGGATCGATTAAAACAAGCCTAGTTTGAGAAAGAGACAGATCTACCTTCAAATTTTATGTTAAAACTGGCAAAAAATTCATGTCAAAGATAAATATGATACGAGGTAGATATGTCATCGCCCAAGTATCCGTGGGGTCGTAACCTTAGCGAGTACCAAAATCCGATCCGACTCATCTTTAGAACAAACTCTATGATGATTTAAGAGCTACAAGCAGTAAAGCAACATATCCAACCTAGTTCACATAACAACGAGTAAAGCAATATATCCAACCCGGTTCACACACACACACACACACATTATTTTGTATGAATAAATAGGTCTAAGGAAACATGATTGCACTTAATTAAAGCTTAACTCGAGCTAATACCAATAAACTCGCTCGAGATAGAAAACCAAAATGAAATCCAAGCAAAACATCTAACAAGAATTGGTCACTTTGAGAAATAAAGTATCATACTTAACCAATTTGCTTGAGAAGGCTCTACAGCTTTAAACTGTTGGAAGGTGAAGCTTCAATGGTGAAGGATCCGTTCCGTGCTCTCATAATACTAATCCTCTACTAGATTCTCGATATCTAAATACTACTTTCATAATGGCAACTCATGTCGAAAAACCTCATCTAGTTTCTTCATCAGAGCTATGTGGCACCATTCATTGCTAAGAATTCTCTAATCTTACATGCCTCACTTTGATATGTGGCTTTTTTTTTTCAAATCATTTGGCTCAAACTCAAATTCCTATGGGCTCGTTCTAAGATAATGAAGAGGTCCAAAAAGAAAAAGAGTTTAAGGTATATAGGTCAACTCAATTTCTTGATAATGAAAAGAGATTGAAAATAGAAGAGGATGGGTGAATTCAAAACCTCAAGTGATAAATTTTGAGAGGAAACCATTCTAAAACAACTAACTGCAGGGAAAGAAGAAAGTTTTTTTGAGTAGATTTGACCTTTGTGGTATGAGAAAAAGGAGTGATGAATCTATGTGGAGGTATTCAAAGAGATGGTAAGCATTAGCCTTTCGAGCACGTCCATCATTGACTAAGTCGAATGGGTTAATATCTTCATTGGTATTTTAGGATCCCCATACTATGAATACTTGAGTGATTTTTTTTCATGTCGGTTTAGTAATCTCATAGACATGATCAGAGAAATAGAACTTGACATAATTCCGAGAAAGGCCAAAGTTTCGGAAGACAGATCCTAGTATGAGAGAATTTAGTTATAATGTCTTTAAGACAAACCATAAATCTCCATGTCAATTTACCAAAAACTCATGAAAAATAAGGAAAGCCTTTTTCTCCTTTACCTATATCCCTAATGCAAAATCAGGCAGTTTTCAACAATCCACAAATAGCACACAACCTTTACCACCTAAACAATCGAGATCATAAAAAAGGAGTTTGAACAACTATCACCTCTTCTTGTCCCATTAGGTAAAATTTTTAAATACCTAATCAGTATTGAGTAGATTAACCTAATTCCTATTAACTCAATGCACCCTCCTCATCCTTCATGTTATAAATAAAATGAGAAATATGAATATCATTCTTATGCTACTAAACACAATATTGATAATTATCTTGCTTTTAAAAAAAGACTTTCGACCTTGATTAACAAAGGGCAAATTAGTTTTGATAATGGTCTACATACTCTCAATGTGAGCATGAATCCACTACCAAACTATACGATTACTAACACAAGGAATGAAAAGACTCGGGTGAGTTTACTAAGGATGCATGCTCATGATTTGCATATATTGTCTTTTAATTTTATCGGATTTTAAACATTATCCCAAGGTGTTTTGGTTATGCATAAATTGAGTCGTTCTTTAAATGAAAGAATGTTTTTACTTTCTTTTGAAATTTTATATTATCTTATTTGAAATTAAGAGAGTTCATTTGAAACTTTTATTTAGCATTACATCTTTCTCTCTATCAAGAAAATATAATGGAAAATTCATTCAAAACATTCAAAGATTTATCAAATTTTAAGCATGATAGATAGATGCTATAGGTAATTCTTCAATTCAGTGAATCCAATTATACATTTTCCTAATAACTTCTTTGAGTAGAAAGTAAGAGGGTAATCCCTCATTTTTTTGAAACTAAAAAAAAAAAAAAAAAAAAGAAGAAATCCTTTTTCTTTACCAAATATACCTTCGAAGGAAATTATGCTTAAGAAAATATCATGAAGCCGAATTTAAAAGACTAAATAATTAATGTTCTAAATAATGATGAACAACACATCTTCAAGTCGTGATCCGAAATTACACTTCTCTTCTTTGGTTAACCTAAGGGCTTTCCAAGTTAATCATCATTTTTTAAAAGAGATTAGCATTTATCAGTATAGGCATATTAGCCTTTAAGATGAAGAAAGATCAATCTTCATATATCTTATAAAATCATATCCCTTATCGTCTCACTTCGAGTTTTGATGATTTCTTTCACGATAACTCAAACTAGAATCACCTTTCATACCGAAGGAAAAAATGTAAATTCCATAAAGATTGATGAAATTCTAAAAAAAAATTATAAAAGAAATAAAAGATGAAAGAAATAAAAGAAGAAAACATCCTTAATACAAAATTACGAGTCAAAATGAAAGTCAAAAGTTATACAAACGAGAAAAAGAGAGTTGAGGCTAGGAAACAAAGTCAACAATCAAAATGACTAAGTTACTACGAGTAAGTCTAGAAAAAGAAATTCTCATAAACATCAACATGTCATAAAATCCTAATCAACGGCTAAAGTGAGAGTCTAGGCGGCATTGCCTAAAGAGATTTTTATGGAGAACAAAATGATCTTATTTCATAAAACTTTTAAATATTTTTTGAGTCTTTATGTATCCATTTTTTAAAAAACCCGAGCTATAGTCTACATTACGTGCTTTTACAAACCCTTTCGATCAATAGTAGTTCGCTTATACTATTCAATTCTAATCTCAAAAGAAAGAAGAGAATGATGATCAAATAAAAAAACTAAAGAAAAACATGATTAGTTGGTATGCTATTTTTCATTCTTTGTGATATCAAATCATAAGTTTTTATCAACTAACTTAGGGGAAAAAAACGTAAAAAAATCAAGATATTCCTAGGTAAGATTCTCCTATAAGAACTAGTTTTTTCAAAATACCTTATACTCAACCTTTTTCATTCACTAAAATAGACTTATCATTTGACCAATCACCTTCGAGTAGCATCAAAAACCAAATTTCATACAAACCTTAAATGATCTAAATGTTTTTGCTTGGTTTAGCCCAATGACCCTCTCGAGGAAATTACGTCATGGCATTTAAATGTCATGTTTTCATTTTTGACTAATCAACTTGACACCTTCATGAATGAAATTACTTTCATCGAAACATCTTTATATTTCTTTCAAATAATTTGAATTATATTTAAGAAAATTATTCAAGTTTACGACTTAATCTATGAATACCAAATATCTATTCAACTATCTTTCTTAAAAGATAATGAAAATTTCAAGACTAATATGCAATTTATGATTCAAGTATCAAAATATAAGTATTTGAAGACAAGAAGTGATTGTTCCTAGAGAACTATAAACATATGATCTCGGTATCTCATGACACGATCTAAATGGTAATTCATAAAATTGAAAATATTTGATAAGCAATGCCAATGATCTAACCACTCGGATCAAATTTGACAATTGGTCGAGCAATGACATAATAAAGTAGACCGATGTAATAAGAACCTAAGCAACAAGTATTTTAGCATTAGTCAAAGAAGCCAAAGCAACTCAATCGGTGGACAATAGGGCTATCTTAAACAAACCAAAAGCTAATAATCTAGATAGTTCAAATTCAACTTTATTGGTAGTAAATTGAAAAACAAAAAATTGAGCTTTTAAATTGTAGCTTATGTTTCTCACAAGTAAGAAACAAACAAGTTGTAGTAGCAAATAGACAAAAGAAAAGTTAATCTTTTAAAGTGTAGCTTCGTTTCTCATAGGTAAGAAACTAACAAATTGTAATCAATTTCATTGATCTATTACGGAAGAATATCTCATCAACTTATCCAAAGAGGTTCGTATATCTTTTTCGATCGGATCACCCGTCAAAGGTTTATTTCTCCGATCATGTTTTTTTAAGAAAAAGATCATTCAAAGTAGTTCGTATATCTTTTTTTATCAAATCACCAATCAAAGGTTCGTTTCTCCAATCCGATGAGGCTATCGTATTTTTACTTTTTAGGAAAAGCCATCCTACCAAATAAGGCTATCATATTTTTATTTTTTAGACAGTGCCGCTCGGATAACAAAGCCATCGCATTTTATTTTTTTTAGATAGACCACTTAGATGACAAGACCATCGCATTTTACTTTTTTGGATAGGTTGTCTAGAAACCAAGGCATTGTATTTTACTTTTTGGGCGAGTCATCTAAATAACAAGACCATTGCATTTTACCTTTTTCAAGTAGGTCGTCTAGATAAAAAAGCCATCGTATTTTACTTTTTTGGACGGACCATCCGGATGATAAATAAGACCAATGTATTTTACTTTTTGGAGCCGGTTGCCTAAATAACAAGGTCATCCCATTTTACTTTTTCAAGTAGACATCTCGGATAATAAGTCTATCGTATTTTACTTTCTCAAACTAGGCACCGGATAACAAGGTCATCATATTTTACTTTTTTTAGACAAGTGATCCAAATAACAACACTATCACACTTTACTTTTTGATACAAGCCATCTAGATAACAAGGTCATTACATTTTACTTTTTTGAGCGGTGTCGCTCGGATAACAAGTCTATCTCGTGTTACCTTTCCACTAGATCATTTTTACCACTCAATTTACTTTTTCTTTTTCTTTATAAATTCACTAAGCAAACCCAATTTGAAGTTTGTTTTAGCTAGCATTTACATTGTAAACATTATAAAGAAGGAACGATCTGTCATAGCATAATTTTTCTCATTTTTTATTTATTTCTTATTTGTTATTTTTATTTAATTTAATTTTACTTTGTTTTGGAATTTACCAAAAAAAAATGAAAAAAGAATCAAATACAATATATATATATATATATATATATATATATATATATATATATATATATATAATACAAAAACACCAAAATTTGTATTAAGGGCATAATTGAATAAAACATAATTAAAATTAAAGCAATTAAGGATGCAATTGAAGCAATTGAAAACCTTAGGACTAAAATTACCAAATACAAGGACTTAATTAGAGAAATTAAAAATTAAAAGGACTACAATGACATATCTTGAGGGTATAATTTAAACAAAACCTAACTAACAAGGACCTAAATGAACATAATATACAAAGGACAAGACCAATTTGGATCAATTGAATGACCTATCATCCAAGTTCCTTCGACAAAACTCTAGCATTTCTACTCCAACGTTCTACCATCCTTTGGCTCTATTCATCTTCATCGGTGAAGACAACGGGTTATAAAGGAGAAAGATGCTATTTCCTTTTTGTACTCTAATTTTCGTTAAGGGATTATAGTATGCCTCTCCCCATGACGCTGCACCTATACCCGGAGCACACACAAAACACACATTGTACAATATCAAGCATAGATTTTGACAATATTCATACAAAGCTAAAACCAACGGTAGGCAAGAGCTTTATTAGGTTAAGAATGAGGTCTGGAATTGATCCTAGGAGTGACCGAGGGATCTTTAGGAATAAATATATGTTCAATTAGGGTTTTTAGACCAAAAGAATTGAGGAGGAGATGAAAAGACAATATAAAGAGAGAGAGACGAGAGAGAGGTAGATAAAGAGGAAATAATAAAAAATAAGGAAAAACAAAAAGAAAAAAATTAAGAGAAAATAAAGAACTGGGAAAAACAATTAAGAGAAACGATTGTAGGGAACCAGAATATGGATTGAGAGGAATAATTGAGAGAAAAAGTTAAGAGGTTAAGTAGACACAAATGAATTGGAGAGTAAGTTAGAGACTTAGGTTTCATATCGAACTACAAGAAGAAGGACATATTAGGGTCGGCATCATCAAAGTAGCCCCCGTAGCTCTTCGGTTTAGAAGGACCTTGGTTTACCATCCGAAACGTACCACTACCCATTGCCAATGTACGTCCTCACTTAGGCTCTCTCAATTAGACACCCAATTATGATTTTCCTTTGACTTGTAGCTCCTTATTTGGATCAATGTAACCCTTGACAACTCCAAGATGAACGATGGCAGTGATATTCATCACTATCATCCCACAAAAACTCCCACCCCTTATCGATTTCGATCATTGTCATATTTGATTTTATGAAAAAAAAAGAGTGCTTTAATGACTCATGAGGGTTAGATTATAGGTTTAGACTTAGGATTTAGGGTTAAATCAAGACGAAGGTTATGATTTAGGACTAGGTTGAGGTAAGAAATAAATCTAGGGTTCGGGATCTATAGGAAAAAGAGGGGAAATTAGTCAAGGTTTTAGGCTATCTAAAAGGAAGATTTATAAGAGGAGACAAACTAGGGATTTGATTTTTGAAGGGGATCGATTGAGTGAAAGGGTGAAGATAAACCGATTTAGGATTTCTAGTTTGAGACGAAGAAGAGGAAATCGTTGGGCTTTTTAGGTTAAGGCTTAAGGTTTTCCTTTCGTTGAGGGAGGAAAAGAGATCATTCAATCTCAAGAGAAGTTATAGGAGAGAAAGATAGAAGAAAAGAGAGATGAGAAAGACATACAACTTGGGTGTTTTTTGATCTAAAAAGAATTAGGAATTATTTAGAAAATGGTTAGAATGAATTAGTTTGGTCTAGCTTAAGTAAAATGAAATAGAAAAGGGGTTGGGCTTTGCATGACCAAGGCTTTTGTAGATTTTAGCCCGATCTAGGCCAAAAAAAAGAAAGAGAGAGAGGTCGAGCTTACTATTGGGTCGAAGGCATATTGAGCCTAAAAGGTCAAATTCCCTAATTTAGTCTTTTTTTTTTTTGTAGATAAGTTAGTTTTTTTAAATTTTTAATACATGCATTTTATTTTATACTTGGTTTAAATTTAATTTTGAATTTCTTAGTTCTTATATTTATTATTTTAGTCAATGATTAGTTTTTTTTTTGAATTTTCTCTTGATAATTAAATTAGGTAATTAATTGGTAGATGAGTCATCAAGTCTCCTAATTTTTAGGGACTAATGGTGATTTCTCATCAACCCAAAATATATGTAAAAATAAAAAAGGAAAAATTACAAAAAAAGGTGATAAAAAAAAGACAGAGACATAATGAAAAAGAAAAAAGAAAAGAACAAAAGAAAAATATAGAAAATCCTAAGAAAAAAATTTAACAAAGTCTCATATCCAATAGAGATTCATGTTAACTCAAATAAATCACATTTTAGTAATTAAGTCGTTGTTCGGCATATCGATTATCTCAAGACTTAATCTAGATCCGATGTTGAATTGACGAGAAGTTCAGACGAAAGTGGTCCGGTAATCGACTCAATATGATGCCACAAATAAAAATAAAAAAATTAATTTGGCCTAGAAAATAAAACTTGAAATTTTGATTTAGGATTAATTTTGGAAAAAATAACAAATTTTAATGGATAAACTTTCGGACTAAACCGGATATGGTATGTTTCCTAAAAAATGGTGTTTTTGAGTAATTGATATCTTTTAAAATGAATAGCCAACCCCTTATCTTAAAATATCTTAATTAATAATACTCTAAAACACAAGGGACTTTCACTGTTCCTTTCACCGTTCAATGAACAATGTTTTTCAGCTTTTTTTTTTTGAAGTAGCCATGGCTCGGCACCGATTTATCAACCAGCGGGCCTTGGTCTCTTTTCATATTTCATTTTTCACGGCTCCTTTCATATTTCTTTTTTCTTCTTATATATATATATATAAGAAGAAAAAAAGAAATATGAAAGGAACCGTGAAAATGAAATATGAAAAAGAGACCGAGCTAGGCATCGGTTAATAAATCGGTGCCGTGCCATGGCTACTTCAACCCGAGAAAAAAAAAGAAAAAAAAGAAATATGAAAGCAATCGTGAAAAATGAAATATGAAAAAAAGATTAGGTCGAGCACTGGTTGATAAATCGATGCTGAGCCATGGTTGCTTCAAACCACGTAAAAAAATGAAAATGAAATATGGAAAAGAGACCGTGCCAAGCTACTGGTTGATAAATCGATGCCGAGCCATGGCTACTTATATATATATATATATATATATATATATATATATATATATATATATATATATATATGAAAAAGAGATCGAGCTAAGCGCTGGTTGATAAATCGGTGCCGAGCCATGACTGCTTTAGCCCATGGAAAAAAATGAAAATGAAATATGAAAAAGAGACCGAGCCAAGCGTCGGTTGATAAATCGGTGCCGAACCATGGCATATATATATATAAAGCAAAATGATATTTCACTTTATATAACACTGTTCACACACTCACAAATGACTATTCACATACTCATAAATTAATATTCTTTTCACTATTCATGTCATATTTGTAAAACTTTGTTCTTTAATGTTTCTATACTTTTTTTTCAATTTCAAATTTTCATTGTATTGTGATTTAATCCCATTTTGTTTTAGTGTTTTTTATTAATTATTTTTATTATTTAAAATTTACTACTTTAATTTGTCATTTTTTAAAATGCTCATTCAATTAATTTAAAATTATATAGTCCTTAATTTTTTTTATAGATATATATTTTTTTCAATTTCAAAATTTAATTGTATTGTGGTGTAGTTCTATTTTTTTTTAGTGTTTTTTGTTAATTAATTTTATTATTTCAAATTTACTACTTTAATTTGTTATTTTTTAAAATTCTCATCCAATTAATTTAAAATTATATTTACTACGGTTATGATTTATTTTAATATTATTCATTTTTTTGTAAAGATACATATAAAAATTAAATTCACATTTTTTAAAAATTGATATTCTCATCAACATTAAATAAAAAATAAAAAAATTATTTATTCAATTCTATATAAGCTTTTAATAATTGTTATTTTTGTTTTTTGACACAATCTTATGAAATGTTAAAGCTTTTTGAAAAACATTTATTTAATTTTATTTTTAGTTAATAATCCATGGATTAAAAAGGATAAATCCTTTTTCTAAAGGAAAAATTATGAAAAAGACAAATAAATACATAATTTTTTATTAAAAAATTATAAATATATATTTTTTTCACTTTTGATTTCATATATTTTTTATAGATTCATACCATAAAATTGACAATCAAACTAAAATGATTTTTTCAAATAATTTTATATATGTTATGTAACTCGCAGATGTAGCGCGAACAAAAAATATAGTCGATATCTATTTTAGATTTTTAGTTACTTTTAATACTAGGTAGCGACTTTAAAATTAATAATAACTCATATCCTCAAATAAATAAAATTTTCAAAAAATAATCATAAAATTTTGAAAGTCTCGGAAAATTTGGGTAGCCAAAGTGGTTGTGGTGGTAGTTATAGTGGTAGTATTTGTGGTAGTGGTGGTGGTTATGATGATAGTGGTAGAAGTAGTTAATACACAATAAATAAAAATGATATATTATTATTTTTTTAAAAAAATTATTTTCATTTCTAATTTTTATTCTCATCTTTTACATAGGAATAAAGTTATGTATATTTTTTATTCTTATTCCCTCTCTTTATTCTCGTTCGTACTTTATTGTTTTTTATTCTCATTCGTGTTTTATTTTTATAAAATTTTTATTTTCATTCTCATTTCATTTCTAATTGACCAAACAATATCTTAAAAATTCATCAATTAACTCATGCGTGATTAGTTTTAACCTGTTAGCTATAAATTGTTTGGTAATTATTTTGAATATCACATTACAAACACTAATAGATCTTAATCGCCGGCAAGTTTCAAGGATTTTAACTTTGGGCACATGTACGATATTAGTATGATTAAAATTCCCTCAATTTTTAATTGAGTACAAACTTCAATTTTACTTACTTGAGCTGTAAATTTATGTTTTATTTTTTATTTTATCTTTTTCTTAATATGATACTTATGTAAGTTAAAACAGTAATGCGCTAATTATCTCGTGCTACGGGACAACATTATAGACAAGTATTAGAAAATAAAAATGATAAATTACACAATCCTATCTGAGATATTCGATATGTATTGTGAAAAATTGTAAGTGGAAAAAATCAACAAAATTTAGCGAATTTCGTTCCATATCATTTAAGTTAAAGAATTCTTAGATGGTTTGATGGCTTCGATTAGTGTGAATTTCGGAAATTGATTTAAAGTTAGTTTTCAACACTTTAAATAAAAAAGAAGGCCGTATATGTTTGTTAAAAATAATATTTTATCTAAAAAATAAAAAAATCGAGTCAGAATTTTGGTTTAATTAAAAGCTAAATTTAACTAGTTAATTGTAATTCATACTTTCAAAAAATAATTGATTCGACCTTTTTTTTTAAAAAAAAAGCCTTTGTGTCATTTTTAGGAAAATACACTTCCATGGTGTAAGTTATTTATAAAAACTTATGAATTATTATTCGAGTCAAAAATATAATTTTTTCATAAATCATGGAAAATGATTTAATAATTTCAGCTTCCTGATCTAGTTAGTTTCAAATTTAGAGTGAGAGCGGTAGTTAGATATCTGTATTTCCCCTTTATTAAAGTTTCGAGGTGGATAGACCTCCAAATCAATTACTCAGCAGCCACCCCAAGGGTCAGTGGCTGAGAAGGTAACACGTGGAATTAGAGGCGGTGGCGGAGAGAGATGGAATGAGAGAGAACCAGTCACGTGCTTGTTGTTGTTTAATTGTGCGTGTCAGTGCGTTTGGCCCATTAATCGTGTCGTCACATGTCTTTTTGTTTGTTGTACCGCCTGTTCCACGAAATTGTGCGTACAGGCTGAGGTCATCAACTTAGGACGAGATATTTCTGCGGCCAGCAATGACTTTCCAAATTCCTAATCACTCCTTCCATCTCTTTTCGTGTTCGGTGGGCAAAAGCATAGAATAGTAGGTAACTGTTATTTGTTTTTAACTTTTCTGATTCGAAATTTCTATCAACTAGTGTATAGATTAGCTTAGTTTATCTAGTTATTGATAGAGTTAGGTGGATAAGATAGTTTTGCGTATGTGATGATAATAAAAAATATTTTGATAAACATTTTTTAGGTTTTATCAGAAAAACCTATTATCACTAGACTTTTATATCCAGATCGATAATACGTTTCGGTATGTATCTGCACTGCACATGGATGGATATAAAGTGATTGACGTTGGGGGTCCTTGGATTTTAAATTTTATTTATCCAGTTATCTTCCCACCATTTCATCCATTCTTCCATTCATATAGAGGTGATAAGTTTTATAAATCGTGTGGATCCCAGGCAAATTACGTTTCAATTATTCACAAAGAAAAATCTAATCCAGTTTTTTTTTTAAAAAAAAAATTAGAATTTTTCGAAGTCAGAAAATATCTTTTATATTATTCTCAAAGAAAATGAAATGTTTTTTATACAAAAACCATCTAGATAAATCCATCAAAATTTTCTAGAGTTCTCCACAAATTTTGGAAAGAATACATGCTATCTTTTATTTTTTTTCAATTTTGTAAATTTATAATGTTTAAAAAATAACAAAAAAATTACTATTTGACCTTAAAACATTTTGATTTTTTTAGACAATCGGTTGGGTTTTTTTCAGATGATAGTATAAAATTTGAGCTCAAAATACTAAGTATATTATTATTATTATTATGGAAGAGGTGACAGTTGTGATATAGTTTGCACGAAACTTATATCACCAATAAAAACATGACATAGAGACATTTAACGGCTCTATGTGGATGGAAGGACCCATGAAAATTACGAAATATAAGTGGAAGGAATAGATAAATAAAATTTAAAGTTGAAGGATAAGTCAATAGTACAGGGACCCTCGAGATTATTAACCCACATCATGATATTTTTTGAGGATGCCTTAATCGTTAAGGTTTGACAAATGGACTCACGTGTCTTGTATCAGGTCTCCACAGAATCCCAATCGCTCTAAACCTAGTTTTGCACTGATCCTCACATGTTTCGGATCTGGTTTCAAACCAACTCTCGTACGCTCTAAACCAGGTCCTCAACCAAGCCTCAGACGTGATTTGGGATCGAATTTCAAACAAGATTTTTTTTTTTTTTTTTTTTTTTTTTTTTTTTTAAATTCTCGAAACCAACTTGAATTTCAGAAACATATATTGATCGGATAAAATAACAGAAATTTTTTAAAACCACCTTTTAAATTTTAAAATTTGTTAACAATTTTATTTTACTTGAAAAATTAAAAAAAAAAATAAAACAAGTTTTATATATTGTTTTCAAAATTTTAAAATTTTAGAAACAAAAACAAAAAATTGAAATTGAAAATGTTAACCAAACAATCCTCATCTGCCTTCAGTGTGAAGCTGGCATGGACATCATTACTGCAACCTCACAATTTTGTTTTTTTTTTTGGAGAATTATTATGCCAGATGTAGCCATGTTTATACCGTATATGACGTATCTAAGTCGAGGAAATTAGAAGGCGATCGTTAATTATTAAAATCTCAATCAAAAGAGAAGAAATGAAAAGAAATATCACTTGACTTTTCAATGAATGCAACAAAAACATACACGTAGATGAAAAATGGACATGACTGGGAAGTGGGGACCATCCAAGTAGCCCACCGCGTAGCGTACTAGTTGTTGCCAGATATAACTATAATTTAAGTGGTTAAGTTTTTTTTAATTAAAAAATAAAAAATTCTAATATATTTAGGATGAATTATTAGGTGATAGTTTTCAACTGATATATAGTTAAAAAAAAAAAATGTTATTTGGATTATTCAAAATATTTTTAGAAAAATTATAATTTGAGTATATGATATTCGATTTTTTTTGTTTAAGTGTTAATGTTTTATTTTTTTATTTAAATTCTCTCAGTCGCCTAATATTTAAAAATATTAACGTGATCGAGATCTATTAGCATATGATATTCATTAACTAACTCATAGCAAAAAAATTGGTCCCACTATAATTTATTGGGCAAAAATACAAAACCTATATAAAAAAATAGCTGACAATAATAAAAAAATAAAATTAATTACTGTTTGTATAATGAATTCGACAAGTTTGTTGAAAAATTTCTTAAAATACTTCCAAAATATCATCATTTAAACATTTCATTTGTCTATTCCGATAGTTTTAACATTGGATTATCTAAATGGTTCGAATTCATTTGACCAATAAGAATTTATTTTATTTTTTAAAAAAATCTTACTAACTATTTTTTTAATAAAAAAATTATAATTTTTTAGTTTTTTTTCCCTCAATAAATCTTAGTAGAACTCATTTTTTTTTTAATCATTTTTTAGTTAAAAACTATAACGTGTTATTGGATCTCAATTATAGTAGTATTTTTTTTTTTGTCTCAAATGACTACGAAACTCAAATAGGAAAAAAAAAAAAAAAAACAATCAAACATTGGGTTCTCAATCATAAAAATAATCAAAAGTTAGACACTTAAATTATAATTTTTTTTTCTAAATAATCCAAGTGAAATGCACTTTTTATCATATGTTAGTTAAAAACTAGCACGTACCAATTCATTCTAAATACATCAATATTTTTCAATTTTAGATAATTATGGACATTCAAATAAAAATAAATAAATTAAAACTTGAATACTCAAATAAAAAATTTTATCAATCAAACACTCGAATAGAAAAAAAGAAAAAGAAAAAAGGAGAGGGTTTTTGGTGCCTAACCTTTGATTTTTTTTTTTTTGGTGCTTAATTGTTGATTTCTCATGATTAACTACCCAAGCTTTGATTTTTTATTTATTTTAGTACTTGAGTTCACTTGAAACCTTATTTTCCTAACTTGTCCAGCGAGACCTACCAAGTGACAGTTTGTAATTGACACATCAACAATAACCCAAATGTTGTAAACTAACTTGGTTCTTACTATATTTATATTCTAACTAAACTAAAGGAAAGAAATGACAAAGAAGGGTGAGAATTTTCCCGTTTTTATTGGTCGCCCTTATAAAGACAATGAAAAGGTAGCCATTGAATTACTTTTTTTAAGCTTCGACTTCAAATAAAATAAAAAAATTTCCCAATAACAATCCAAAAGAAATGTTAGCTAGAATTTGCAACTCGTGGAGGAACTTTGGTGATGCGAACTTCATGGACCGATAATAATCTAGGAAGAAGATTCATCAAATATGGGAGAAAAAGATGCAATGTTTTTAAATGGGTTAATCCATTCATTTGTGATCATGCAAGATAGTTTATTCTTGGCTTGTTGAGGAGGTAAATAATCTTGAATCCAAAAACAATTGTAAGAAGAAGAGCATTAAAATCTTATAATGTTATTTGCTACTTTCTTGGGTATTTGTAATTTACAAGTCTGCTTTAATGAAGAAATGAGGTTTTTCTGGAGAAAAATAATAGGTTGGGTTTATTGGATTTCAAGTTGGATGGTGTTTAATGAAGTGGGGTTTAATTGAGAAAAATCAAAGGTGGGTTTGCGGCTAAAGGAAAATCATATTGGTTTTGGTTTGGTGAAGTCACCGGTATTGCTTAATCAAATGCTAGTGAAAATGACGAGTGAAGGCTGCGACAACAATTACATGACGCTTGCACTTTTGTTATATCCAAGTCCTTGGGAATAAAAGGAAAATGTGGTTTTTTCCTTTGGCTATTGGTAGCTAGCAAGCATTAAAGCATTTATATTTCTAAGTCATATTTTGAAACAAAATTTGATCCATTTTTATTGAAATTATATTAGATTGTATAACTACTTAAATTTAATAAAAATTAAACTTGTTATTGAATTTTCTTCCATTGGTCATTCATGTAACTACTTATATTAATAAACCTTTTTTTCCAAATTAGAGAAGAATAATCATCTTAAAAAACACAACTTCTATTGGTCATTTATATATCCATATCTACAACCATGTATGATGTGCACAGTTGCACTTATGTTTAATTGCTATATCTAAAGCTATACAATAAAATGACCTTATCGGTTTAGTTCAACTAAACAAAGCATAAAATAAGAAGTTGTATTCAAAAGTTTAGTTATACCCAACATAAATTTATGCATATTCATCGTCGGCATCGAAATTTGTTCACCCTCTTAGCCAATCTAGATTTTTTTTGCCTAGTGTTGTTTAAAATACTTGAACTCATCTAACTTTTCCACATGCCATTGTTAGCATCCTTTTTTTATTTAGCTTTAGACTCGGTTCTTTTTTTCTTGGTTGAATTCAAGTCTTCTAAGTGTTGGAATGTGATGACTATATAATTTGCAATTAGAACACCAGTAACTACCCCAAATAAGATTCATTAGCTTCATGTACTAGCCTACAACATGAAAGATAAATTCAACAACCACAATCATAAACCGGCTTGCACATTCATTTATAAAATAAAGAGAAAAAATAAATTAGAATATTTAAACTCACGTTGATGATTGTATTGATATTATATGGCATTGTATTTATATTGAGTGTTATTTGTTACTTTTTTGGGTGTTTGTAATTTACAAGTTATTTTGATGAAGGAATGAGGTTTTGCTTGGAGAAAAATAAGAGGTTGGGTTTATTGTATTTCAAGTTGGATGGGGTTTGATGAAGTGGGTTTTGGTAGAGAAAAATCAGATGTAGGTTTAGGGCTAGAGGAAAATCATATTGGTTTTGGTTTGATGAAGTCACCAGATCTTGCTCAATCAAATGCTAGTGAAAACGATAGTGAAGCTACGACAACTACATAAAGCTTTCACTTTTATTGTATCCAAGTCCTTGGGAATAAAAGGAAAGAGTGGCTTTTTCCTTTGGGTGTCGGTAGTCGACAAACATTAAATCATTTATGTTGTGGAGTCATATTTTGGAACACATTTTGATCCATTTTTATTGAAATTGTATTAGATTGTATAGCTACTTAACTTTAATAAAAAAATTAAACTTGTTATTGAATTGTCTTTCATTGGCCATTCATGTAACTACTTATATTAATAAACTCGTATTCCAAATCAAAGAAGAACAATCATCTTAAAAAACACAACTTCTATTGGCCATTCATATATCCATATTTACAGACCATGTATGATTTGCACATTTGCACTTATGTTTAATAGCTATATCTAAAGCTATATAATAAAATGACCTTATCAATTTAGTTACTCATACAAAATATAAAATAAAAAGTTGTATTCAAAAGCTTAGCTACACTCAACATAAATTTTTGCATATTCATTGTCAACATTAGAAATCGTGTCGGACTCTCAACCAATCAAGATTTTTTCTACCTTGTGTTGTTGAAAATACTTAAACTCATTTGACTCTATCATGTGCCACTATTAAATTTTATTTTATCTTATCTATTTATTTATTTATTTTTGTTTTTAGCTTCGGATTGGTTCTTTTTTCTCATGGTTGAATTCAAATCTTCAAAGTGATGGAGTGTTATGACTATATAATTTACGAGTTAGAACATCGATAATTGCCCTAAATAAGATTCATTGCTTCATGTACTAGCCTATAACATGAAAGATAAATTCAACAACCACAACCATAAACCGACTTGCACATTCATTTATAAAATAAAGAGAAAAAATAAATCACAATATTTAAACTCACATTGATGATTATATTGATATTATATGGCATTGTATTTATATTGACTTATGTACCACATAATTCACTTGCACATTCCCGACTTACATTATTATCTTCAACTCGATTACAACTAACACCAACAACAATACCTATACCTTCATCAACGGAGGCAGTATGTAAGTAATTCGTTGGCCTTTCATTACTTTCGATAAGTTGGAGAAGCTTTTTTTTTTTTTCCCTTATACTATACATGACGAGAAAATAATTAGTCTAGACAACTACTTACAAATAAACGTAACTTACAAAACTAAAATAGAAGTGTGATTTATAAATTTTTCTCTTACTTTAGCTATATAGTCGGGATTTAATTTTTTTAGACATGACAATTTGTTATGGCCTTATTGATAGCGAAGTCGAACATGTCATCTTCATACCCTTCCTTTACGAGTTTGGTACCATTATGAGTTAGCTCTCCAATTTCTTTAAATATTTTCGTTTTAGATATTTTTGGTAGTTTTTTGAATGAGGTGGTTATGTTGGTGGCTCCATTGTCTACTTCTAAAACTCGCTCTCTATTAAGTGGTTGTATTATAAACTAGTATGTTTCCATAAATTTGACTTTGTTTTAGCCAATCAAACATATATGCTTCGGTTCATACTCGTCTTTATCAATAATTGCACATATGGCATGTCAATATGGGATTCCCAAAAGTTGTCAATCCTTACATAGCATGTCTTAGTAGCAAGCTTCACCATATATCCTTTAGTTACTTCATGCTTCCTAATTTCATAATCCACAACTCATTCTAGTATACATACCAATTATCATAACTCTCAACTTCATTTTAAAATAGCTTTCTCCTAATTCTATGACCACTATTACTAACCTATTTTTATTTATTTATTCTTTATTGTTGTGCATCATATTCATCATTTGTAATCTAATCTACTCTAACATAGACAAGATTGATAAACATCTTGTTTTCATAATTACCCTATTGAATGCTTCGTTAAGTTATTATTCATAACATGACATTCACTTGTAATGGAAAGAAATGCCCTACACCGAGTATCCCGGCTCCACTTTAGGTATGTCATTGTATGCACTCATTGATTCATTAAATAATAACTTTATTTTTTCCTCAAATTGTGGCATATTTGTTGATTTTGAACATACCGAGAACAAATTTAAGAATTGTTTGCCCTCATGTTTTTTCCTTCGGTTAGCAAACAAATGCCTAAGCACATGTCCTCCTCTCACATTTAGGCAATAACTTGTCCACTATGAGAACAATCCATACAAAACCAAATAAGAGAGATTCTATCAATAAATCTATCAAATTAAAAAAAATAAAAAATATATAGTTAAATTATCTTATGCTAATCAGTAATGAACACCCAATCCTTTCTTTAGTCGAGTAATGCTAAGGATTATGATGAGTTGTTGGACAAACCAAGTCCAGGAATCTTTTGTCTCTTCGGTGATAACTGCTTAAGTTATTGGAAACATTTGATTGTTTCCTTCTCTTCCTATAGCCGTTAGCAACTCTCTTTTAATAATGCCTTTCAAAAAGCATCTATCCAACCCTACAATTGAATGACACATACATTCTATCAAAAATAGGGTCAATAATTAAGAACAAAAATGGGGTCACATCAATACAATGAGTAGTAGTCTCACTCGTTTGAGTTTTTTTTTTTTTTTTAACTCCAAACATTAATCATGTAATTTGTATACTTTTTCCTATAATCATCCTTTAATTTCTCGTAACACTTTCGCTCTAGCTCTCATGCATTTAGTAAATGTCACTTCATCCTGGAAATTATCCCTCATAAACTCGTGTCAAATCTTTCAATCCGATGGAAGTCATTACCCTTATCTTGTTGAAGTAATTCTTTGCTAACCAACTACTCGTTAGCCTTCTGTTTCTATTCACTCGGATTGCACATATGTTCATAAAAAATGTTTTAATCTAGAATGCATCTATAACTAAAGTTACAAGCAGCATAAATTCTCCATAGACAACTTATTACCATACACTTAGAATTAAATTTATCTTTAATACTCTTCCCAATTTTGATATACCTCACATTTAGTACTACATAATCATCAACTACTTTCTTTAATTTTTTTTTTTTTTTTTTTGTTCTTGAATATCATATCTAACATAAAATAAGGTGTCTTTGATTGTCTCTTTTTAAACCTCTTATATATACTCCTTTTAACAACATGAACTTCATCATCTTCATCGTAACTAACATCATCATCACTTGAACCATCTGCTACATTAATCCCTTTAATATAATATGGTTTTATTCTACTTGTGTTATCATATTTTATAGTTCTAAATTTCTTAAAGCCACTATAGCTTTTTAACTCCATCCTACAACTTTCATCATCATCATCACTAAAAAATGAAACATTATTCGAGTCTAATTCATCTCATTGTTAAAAATGACATAATCATCATCATTGTTTTTTTTATCACTATCTGTTGGCATATTTGCATTTTCAACCCTAACGTCACATAATTCCTCATCACCACCTACTCCATCCATAGTTACATATTGTTCAACATCTTCAAAACCTCTTAATAAGCTTTCAATTATCTCATCTACTATATCAGTAACTTCAACTCCCTCTTCCACACCTATTTCTTCCTTTACTCTCTCATCCATAAACCTAATCTCTATTTCATTTGCACTATCATTATTAAAATCCAAATCAATAGTCTCCACCTTAATATTATTAGCCATATCATCATTAATAATATCATCAAACTCAACAAGAATTAGTATTTTCAAAATCATCAACATTTTTAACATGATCATCCAAATTGTTAGCATCGACAAACACATTTTGATTAAGACAAAAATCATTCACGCCCGTATAGATATAGCTAAGAGTCTCGGTGCTTATCAACATCAAACAAATCCATAAAACCCGCATGCTTAACAAAGACTTGGATTGTCTTGTATTGATTGATTATGTTACCTACTTCTATCGAGTATCCATCATTCAAAGAAAATTTCAATCCTTGTGGAAATCTCATGCCGACGACTCTATATCAAATCCTAGAACTATCAAAATCCACTAATTCACTAGGCCATATGTTTTTAAAATCAATTAAGCTAAAAGTTTAATGATTCACTTCCTTCACTATTTTTTTTACCTTCAATATATGCCATATCAAGTTGGTGTTGTAGGCACCTACCATAATAATACTCAACATAGCCCACATCTTTGCTAAAAATAACGAAAACATCTAAGTAAGAAGCAAGTCTACTTACCTAAATATAATAAAGAGACAAGATTGAAGATTCTTTGTTTGAAATAGAACCACATAAGAGAGAAAAAAAAGATAAAAATTGAGAAACACAAATTAACAAACTTAAACATTGAATAATCACCCACCCATAGAGAAAACTCACCACCCATAGAGAAAACACAATACCCCACATACCCCTATCGCTAACCTTTAAAGGGAGTTACCCAACATTATAATCAAAAGAATCAAACAACAAATTAAAAAAAAAAAAAACTCAAGATTCAATAGTTGTTTTGTCAACAAAACTTACCTTATTTCTCAAGTTTGTGACTCCTTTTTGCTTCCAATCTTTCTCGATTTTGCTTTTTTTCCCCTCGTTTCTTACCCATTTATGACTTTCGATCTATCCAATCTCATAAAAAATATAGATTTTTTCCAAAATAATTTAGGGTTTTTTCTCGTCTCTCCATGATCAATATAAATTCGAAATGTGTCTTTGATTTCTAATATAATTCAATTTAGTTTATATATATATACACATTAACAAAATGGTGTGAGTTAAACAATTCGTTTAACTTACACCGTTTTGTCAATGTTTTAATTGATTATTTTTTTTCCTTTAGTTTAGTTAGAACATAAATATTAGCTAGAACCGGATTAGTTTGCAGCATTTGGATTATTGCAACCGACACGTGGAAGTAAAAAAATACCATGTGATAGGTTTCATCGAACACGTCGATAAAATTAGATTTAGGTGAACTCGGTCACCAAAACAAATAAAAAATCAAAGTTTGAATAATCAATCATGAGAAATTAACGATTGGATACCAAAAAAACAAGAAAAAAACTAAAAAATTAGACATAAAAAAACTTTTCTCTCACAAAAAAAGAAAAGAAAAAGAAATACTTAAATTGCAGTTTTCTGTTGTTTTCACAAGTGAAATTGTCGCATCACGTGTGGCTTAATTGAGGAACTTCGGTTCAAAATTGACATATGCATTAGTAACTTCAATGTAGTAATACTAATAATGCAAGGGACCACAAAATTTGTTGCCTGTTCTTTTTGAAGTTACTAATAAATTTGTACTATAAAAAAGTGGGAGCTTCCAACCACCACGTTGCATCACTTAAAGCTGCACAAATATTAGCAAATCAATGGGTTTTAGATATAAATATTTTTTTCCTAGTCTATGCTGTGAATTAAATAAAATACATGAAATTATTTAAAAAAATTATTGTAATATGATAATATGTATTTTATTATAGGTCCGTAAAAATATATCAATCAATGATAAAATATTATAATATGTACTTTATTATAATTTTTTAATCATATTTTTGTATTTAATTATTTCTTTTTTGTATTTTTCACAACTTTCTACTAAAATATGATTTATTCTCTTAATTTATGGATTTTTAACTAAAATAATTAAATAATTTTTAAAAAGCTTTAGCATTTCATAAGATTGTATTGAAAAAGTAAAATAATAATGAATAAAAACTTACATAAAAATAAACAAATAAAAAAATTATTTTTGATTTTAATATATTTATTCACAAAAAATGAATAGTATTAGAATAAAAAAATATTTGAATCATTAGGTGGTTATACCAAAACATAATTTTAATTATTGAATTTTAAAAAATAAGTTTAAAATATCCAAAAAATAATTAAGAAATAAATAGTAAATGCTTAATGTTGTGATAGTTGTATAGTTAATTTTAATAAATAAAAAACAACAATTTGATAATTATATTGAGTGACTTTAGAGTTTATAATGTAAGACAACAAAATACTATAAATATTTTTTTTAATTTATAAGGAATTTGAAGTTAATAGACTAAAATAAAAATTTTATAAAATTAATTTTTAATTTTGATTATATAAAGAAAAAGTAAATAAAACATATGAATTCTTTTTTCTTCTTAAATAATTTTTTGGTTTAGAGTTTATTATTATTATTTTTTCGTCTTTGTGGAAATATTTGTTAATTACAAATGCTTGGGGTTCATATGAACATAAAAGTCACTGGTTGAAATTGAGTGGCCCAAAGAGGTGAGACGTGGAGCCTTACTGCTTGGCGAGCTTTGGATATTGTTGGTTCCTCTGTTAGTAGAAAATATTTTATTTGAACCCTTCCAACAATATAATGTTGCAGTGTGTTCTTGTATAACAAAAATTTTATTCAATATCAATCAGTTGTATGCTGATGGTATTCGGATTTAATGGTTGATGGATATTGTGATACACGTATGCTGATGGATATAGTTGGTTCCTCCGTTAGTAGAAAATCCTTTTTTTTTCCCCAAAATATCAAATGTTTTTGTCAAGTAAAAGAAAACAAAATTTTACATATATATTCTGAAAAGAAAAGGCATGTATGTTCTCAAAATCACACGTCAAATTTTTCTTTCTTTTATTTGGCAAAAGTTTTTGATTTTTTTTGCACAAAAAAGAAATTAGATTATTTTTAAACAAAATTTATTCAAATACACGTATCACGACATCATTTATTAACCCTTATGTACTAATACCATCAATATCAGGATAGATGAAAAATTGGCATTAAATAAATAATTTATTGTATAGAAACAAAATGCAGCATTATATTGATAAAGAGACCCAATAAAACATTTTCTAATAGTAGAGGGAAGACCAATTAACAAAACAAACTAAAGCACAATGGCTTTTAATGTTCATGACACTATTCACACATGCACATATAAATCATTATTTTTTTAATAATTCATGGCATTATTGTAATTTTCAAAATATTTTAAGGCATTGAATATGCAACTTGTAAAAAAATGACTAGTTAAGATGAGTTTTGAACCTTAAACCGAGTTTATCTGTCTTATTTCTATGACTTTAAGATGTTTCGAGACAAAAATGACGCTGAAATTTGGTTTTGAAGGATAGAAATTGAAAAACACCCATTTGTTTGATGAATTTTTCAGCCATCTAAACTTGATCGGAAATCAGAGGATGCCCTAACAACACATTGTATGTTTTTTCTTTTTAAAGCTAGTTAGTGTAGGTCTCATTTGGTTTTTTTTTCTCTCCTTTGTTTCAATGGAATTTTTATTGATTTTTTTTTTTTTTGGTAAAAAATTATGAAAGATCGACCATCATCATTATTATTTTTTTCACACAACCTCACAAGAAAAGAGATATATATTATATATTTTCATATTTTAGATTGAACATATATTTTAATTATTTAAAATTTATTATTTTAATTTGTCATTTTTTTATGAAAATTCTCTTCCATTTAATTTAAAATTATATTCACCGATAATTTTGATTTATTTGTATTTATGTATGGATTTGAAGTAAATTTTTAGAACACGATTATTTTTCTTTTTAAAAAATAAATTGATATAATTTATATGGTTGATTCCTAGAGTTTTTAAATTATATATATATATATAATTTGTCTTGGTTATTTAGAGAAAGATAATTTTTTAAATAGTTAATTAATAATGAAAAGTCGAATGCGGGAAAAAAAAAGATGATTGCTTGGCATGTAAGGCCCATGCACAAAGAATAACCATATATAGTTAAGAAATAAAAAAAATATTTAAGAAGGAAAAAAAAGGAAAAAAAAAGAGTATCTACTCGTTAAAATGGACCAATTTAAACCACGTGGTTGACATATGTGTAATAAACTGAAATATAATAAGTAAGGAGTGTGAACTAGTTATCGTGGGAGTGAAATGACGAGTAAGAAGTTCATAAAATATCATGTATATATTCTTAAAATTGTGCAAAAATCTAGAGAGAATAAGGGTTTAATACTCCTCGTGTTCTTGTACTTTAACAAAATTATCGTTACAGTACGCTATACCAAGATATAGTCCATAACGGACTTTATATTATTAAAAGTTGGTGTAAAAGAATCCCTCCTTTATCTTTTTATGTTAGTTTGACTAACTTGCGTTAGTTGACCAACGAATGACCAATATAATATCGACCCCTATCAATTTAAGGATGAAAATATAATTTTGTTTGTACTTTTCTTTTTCCTAACTTGGTTCAGTAGTTAAAATCATTTAAAATAATTTTAAAAAGGATTTTAAATTGGAAAAAAAAAATCGATCCTAATCGTGGTTTGCTCTCTAGTCGGTTGAAACAAGATAGAAAAGAAATCGACGAAAACTAAACAATCAACCTAAAAATATCTCATTTTTTCATCTTTTTTGTCATTAAGCATTCTTTGTTTGTCTATACGTGTCTCTTTGTCTTCTCTACAGAAGTTGGTCTTTTGATCTTCCTCATCATCACCGAGTTATTTGTCCGTCTCTCATTCTTCCATTGTCTTTCCCTCTCTCTTCATCTATCTTTCTTTCATCGTCTCTCGGTAACTCATCAACTTTCTGTCGGTCTTCATCTATTGAAACCAAGATTTGTTTGTTGTAGTATATTGTTTCCTAAAAAAATAAAAGTTTTAATTTTCCTCTTTGATTTTCTATTAGTCTATGTTTCTATGTCTTTCTTGTCTCTCAAAAATTCTCTTATACAATTTGATGCAAGCACTATCCGAGGGATTTTATGTAAGTATGACCATAGAAACATGATAGAACATTGGTTTTTTTTTCTTTAGGATTTCTCCTTGAGGTAACCGAGTCATACTTTTTTAGTATATGTTTCTTTTTTTTAATTATATGTGGTATGTTCATGCTAATAATATTATTTTCCTTTATGTAGGGTATGCTTAAAGATGTTAAGCATTTTAACCTTTTATATTGGAGAGGAGTTTAATATAGTCAATAGTTTAGAATATATTAGGGGGTGTAGTAAGAAAGGTAATTGACTAGACAAACTATGTTTTGGGAGCTTGTTAGGACTATGCATGGACATAAGGTATTCTAATATTGGTAAATTATATTATACAATGGTAGAAGCTGGTTCCATAATAGACCATGACTTGAGGATAATTAGTGAATAAGATGATTCTTGTGTTATGGAGATTATAAGTTATTTATTTAGGAGTAAACAAGTTCAAATTTACATCGAACACGAGTAAGAGACACTGCCTATTTTTGACTAATCAAAGGCTAAGTATTATGTGTGCTAGGTTGGGTATTAATGATAAGGGTTAGAGGGTTAGTCCATATAGCTTAGGATATAGTAATTACAATACTAGGATTAGAGGTCATTGTGACTTTGGAATATGATGCTAGTGATAGTGATGTTGTGGGTGGTTCAGTGAAGGTAATGAAAGTGATGGATCGGGTGATATAAGAGACAATATAGGCGAGTCTTGCTGCTGCTAAGGGTAATGTAGGTAAGTACTCGGTGTTTGTGAGGGCAAGTGGCTAGTGGTGGTATTGTTTGGGGCAATGTGGTCGGTGGTGGTGATGCAAAGGTCAATATGGGCAATGGTGGTCCCTTTGAGGACAAAGTGGCTAGTGATGGTGATGTATAGGTCAATATGGGCAATGATGGGTCTTCCCGAGGGTAATGTAGCCAATGATGGTGCTTGTGAGGGCAATATGGACACTGAAGTGCTGCTCGAGGGTAATATGGCTAGTGGTGGTGATGCCGAGGCCAATGTGGGCGATGGTGGCCATGGTGTAGACAATCTAGACAATGATGATGATAACATAGGGATAAATGAAAAAGATATTAAGGAGGAAAAGTATGGAAACCAAAAGTGATAGACTAAAAGAAACTTCGAATTAAAGAACAATAAGAGCCTTTTTTTTAACATAGCTATCTAAGATATGAAGAGTTATGAGATGCACATATTGCTATAGAATGGAACACAATAGTAGATCAAGTATTCAAAAGGTAAACATATTTGCCAAACTATTATTTCTTTAATTATATCTATGTTTTACCGAGTTTGTTTATGTCTTGTTCATGTAGAAAAATAAAAACAATGATGGTAGCTTAGTCGAAGATGTTCCAGCTAGTGATGATATTAATGTGGTCGGTGATGTTGAGAATGTAATTGGTGGTGGAGATGTGGGTAGTGGACATGATGATGCTATCAAGATGGTGTTGCTGGCAATGTAGGTAGTGGACATAATGTTTTTGATACTGCTTATTGAAGATGTGGGCAAACAGAGCGAATGGACATGATGATGATATTAATACTCGTTGTTAGAGATGTGGGTAGACAGAGTAGCGAACATGATGATGATTTTGATACTCGTTGTCGAAGATGTGAGTAGACAAGGTAGCGGACATGATGATGATGTTGATACTGCTATTAAAGATATGGGCAAACAAGTGTAGTAGACATGATGATGATATTGATATTGCTATCGAAGATGTGGGCAAATAGGGTTGTGGACATGATGTTGTTATTGATACTAATGCTGGAAATATGGGCGGACAAAGTAGTGGACATGATGATGTTTTCCTTGTAGTTACTAACGTAAATATGGGTAGTGGAAATTTTTTTGTTGATATTGATGTCGAAGATGTGGGTTAATCAACACGAGTTTGATACTACCGATAGAGAAGTTACACCAATTGTCAAAAATAAGAAAGAAAAAGAGTACATAATGTTAATGTTGCTACTTTTGAATTACGTACAAGAGTTACATGGAGAAATGCAAGCAGCTCAAAATGAAGTATCTAGAAGAGTAACAAGAAAAAAAAAAAAACTAGTTGGACACCATTCATGTTGTATTTATTTATTTTGTTTACATAAAGCTAGATACTATAAATTGCCTCTTGAACATCTTTTGTACTTAAAACTTTCTTTATGAAGAAAGATAGATGAAATTTTAGTCCATTGCTTTTGTTAAATTAATATTTTTTTTCAATATTTTGTTAAATTTACTAGAACCATATCGATAATCGGGAAGTTTAAAAACAAACCAAATAATATACTCGTAATTTGAAATTCAACAAAATAATAAAATACTTTTAATTATAATTCAAAAGAATTACATCAACCCTTAATTATAATTCAGAACCATAACACCAATTCTTCACTTGATGAAAAACAAACCATATCGAAACAATAAATTGAAAATTATTCCCACGTTTAACAATTTCTAACTTTGAGAAACCTTCAAGTCTAACATTTCGATTCCAACTCTTCAATTTTGTTAACCAATTCTTCCTTTTCTTTCTCATAGCATAACTTCATAAAATTATGTTAAGCAAACAATAACTCATACTCTTCTTCTTCTTTCTTTAACTCATCCCTCAATCTTTGATTGGCAATATGCAGCTCTCTTTCACATATCCTCAACCCATTAATGACCACCCTAGCTCTTTCTGTTTCTCTAATTTTAGGATAAAGAAACCCATAAAAACCACATTGATTTTTTTTTCTCTTAGACAAACATGAAATCGCAAACCCGGATTTTCATGAATCCATGATGTCCATCTTGGTGTCTTCAAACCACAGATAGCACCTTGTCTCTAGACACATATAATCCCACATGGGTTTTTGATGAAAAAAGAGCATAATTTCTTATATCTTGCTCTGCTTAAGATGATAGGGAAGAACAAGAATCCAATATAAGTGATAAATTGTATCAATAAATGAATTAGTCAATATTTTTTATTCAATTAAAACAATAGAAGAAGAAAAATTAGGGTTAATCAATTTGGAAATTAATGTTTGCTCAAAAAATTTAGTAGTTATATACAATTGCAAATATATATTGTAAAGTGTAGCCAAACCGTGATTAGTTGTAATTTTGTTTTTATCTTTTTTTAAAATTATTTTAAATAATTTTAACTACTAACCAAGTCAAGAAAATTACAAGCAAAATTATGTTTTCACCTCTAAATTGATAAGCAATGACATTGTATTGCTCATTCATTGGTCAACTAATAGAAGTTAGTTAAACTAAGCGAAAAAAGATAATGGAGGGATTATTTTACACTAACTTCCAATAGTATAAGGTTTGTTATGAACTATATCTAGGTACAAAAACTATGATGATAATTTTGTTAAAATATAGGGACATGAGGCATATTAAACCCAATAGAATAACTTATAAGAGAGGAGTGATGACTTCAAGACCATTCCAAAGAAAAACAAAAATTAATGGTATAAATTATAATTCTATATACATGTGTTAAAGGATGAAGGGTACAAATTAAGGAGTTACGAAACATGGTTAGAGAAAGATAAAAATTATCTAGGAACATTTTATAGAGCGATTAATAGAGACATAACATTTAAGAAACAAGATTCGTGAAGGAAGAATATGAACAAAAATCATCAACAACAATTGAAAATACTCAAAGAGCTCAATCAATTACTTGATACAACCCCGTACGCATACCACTTGATTAGGGTTGTTTTATTAAATAATTTAGAAAAGTTAAGTATCTATAGGTAAATTATTTAGTATCTATTATTGAAGTTCAAAAAACCATGTTTCATCATGAATGTAAGTGCTTATGTACCTATAATGTGAAGTTCAATATATATTTTTAAATTCCTATTTATATTATATTGTTAGCATATTCTCCCTATTTAATTAATCTATCAATTGTGTTATTTAATATTAATTAATCTTAAATAATTACTCAAATTATTGTGTAAAATCAAAGTTCTCTTAACGAGATGTTGACATTATTTTAGGGACCGAGTAAAAGTGTCAAATTAGTCTATTTAAAACTATGGTACCAAAAAAATCAAGTCGTGCAACACTTAACCCGGGAAAAGGAGAAGAAGTAGTGGAAGCTTCTATCATAAAAAAATTGTTATGTGAGAAAATACTTTTGTAATAGAGACATAAATTCTAAAAATAATGTTATTTGAAGAGATACAAATGATCTTTGAAACAAGAATGAAAAAGGCTACTTGATTTAATTGAAGAAAAATTTCAAATAATGACTTCAAAAATAAGAAGTAAACATAAATTGAAAATATAAATATTTATAAAGAATCATTATATAGAGATTTAAAATATGAATGATAAATCAACTCATACATTGTTAGAATCCAATGTAAAAGAAATACAAATAGTTACATAAGGAATGAAGTTTGAAATTGAATAATTGTAAAATTTAGGCAAAGAATCTCACATGGGGTTAATAAAGACTACAATGGATATAGATGCACATCTAGATGCTTAGAAAAGAAAAGAAAATGACAATATAATCACTTATTTAATAGTATCATGTGTGAAACTTTTAATAGGATTTCAAAGCAAGTGGCAACAAAAGTTAAAAACCATATAAAAGGAAAAATTATAAGAAATCCATGTTTTGATCAGATGAATACCCTACACAAAACATGAAAGATTTGAAAATTTCTAAATCTTATTTCATGAAGAATAATTCTTTGTTTGAGATGGGGTAAATTTGAAAAAACCTAGTGATAATTAGTAAATCAAGAAGTAATTTTAAGTACGGACATGGTACTTGATGAGAAACATACAAGGAATAGGAATTTTCATAAGAATTTTAGAGTTGAATGTTCACATACTAATAACTTAGATCTTGATTATATTTTAGGTATCCTTGAATAGGTCTATGATCCAAGAGTGTAACAAATTTATCGACTAATTTATAATAGACTTTATCTAGAATTTATTGACTAGATGTTTCCTTACCAAACATTTTTTAGATTTTCAGAACTCACTTTGTTTAGTCGATAAGAATTATGTTTGTAGCAAAACATAAAGAAAAGTTTATTTGTCGGTGTAGAAAAGCTGTAAATTGTGACTTTAAATTTGAGATTATTCCCAAACTTCTTCACTAGAGGTTTTTTTTTCCTTGGCACATAAAATTACCAATTAATTCTATTCATAATTGGAATGAAATAAAGTCAATCTTTCAAGCATTTTTTTTTATCCTTAGGGTATTCTAAGCCTAAAAACCCAAATCAATCCCTTGGTATTCATTCGGATAAACAAGACTCCAATGCTACGTCAAAGAATATCTTTCAAGCATAATTTCCATTATGTGTATGAAGCACTTTAGTCATTTAATTCAAAAAAAATTTGTTATAGATAGTTAGAAACTGGTATGTCTAAAAAAGAATGGTCCTCCTATTTCTCATTTAATTTTTGCTGATGGTTTAATTTTATATGTTGAAGTTGAAACCGAGCGAGTTTCATGTGATTAAGGATGTGCTTAAAAAATTTTCTTCTTATAGGTTCATAAAGTTAATATGGTCAAAATGAGAATATTTTGTAGTGTTAATGTCCCTAATTATAAAGCCAATGTGCTTAATAAATCTTTTGACTTTCAAGTAACGGATAATCTAGGTCAATATTTGGAGGTTTCTATACTTCATAATAGTATTAACATGATCGCATATGATCCGGTTGTTGAAAACATTAATCGAAGGTTATTTGAGAGGCAAACGAATCATCTTTTTTTAATTGGCGGGATCACTCTAACCTAGTATCTCCTTTTGAAAATGCATATTTATAGCATGCAAACCAACATATTACCTATTGCTACTATTAATGCCGTTAAGAATTGGTGTCATATATTTTTATGTGAAACTCGAGAAACTTTGTAACGTTCACCTAGTTTCTTAGAATACTATGTTAATCTAAAAGTAATGTAGGTCTTAACTTTAAAAGAATGCAAAGGAATAATAATGCTTTACTAATGACAATTAGGTGGGAGATCCATTTTAAGGAATTTAGTCTTTAGGTTAGAGTTCTACATGGGAAATACAAACTAGAGGCTCATTAGATGCCTAATAGCTATAACATCCTCAAATCTTAAATATTTTTTATGCATTTATCTGTGTGATTATGTTATTTAAATATGTGAAATTATGTTTTATACACGTATGAATATGGTGCAATGAGAATGGATTATTAAGCATTTAATTTAGTAAGTTTAAATTACTAAAGGCTATGAATTTGTGATTAACCTAGGAACTTAATTCCAATAACCTAGGAACTTAATTGAAATAATTTAAAATTTAGGTCTTTAATTGAATTAATTAGAAATTTTGGGTGACCACTATGAAACTTAGGAAGGATCAAAATATAAGGACTTAATTGAATTAATTATAAACTTGAGGGATCAAAGTGGAAAATCATGAAAACTTGAGGGACCTAATAATTTCATTAGGATACCGATTATTCATGCATAAATTGAAATTAAAAGATGAATGTAGAGAGGGCCAATAATTTAGCCAACATGAATGAATTAATAAGAATTCTCTAGAAAAATGTTTATGATTACAAATACTTAATAATTAAGGATTGGAACATCTATTAGAATTTATTATGAAAATGACAAACCAAGCTTCCTAGCAAGCTCCTAATATTCGACCAAAGAGGAAATAAAAGAGGAAAGGATTAATTAAGTTATTTAGTAACATATTAACCTAAATACACTTAGACTAATCTAAAATAATACCTAAAGTAAGTTGATATTTTATCATGTGACAATTAGATTGTCTACCCTTTATTAATTCGGCTAAAAAAACGAGGAAAGAGGGAAGAAGTTTCTAGCATAACTTGGCTGGATTTTTATCAATGTAATTACCAAGAAATTATTAGGAAACTTACAAAAAGGAGTTGCTTCATGCAAGTGAGTTACCAAGCTTTCATGAAGCTTCTTAATGGGCAGCAACAACCCTATAAATAGGAAAAAATATTTCTTGGTAAGGTTTGGCAAAATTAGGCTAGATGAACATCAAGAAATAATACACAAAACTGATTTAGAAGAGAGGAGAGGAGAGAGGCCTTGAGGTAGAGAAAAGAGAGGAGAAGCCATGAGATAGAGAGAAGAAAGGAGAGGTCGAAAGATAGAGAGGAGGAAAGAAGAAGAAATGGCCAAACATGAAGAGAAGAAACTTAGGTGGTTTGGCTGAAAGTTTCAAGAAGGAAAGAAGAGGAAAACTTCTAAGCTTTTAAGGTGTTATCAAGTTTAGATTAATTCAAGGTAAGTGAAGTTCCATCTATACCACAAGAACTTGATTGTTATGTTGTTCGATGATCTAAAACGATAAGTTAGTTGTTCAATTGATTTGGGTAAATGTTATGTCTATTGATGATTTATGATGTGATGATGAATTCTAAATATTTATGTTTAGAGGATGGATTAATTGATAGATGAAATTATTATGTTAGATGTTTAATTAAGAAATAGATAGTGATGATGTTAGATGGCATGTTTCAACCAAGATACTTCTTGGAATTGGTTAGGTTATTTTGATGTTTTAGTGGTGAATGATCTATTATGATGTTGCATGAACATGAATTATGTGAGATTATTATGATTAAAGCTTAATTGAGGTTTGTTCATTTATGGTTTTTCTTGATGGAACATTCAACCAAGAACATGCTTGGTAAGGATTGATTTAGTTCTATCTTTTAGTGCTGAATATATGTTTATGAGGTTGTATGAACTTGAATTCATGTGATGATTAGATGATTTAATCTTGGAATCATGTATATTAATATATTGAACATATGGCATCCCAAATTGAAGTAATTCGGATTTGATGGTTCTTTGGTGATGATTGATTATGGTTTCTAATGGTCATTGAATGGATTAAGGTGGCTTAGTAAGTGTTTATGTGTTTAATTGTTGATAGGAATGTTTATTAGCTCATTGATAAGTTTCGAGCTAGATGAAGAATTCATGATTAATTGGTTTGTGATTATGATATGTTTTGGCCAAGGCTTACATGTCATGTTTGATTAAGTTATTTGGTTGTAGCTCATTCTGACAAATGCTTAATCTTACCATGTTTGAATTGCGTTTGTGTAATTTTTGAATATATTCATGTAATCAATTAATAAGGACATGTTAATGTGTGGATGTTTATGTTCATGATAATGTTTGTATGTTCATGTTCATGTTAACGTTCATATGTATATGTGAAGGTAAGGAAATGAATTTCATTGCATTCATTCTCATGACATGAGCATGAAAATGTTTTCCTCATGATTTTAAAGAAGGGAAAAGGAAAAGGACATGGTTTTCAAAAAGAATAGTTAGGCACATTTCTAAAAGGTTTGCAATAGAAGTGACCAACCTTTTGTGAGGGAAATAAAAAGGAAAAGAAAAAAATAAGAAAATATATGTAGTGCTTTTATGTTTTTTAAAATTGTATGCTTTAAAAAAAGAGCCAAATATATACATACTCAGCATGATGTGCTCGAAAAGAAAAATGAATTTCAAAAGACATAAAATGAAATGGTTTTACTTGCATTTCATGCGGGAACTTCACTTACCGAGCATTAAATTTACCATTTCATCTTATGGTGTAGGTAAATAAGGCGATAGATGATGACAAGTTTTGAAGTTAAAGTCATTACCGTGAGATGCCCAATTTATTGAAAAGTGTGTGTGAAATATAGGTTTGGTGTGGAAGATCTAAACCTTTCTTTTCTTTCATTCTTATGGACATGTTTGGGTATTTTAAGTTTAACTATATCGGCATGTAAATTAAAGACACTTATTGGATAATCTTAATAAATAAATAAATGAGTATGTTTGATAGTAAGTAAATGAATTTCATATTTCAAATTAGTGAAAAGGTATAATATATACCAAAGGTTAATTCAATGGTTTTAATGAAACTTAAATGGTTAAATTGTATATAATGGTTAAATGTCTTTTCTATGACTTAAGAAATCTAATTTAGCGCTTTCAAGGAGCTTAAATGAAAGGTTTATAAAATGGTTTTGATATTTAAGGAACTTATGTTTTTTTAAAAATGGTTTATTGATTAGTAAAGATTAAAATAGTTACTTATGAATTAATATGGATATCCTACGTTATGTTGATATTTAATGAAAATGTAATTGTTAGTTTAAAGTGCTTTGAAATAATATGTTTAATGAAAAAATGAAATGAAATGATTTCTTGTCATAAACTCTATGAGCTTAAATGAAGATTTTAATCAAAATATTTAATTGGATTTAAATCCATAGGTTTTCATTACATTGAAAGTTATAAAATAATTTATAAATTAATGAAATGATTATTTATGCAATGGTGTTCATATGTAAGATGGTTTATTAATTAATGAAGATTAAATGGATTATTTCATATTTAGTATAATTATTCGAAATAATGTTAAGTGAAATTGAGTTAATGAAAATGGATTTAGTCTGAAAATTATTTTGAGATAGTTAATATGTTTTACATAAATAAGTTTTCATGAATATTTGTATAAATGTATTTAGATGTTTTGAAAAAATGATTCCTATTAAATATAGGTTTAAGAACATGAAATAGATTTTAAAGTTGTATTTATTAATTCTATTAAATGAGTTATTTTAAAAGGTAATGGATTTAGATTTTATACAAACATATTAAATGAATGAATAATTTTTATAATCTTATGGTTAATGAAATCAAATTAATTCTATGTTATATTTAATGAAATTGACTTAATCTTACATTTTTTTGTGGAAAATAAATTAATTTCTATTTGATATGGAATCTATGCAATGATTTTGTATAATAACCCAATTTATATTTTTATATAATTGTATTTTAAAATGATTTCAAAATATTTTTTAAGAATTGATTTTGAGAATCAATCAAAAGGATTTTCGAGTTAATTATTTTGAAAAGAATAAGAGAATGTACTTGTATTTATAATATGTCGAAATAAGGATGGAGCTAAATTTTAAATTAAATGAACTTTTGTTGTGAGAATTAATTATTTTAGATAGTAAAGGACACAAGGCTTAGTCTTTCGCATTTATTGCATTTCAAATGTGAGGCATTAATGATAATATTCTCGACTTATTTTAGATCCTAAGTTGAGGATGTTAGAACATTATTTTCCATACTCGGTGCTTTTTACTTATGAAGGGTGTTGTCTCGAATTTGGAATGAGGTTTGTCATGGAATTAAATGGTCTTTTGGAAATGATCTTCGTGTTAGATTCTGGATTATCTCATTGGTGCTTGGTTTGGGTCATTTCATGATCATGCAAATAATCTTATTCTTAAAGGTATTTTGTAATCCTATCTTAAAGATTTTTTTCACTACTTTTGGCCATCAATGGTGGGACAAATTTTAATCAATTGCTTCCTACCACTACCATTGTTTCTTTAAGGATTATAGGGATTCTTCCTTCATAAGTGATTATAGGCATTGACAAATCTTGTTGGACTCTATCGAGTAAAAATGTTTTCACCACCAAGTTTGCCTTATGATTCTTAAGCAACCTCCTCCAATTGTTGTTAATGATAGTTGGTGACTCGTTTGGCATTGGAATGGCCTACAAAGGATAAGATCTTTCTTATGGTTAGCTATTCATAAAAAGTTGCTTACTAATATCGTAGAGTTCATAGAAGTTTAACCAATGGCTCTTCTTGTTCTCGATATAGAGTTTTTCATGTTTTAAGAGATTGTTTGCATACTAAATCAAAATGGGATATGTGTGGTGTCTCTCACGTGATGCAAAACTTTTTTAAACTCAATCTTAAGGATTATTTTTGGACCAACATTATTGTTGAACAAAATTATCATGCTAGTTTTGTTTCATAGAGTATCCGATTTAGTTCTTATTGTTGGCTATTGTGGACTCGACGCAATAAAAGCCTATTTGATGATGGTTTTACACCTTTTTCTAATCCAGTTGGTGTTACTTATTCTTTAACTACTCGGATTGTTTCAAGTTTAGAAATGATTGTTGTTCTCCTCTAAAACGTACTTGCATCAAACATGACGTTTTTATCGGTTCGTAGAAACCACCTAAAGATTGGGTTAAATTGAACACGGATGAAGCTTTTCAAAGTTCTATATAAACATGAACCGTCGGTGGTGTTATACATGATAATTCAAGTATTTGATTCAATTATTCTCTTATCATATTAAAGTTTTTTTGATTCTATGTGATGAACTTTGGGATATCCTTGTTAGGTCGAAGATGACATGGTTTGCTAGATTATAGACAAATATTGCTCGAAGTTGACTCTAAATTGTTTATTGAGTTATTGAGTTCTCAAGATAATAGTCAAGGGATTATAGTAAAGCTGGTTTATGCCACTTATGATATTCTTCAAAATTATGACAAGTTTAGATTTCCCTACGTTGGTTACCGAGTTATTGACTTCTCAAGATAATAGTTATATGGATTATAGTAAACTGGTTTTATGCCATTTGTGATATTCTTTCAAAACTATGATGAGTTTAGATTTTTCATGTTTATAGAGATGCCAATCGTACTCGTAGATTGACTTGTTTCTCATGTCTATTCCCTTTCATTAAGGATTTTTTTTTTTTTTATCACTTGGATGCTCTTCTACATTGTATTAATCTCTTGTTAGAAGATATATATGGAATTACTACTTCCGAACTTTGTAATATGTGTTTTTTAAGAAATTTACCTTTTCCTAGAATTAACGGAAAAAAAAGAAAAAAAAGCGAAGCTTGTGATTATGACATGAGAAATTTGAAATATAAGAGAACTTTGAATTTTACTAAAAGTAACAACACAATACATATTTATAAAGATTAAAAAAAAGCATAGATGAGATTAAGGAGCAATTAGTATTTTCAATCATCCACTATAAATTCTATATTAAAAGTCCTTATCGTCTGTCTCTTTCTCTTTTTTTATTTTCATTAATTATTCCTCAATAATAAAGTTATGAAGTAGGAATCAACTGATTTCTTGAAACATATTTAATTTATTCTCGATCGTTAACAGTCAAACCCTGGATGAGTAATGGCAATCCTCACAATTCTAAGAGTAGTTGCAGACTTGCGGTGCTTGAAGCTTCAACGGGCAGCACTAGAATAAATACAAGAATATTAAATGATACGATTGAAGAATCAAAGAAAACCAACACTCCCACGTATAGGTTGATTCGGTCGAACTTTAATCAGTTGCGCTAACGTGCAAATGTGGGTTTGAATCACATACTAATATTTAAAGTTGAGCAAAGGACAAGAACCTTTTGAGGGAGACAGCCAATTTCATTAACAAATTAATTAATTATTCAAAGATATTTATGCAAAAATTGAAAACCCATTTGGAAGAATTCAAAAAAGAAAAGATGGATGAATGCTTAAGCAAAGTATGCACGGGTAATCTGCCGCCTCGGTGGGATCCCATCCCACAATTAAACAATTAAACAATATTGGCTAACCTCACGATTCTAAGTTTGACAAATATATATATATATAATCCTTCTAAATTGTTGATGGTCATTGATTGTTGTTGTCGCAATAATTTGAAAAGTTTTTAACTTGATTAGTAGTCATATTCTAAGTTTATAACTACGTGACTTTAAAATTCAAAAATCATGCATTACTCTAGCATCTACCATTATTTTTTACTATTTAATACTAACACATGTATTAGCTTGCTAGAAAAAAAAGAAAGAAAGAAAGAAAGAAATAAAATTACCAAATAGGTTCGTCAAACCAGGTAGGTATAATGTCTATAAAAAAACATAGATAACAAATCTCAAATTAACTATCTACCTACAAGTATCATCTTATATCTTGATTGAATTAAAATAATTTTATTTTAATTAGGTATTCAAAGCTTTTGAAGATTTTTCAATTGAATTTTCGTCCAAACACATAAAAAAGTTGAAATAAAAAAGTAAAAAAAAGAAAAAAATAAATGAAATTCCTTACAAAACAACTTAGTTATGTATGTAAAAGTGTAGATTTTAGAAGGAACAATATTAATTGAATGGATAAGAACAAAAGGATTCAATTAAAAATTTTAAACCTTTGGAAATCCAATCAAAACAAAAGATTATTAGGAGACTCCATGAATATAGCCATGAAGCTTTTTCTTTTTCTTTTTGATGTATCATAAGTCTCTAATATTATTAAGAAAATAATTAAGATTAATTATTTCTTAATCAATAAAAGAAAAAAAATCAAAGAATCCAACAATGAAAAGAATCAGGAAATTATTCCAATCATCTAATTAAAGGAAAAATCAAGCATTTTATATTAGAAAGCTTGGTAGCACAATTTTTTTTTCCCAACAATTTTAGAATTTGATATGAATATATATTCCTTATAATTATCAATGGTTATATATATATATATATATATATATATATATATAGAAGTGATGCAACAGCAAAAGTTGGTAAGACTTATTATTCTCCGAATGCCATTTCAAACTTAATAGGAAGAATAATGGCATCGCAAATATTTTCAATTCAATTGACCATGTCAGACCCTGCCATTGACGTGTTATAATTCTAATCGGATAAGACATACTAACTTTCCTTAATTTAGACGTGTAATGTTTTATTTATTTATAAATAAACATGGAGTTTGTCCCCATCAACAAAGACACTTAATTGGATTTTTTCGCTTTGTCTTGTGCATAAAAATCGTTTGACTAATTCGAATAAGATCCAACATATTTAATATTAATATTCATGCCTTTATCCAAATGGTCCCAACTTCTATGATAGTTTTCTTTTTTCAACCAAAAAAATAAGAGTTTTATTTTATTAAAAAGATGCCTAAAATATGCTGTTATGCCTAAGATAGTACTATTAGCATATTAATAATTTTTTTGTGAGTTACATGTTTATTATCATCTTAATACTATACCAAAAGACGCAATTCATATATCATTTTTAATTTTGTTTATGAGCTATATAAAATTGATTTGAGAATGAATTTTCATTAAAAAATTTTCTTGGCTTCTTATTTTCAAAATTCGATATTATGAGATTAATAGTATGAATTTTTTTTAAAAAAGAAGCTGGCTTTTTAGTCATCCAATAAATTTATGGAGTGAGAACAGAAATCTCTCACTCCTACAATTGTCATTGTGAGAAAGATATCTCTAATTAATCAATTTAAAATACACTTTGGTGTTTGAAGAAAGATCAAAGCATGAAGCACGAAAGGTAATACAATAAATGAGGATACGATATTTTTTTTAAAGGTCACGTACAATAAATAAGGGATACATTAATTTTTATTTTATATGTTATACAAAAATATTTATTTTGAAAGTAAATGGAAAAAAAAACACTAAAAAAATGTATATAATCAATCATATGTAAAAATATATAAAAGTATAAAATAAGAAAATAGAGATCATGTTATTTATATTTGTTTTACAATTACAAACATATTTGGATGTTTAAAAATTAATTTTTATGTGATTATAATGATCATGAAATGACCAATTATAATTATATTTTTTCTCTTTCAAATTTAATCAGTGCTACTTATATTTCTTTTAATGTGTTATTTATAATAAAAGTAAATAATTTTAATCTAAAAATAATGATGTTATGTCTGTTATAAAATTTATAAGAAAAAAATGTGATGTTTACCTTTTCACTCCAAATAACTCTTACTTAAAAATATGATCATATCATCTATAATAATATTACAATGATTCTCATTATTATAATAATTTATAAGTTAGAAATAATTAAATAAAAGAATAGTGAAGTAAAATTATATTTAGTTAAATATTGGATCTATTTAAAATTTTTTTTACAAATTTAATATAAAAATGTATCATAGTCATATCTTCCACGTATCAACCATATAGCCCTTCTATCATATTGTATTCCATGCGTATCTGAATCGAATTTTTTTTTTTTTTTTTTTTTACTATTTTTGTACATATTTAATATGGGTTTTGTCCATATTTGTACCTTGTATTTTTTTGAATTATTTTGATTGAAACTCTACGACCTTTTTTATATTGATTGAAACCCTCTACTTTTTATTTTTTGTTTTTTGAGACCCTTCGTTATAACGGTGTTAGTTGTAAATCGACGTAGTATTGACGAGTGCGTACGTTTTTTAATACATGATACTTAGTTTATGTAAGAACCCAATAGAAGAAGTCAATCAAAATAATTCAAAGAATATAAAATTTCAATCAAAACATTTCAAAGAGTACAAGGATCAAATTATTATTTTTTCTTTGTTTTTTTTTTTTAATTTTCATGTTATTATGTTTTTAAGACCTTAACTTAATGCCACAAAATATATCATATATGAGATCTCATCACGGTAAAACTCAAACCAAGTATTCTCTATTATTATTATTATTATTATTTAAAAATAATAAAATGCATACACAATCAACTTAACATGCAATAAAAAAAGTATAAATATATTTTTGAAAGTTCAAATAAAAAAATAATAATGTTTACTAGTAGCTATTATCTATATTTAAAAAGAAAATATGAAGCGAGTCTCAAGTTGTTTTTTATTTTATTTTATTTTTTTTACAAAACAATCTTATTTTTAACTTTGAATTGGTATATATATATTGAACCAATAGTCGGACCCCTTCGTCAAGAATCACGTTAATTCATTATAAGATCTCGCTTTAAGTTTCAACATAACCGGTATGTCGGAGAACAACTTAATTGCTAAAATGATTGATTTGGAATAACATTGGTCCCTATTGAACATGAGACTTTGCTAACTTTTTTTAAGTGTTTTCCTTTTTTCTTTCTTTCTTAACATTTGTTTTTTGTTTTCCATCTTTCCTAGCATTTATTTATTTACTTTTATTTTTAGGTTTTTCTTATTAGTGGGGAATCGTTATCGGACACTAAAAATTAAGAAATTCAACAATTCATCTACCTATTAATTATCTAATTTTATTTATTGAAATAAATCCTAAAATTGACTAAACCAATTCAAAGAAATTTCAAACATTAAATCTAAATTGAGCAAAAATAAAATTACATAAAAAAAGATTCGGGATCAATTTATCTAAAGGTATTGGGTTTGTTTTAGGTGAGTGGGCCCTCACCTAATCAGAGCCGACCTCTCCTCATCTTCTTTTTTTTTTTTTTCTCTAAAAAAGATTACATAAAAAAAGATTCAAGGTTAATTTATCTAAACAAGGACCACTAGGTCGAGATCATCCTAGGCCATTGACTTACATGAGCTAGGGTTAATAAGCCTAGCTTTTCCTTGACCTAGCCTAAATCGCTCTCCTAACACAATTTCAATTTTTCCCGAATTCTTTCCGGATTAAAACACAATCCTCTCATCTTTTTTTCTCTTGCTTTCCTTCCTTCCCTTTTAGCAATCTTAGAAACCCAATTGAGATAAAAAGGATATCCCCTCGAGAATGACCTTTTTGTCACCTAAATCTATGTTTTCTTTATCTCTCTCTAATCCAAACCCTAAATTCCATCTATTCTTCTCCCAATCAAAAATCCCAAATGATGAAATCGCAACACTTACTTCTCCCTCATCTTTCCCCTTCGAGCAAGTATCCAAGCCCAATTCCTCAAGCCATTTCCTCTTCGTTCTCGAGCAAATAAAAAACCCTAATCAATTTTTCCAAATCCTCGCTTATTCCGTTTAAATTGATAAACTCTAGGTTTCATCTATTTCTTGAATCAAGCCTCAAAACCCAAAATAGACCAAGTAAGTCTATAATCCAAGCTTTTAAAGCCATTAGAACCTTATCCTCTACATCTTATTGTAAACGTCGAAGCACTAAATTTGCTTGTAGTTTCTACCTAGTTTCAATCACTAATTAAACCCGGAACAACCATAATCAAACCTCCTTATTGCTTTAGGTCCTTTAATCTATCCTATCTCATGAATCCTCTAGACCTAAATTACCCTCTTTCACAATCCAAACCTAAATTCAAAAACTAGATGATGAGTGTATAATTAGCATGATTTTTATACTCTATTACATTGAATTTTCTAGCACTTATTATATTATATTATTCTATTTAAAAACAATATGATGGTTTTAGGTTTTGCAAGAAAAATGATGAATCAAAAGAAAAATGAAAAATTAGAACAAGGAAACCAAAAACCTAAGAAGAAAAGAGAGAAACTTCAAGGAGGCTTAGAAGAGTCAAACGACCATGTGAAATAACAAAGAAAATAGTTACCGGTCTGTGTGACTTAAAGGAAGAAACTATATGGAGTCTCGAAGCATAGCTAGTCATATAGGCGAGTAGGCTTTTTACATGATTTATAGTGTAAAGCCACAAGTCCGTGTGGCTAAGGAAGAAGAACATCACATGGGCAATAGGCTTTTTACATGGTTTGTAGTGTAAAGCCACACTCTTGTGTGGCTAAGGAAGAAAGGTATGTATGGACGAAGTTTGGCTATATGGGATGAAGAATAAAGTTACATAACCATGTGCCTTAGTTAGTAAGGCATGAGTAACTTAATTTCCAAGGCTTCAAATCGTGTGATATCAAGCAACAAACCATGTGACTTTACACATCAAGCCATGTCATAATATAATGCCGTCACAAAAAGTGAGGTAACCCTATTTTTGGGTATAAATAGCAAAGTTAGGGTATTATTTATCATGTCTTCTAGCTAGCTCTTCTTTAGCTACTATTAATAGAAATTCTCTTTGTATTAGATTATGAACAACTAAACTCCATTCTTGGTTGAATCAAGTTGAAGCTTTTGGTTAGTCACTATGAGATTATTGATTTTATTTCTAAATTTATCTTTATTGGGTATTTTATATTTTTCTCGCATGATTGGTTCATAGCTGTATGATTAATTCAATTAGAGTACATGCTAGTTATTTATTAATATTGCTTATTGCTAGCTAAGTATTCAAGTCTCGTGTAATTGTTTGTCTAAACTTGCCTATGGTAATAACTAAGGGTCGATGATTAATGATTAATGATTTTTTCATTCAATTCCTTGGAAAATATAGAAATAGGTTACATTTTCTCTAGCGCTTAGGAAGGTGGCTTAGCTTCACCTATCTTTCTTATTTTAACACCGTTATTGGATTAAATCTATTTAGCGCTTAGTAGGTTGTTCAATAGCCAAGGAATTAATTAGGTATCGTATATTTAATTAACAACTAGGTAAGAAAAAAATGGAGTCAATATATATATTGTTGTCTTAAGGTAAATATTCATGTTTAGGATAAGTTAATTATTTAATCGAAGATCAGCAATCAAACAAAAAGTGGATACTAAAGTTCAACCAAGGCTACTCTCATACCATTATCGCTTATTACTCCATATTAGTTTTAACCATCTCAAACACACAAACCCCCTTTACATACAAGAACACCCAAGGCAATTGATTGATTCCCTTTCTTTGTGGGTTCGATCGTTACTTACCCTAATTACACAATTATGATTAAAAGCTTAGTAAGGACACATTATGAATTATTAATTTGTTAGCAGTATGACATTGCATCAAATTTTAGTGTCGTTGCTAGGGAAAGATAGTTCAAATTAACTTTTTCTTGGCATTCTAATTGTTATTTCCTTTAGTGATTGTAAAGAGAAATCATGACCGATCCAAGCATCAACCACACTCTTAAAGAATTGACCACCCCAAATCTGAATGTGTAACCTCTATGTATTGATTATCCCGACATTGAGGTAGATTTCAAATTAAAATCCGGTCTATTCCATCTCTTGCTCAATTCCGATGGCTTATCAAGTGAAGACCCTCATGAGTATCTAAAGGAATTTCATTTAGTCTACTCCTGTATGAAACCAATAGGAGTATCCTAAGATCGAATAAAGTTGAGAGTTTTTCCATTTTCATTGGCTAACTTAGCCAAAGAATGACTACGTTATTTACCAACTAGATTACTCAACACATGTGCTAAAATAAAGAGAGTGTTTCGGAGAAATATTTTCTCACATCTAGAGTTATAAACATCCACTAAGAGATATATGAGATTAGATAATATATATATATATATATATATATATATATATATATATATGAGAGACTAAATGGATATTGAGAGAGATTCAAAAAACTATATGCTAGTTGTCATCACTATCAAATAAGTTAGCAACTCATAATCTAATATTTTTATAAAGGACTCTTTTCATATGATGGAACCACGATAGACGTAGCTAGTGGAGGTGCTCCGATAGATAAAACCCCAGAAGAAGAAAAAAATCTTAATTTTCAATATAGCTACCAACTCACAATAGTTTAGTGTTCAAAATGATCACTCACCTCATCACAAAGTAGAGGAAAATCCTATCACTATATTTGAGTGACCAATGGTAGAATTAGCTTCTTTGGTGAAACAATTGGCGATAAATAGTATGCAACAAGTGAATGCATATGAGATCTACTCGGTAATAGGGCACACCAGGTGATATATGCCCTAGTTTACAAGAGGATTGTATTGAACAAGTCAACTTTATAAGCAAATTCTCGGGATGGTCACAACAAAAAGGATATGATGTTTATCCTAGATAAAGAGATAGCTCGTACTATAATCATCCATATGGTGCACAACAAAAACCTTATCAACCATCACTCCAAGAGTAACAAGCTCCCATCTCGGAGTCTAACTCATCTTTAAAAGATTTGATGATTGTGCTAATTTAAAATATTGCATAGCTTTAATCGAAAACCTTATAGTTCTAACAATAAACAATGACCAACTTTCAAAAGTTGGACACTCGAGTGAGCTAACTCACTACCACAATAAATGGATTGAAACCCTAAACTTCGGATACACTTTAAACTCATAGGAGTAAACCATTAAAAAATACAAATATCATGACATTGTAAAATGGGAAAGAGTTAGATGCACAATGTAAGGCTCTTTTAGTGGAGAATTAAAAAGTCATAGTAATGGAACTTGAAATGCCTTCAACGAACTCTAAGATAAACTCTCCATCTTTTATGAATAAAGATTTAGTTAACTCTTTATCTTTGTTTCTAAACAGATCTAACAAACCATTGAAAGAAGATGAAGATAAAGAAATATTGAATATTTTTTAAAAAATTGAAGTGAACATACATCTCATTGATACGATCAAGCAAGTCTTGAGGTATGTAAAATTCTTGAAAGAATTGTGCATTTCCAAAAGAAGGATGATAGAAAATGAAAAGGTAAGTGTGGGGAAAAATATGTCGATTATTATTCAAAGAAAGTTTCTCCCGAAGTGCAAAGATTCAGGTACATTCACCATTCCTTTTGTAATAAGTAACACCAAATTTTAAAAAGCCATGCTAGACTTAGGAGCCTTAATTAATGTTATTCCCTCCACTTATGTCATTTTAAAATTAAGGCCTCTAAAAGAAACTAGTGTGATAATCCAAGTATTGGATAGATACATTACCTACCCGAAGAGGTAGTTGAGGATGTTTTGATGCATGTTAACAAGCTAGTGTTTCTCTTGGCTTTTATATTTTGAAAATGATGGGTGGAAATCCACCAACATCCACACCCTTGCAATTGGAAAGACCCTTTCTGAAAATAACAAGGATAAAAATAGATATGCATGAAGGAACTCTAATAATGGAGTTCGATGGTGAAATAATTTCCTTCAAAAATGAAGCATCGAGGTATGCTAGTGACTTTCATTCCGTACTTGCTGTTGATATTATAGATTCTTTATCATAAGACATGTTTGATCTTGAGAATAAGGATAGGAGTTACAATCAACATGAGTTTGGAATAAATTCTTTTACATACTTTCAACTTAATATTTGATGATGAAACAAAAGAATTAGCGATGGCTCTAGATTCTTCACCTCCACTCACCAACATGTATGGTGTTGCTAAAATTGATTTACCTTTATCACACTCGAAATTGCTACCTTTTATTATACATGCACCAATTATTGAGCTCAAACCATTATCAGCTCACCTAAAGTATGTTCTCTTAGGAGAGAGAGAAACACTTTCGAGTAATCATAGTAAGAAACTTGACCACCGTTCAAGAGGAGAAAGTCATTTGAGTGCTTAGGGGACATAAAAACGTCATATGATGGACTATAATTGATATCAAAGGCATGCATAAAATAATTCTAGAGCGAGCTCTAAACTAACAAGAAAAGCTCAAAGGAGATTGAACCCTCGAGTGATGAAAGTAGTAAAAAAAATTATGAAACTATTCGATGTCAAGGTGATCTATCCAATTTAAGATATCAAGTGGGTGAGTCCGAGTTCAAGTGGTTCCTACAAGAGTTCAAAATGGATGATGTGTTTGCATAGATTATCGAAAGCTAAATGACATAACACAAAAAGATCATTCCCTCACCTTCATTCTTTAGATGCTAGAATGATCGATGAGTAAATTGCATTATCATTTTCTTGATGGCTATTTTGGATATAATCAAATTATAATAGCTCTAGAAGACAAAGAAAACACAATATTCACTTGTCTTTTTGGTATCTTTGGATATAGGGGAATGCCTTTTGGCCTCCGTAATGCCCCATCCACATTTCAAAGATGTATGGTAAGTATTTTTTTTTCAAAATACGTTGAGAATAGCATAGAAATGTTTATGGATGATTTCACTATGCATGGAGATTCATTTGATACATGCTTAGATAATCTATACTCGTGTGCTTGAACGATGCATAAAAAACTAATCTTGTCCTTAATTCTAAAAAATATCACTTTATGATGGAACAAGGGATAATTTTAGGACATTTCATTTCCTCTAAAGGAATTGAAGTTGATAAAGCTAAGATAGATATTATACAAAAAAATTTTTACCCCTCATGTGTGAGGGAAATTCATTTGCTTCTTGGTCATACGTATTTTTACAAAAGATTCATCAAGGACTTCTAAAAACTTCCTTACCCCTATGTTAATTATTATAAAAGGATGTTCCATTCAAATTCAATGAAAGGTGCGGGGAAGCTTTTGATAAGTTGATGGAGAAGCTAACATCGATACCTATCATTCGACCTCTAGATTGAAGCCAACCTTCGCGATATGTGTGATGCAAGCAATCTCACTATTGAGGCTATCTTAGGGCGAGAGGATTGGAAAGATGATACACGTCATTTACTATGCTTCTCAAACCCTCGGTCTTGCATAATGTAATTGCTTTATCACGAAAAAGAACTTTTGGTCATTGTATTTGCTTTTGATAAATTTAGGTAACATTTACTTAGATCAAAGGTTATTGTTTATTCTAACTATGCAAGCATTGAGATATCTCTTGTCTAAAAAGAAAGCTAAATCAAGGTTGATCGAGTGGATCCTTTTACTCTAAGAATTTGATTTGGAGATGAAAGACAAGAGAGTAGAGAATTTAGTTATCGATCATCCGAGCAGGATATGTTAACATTGTGAACTATTTGGTAAAGTATGAAATACCTAATGGTTTCAATAGAACCCATTGAGATAAAATAAAAAGTGATATCAAATATTATTTATGTGATGATTCGTATTTATGGAAATGTTATGCCAATCAAGTAATTAAGAGGTTTGTGTACTGCGTATGAATTTGAATCAATCTTGACATTTTATCATGCATATGCTTGCAATGGACATCTTGAGCCAAATGGAATAGCTAGGAAAATACTCAAATGTGGTTTTTCTTGACCAAGTTTGTTTCGTTATTCCTATATGTTTTGTAGGGTTTGTTAACGGTTTCGAAAGCAAGGTAATCTATCTAATAAAAATAATACCCTTGTCCCTCATTGTTGCTTATGAGATTTTTGATGTATGAGGCATTGATTTCATGAGACCCTTTTCCCCTTCATTTGGTCTTGTGCAAATTATCTTAGTTGTGGATTATGTGTCTAAATGGGTGGAAGCTAAGGCTAGCCAAACTAATGATGCTAAAGTTGTTATGGATTTTTTCAAAACTAATAATTTTTTTAGATTTGGAACACCAAAAGCATTGATTAGTGATAGGGGTACACATTTTTGCAATTGGGTGATGGAAAATTTGTTGAAAAGATAGCATGTGACACACAAAGTCTCTACGACTTATCATCCATAAATGAATGGCCAAGTTGAAATATCAAATCGAGAGATAAAATCGATCCTATAGAAAACAAGTAAACCCAAACCGCAAAGATTGGAATAAAAGACTCAATGATGCTTTATGAGCATATCGAACAACCTTTAAAACACCAATTAGCATGTCTCCTTACCATTTGATTTATGGAAAAACATGTGATCTATTGGTGAAGATTGACATAGAGCATTTTGGGCAATTAAACAATGCAACATAAAAATGGATGATGTAGGATAACAAAGAAAACTACAATTATAAGAGTTGGAAGAGTTGAGATTGGACTTAAAAGAGAATGCAAATATATATAAGGAGAAATTGAAGAGATTTTATGATAGAATGATTGTTAAGAAGGCTTTTATTGTAGGGTATAAAGTCCTCCTCTTCCATTCCAAAGTCAAGCTTTTTCGAGTAAACCGTGCTTTAGATGGGTTGGACTTTTTATGGTCACTAGTGTGTTTCCTCATGATGTAGTTGAAATCTAAAGCTTGAAAACTAACAAGGTATTTAAAGTGAATGGCCACCGATTAAAGCCATTCTATGAAGGATTCTAAGTACTACAAGAGGAGGTAATGCTATTGGAAGATCATTTGAGTGATGACTCGGAAATACCAATGTCAAGCTAACGATGATAAACAAAAGTACTTATTGCACCTCAATACTTCTTGTAAATTTTATGTCTTGATTTGATCTTAAAGTTAATTGTTTAATTTTGTATTTAATTCTTATCTACACTTGACTTGATTGAAAGAATGTGCAGCATAGCTGGTGGGGTAGATGAATTTGGGAAAAGTTTCCAAAGAACAAGGAGAGACACATGGGTAGAAACAAAAAGGCATGGTTTGTGCTCTAGATTAGGCACGAGTGTGTGTCATAATTTTTACCTCTTTCCTTCATGCCACCTCTCTTTTCACTACCAAAAATCCCAAATTTGTTCTCTTACCTTTTACTTTTTAATTTTTGTTTACTTTTCATCAAGATATGTATATATTGAGGACAATGTATGATTTAAGTGTGGGGGTATGTTTAGCTTTTGGGGTTTTTATTATTTTTTTCATGTTTTTTTTGTAATTTTTGTGTTTATTTTATACCTATATAAAAAACATTAAAAAAATTCCAAGTTTAGTATGATGTTCTTCTCAATTGATATTTGATGATTGAATTTAATGAAATTTGATGAGATTACTAAAAACTTTTGGGATATTATTGTTATAGAAATGCATGCATACTAGAGAGCTTTATGTGTCTTCATGATGGAATATAATTTAGGAAGAAATACTAACTTTGAAAGAAAAGAAAACCCTTTGGAAACTAGACTTAAACATGGTTTAAATATATGAGATTTTTTAATTTTTGTTTGAAAAAAAATTTGGAAAGTAATCCTTAGAAAATGTGGCCTAAGTAAATAAAAATTCTACTTTAATGATTTGGTTTGCTTAGTAACTAGGAGTATTCTTCAAAAATGTTTATCTTTTTCTCAAACAACGATTCAAATTATGAGTATGTAAAGCACTCTAGGTTGATGGCTAGCTAAGTAATCGGTTACCTTCATCATAAATGTTTGTAGTCGCATAAAAAGACAATTGATCACTTAAGGAAAAGATATTAATGCCTAGAAATGAAAAAGAATTTAGGGTACTTAAAATAGAAATTTTTTATTAGAGAAAATCTCGATTTATTGTCTTACTTGTAGTGGTGGAAAAAGGGATAAAAGTAGCGTTAGTGTTGCATGCCCGAATTATGTTTAGTTATGAAGATGTATAAATCAATTTAGAGACGTACATTGATATGATAATAATATCTAAAACATGAATGAGTTGATTATTGAATTTTATGAATTTTGAATTTAACATCAATGTTTGAAGAATAATCATACTGGTATGATATTTGTTTGAACGATTTTATGGGTTTATCATTTGAAAATCCTCACGAGATATAACTCATCTACTTGGGGAACCTAAGGGTTTAAAGGCTTGTTGTGAATGCTAAATGAAACGAGTGATTCATACGAAAATGGTTTAGTTTTTAATTTTATTTATTTTGCTTGAGGACTAGCAAAGTTTAAGTGTGAGGTTATTTGATGAGTGCATAATTAGCATGATTTTTATGCTCTATTCCATTGAATTTTTTAGTGCTTATTGCATTATATTATGTTAGTTAGGAATAAGATGATGATTTTGGATTTTATAAGAAAAAAATGAATCAAAACAAGAAAACCCAAAAACCTAAGGAGAAAATAGAAAAACTTCAAAGAGCCTTAAAAGAGTCACACGACCATATGAAATAACAAAGGAGTTCGTCACTAGTCATATACTTGAAAGAAGAAACCGTATTGAGTTTCAAGCATAACAAGTCACATAGGCGGTAGGCTTTTTACATGGTTTGCAATGTAAAGCCACATGCTCATATGGTTAAGGAAGAAAAGGTATACATGGGCGTAAGTTTGACTACATGGGATGAAGAACAAAGTTACATGACCATGTGCCTTAGTTAACAAGCCATGTGCAACTTAATTTCTAAGGCTTCTTCAAACTATGTGATATCAAGCAACAAACTATATGACTTTATACATCAAGCAATGTGACAATATAATGTTGACACCAAAATTTAACCCTAGTTTTAGGTATAAATAGCAAAGTTAAGGTATTATTTATCCTCTCTTTTAGCTAGCCCTTCTATAGCCATCATTAATAGAAATTCTTTTTGTATTACATTATGAATAACTAAACTCCATTCTTGATTGAGTCAAGTTGAAGCTTTTGGTTAATCATTATGAGATTACTTGGTTTTGTTTCTAAACTTATCTTTATTGGGTATTTTATGTTTTTCCGTATGATTGGTTCATTGTTGTATGATTAATTCAATTAGAGTGCATGGTAGTTGTTTATTAATATTGCTTGTTGCTAGCTAAATATTTAAGTCCATATAATTATTTGTCTAAACTTACCCGTGGTAGTAACTAAAGGTTAATGATTAGTGATGTTTTCGTTCAATTCCTTAAAAAACATAAAACTAAGTTACATTTTCTCTAGCTTCTAGGAAGGTGGCTTAGCTTCACCTATCTTTCTCATCTTAATGCTCGTTATTGGATTAAATCTATCTAACACTTAGTAGGTTGTTAAATAGATAAGAAATTAATTTGGTATCGTATATTTAATTAATGATTAGGTAACCAAAGATTGGAGTCAATATACATGTTGTTGCCTTACGATGAATATTCATGTTTAGGATAAGTTAATTATTTAATCAATGATCGGTGACCAAAGCTAAAAGTGGATACCGAAGTTCAACCAAGGCTACTCTCATACTATTATCTCTTATTACTTTATATTATTTTCAAGTATCTCAAACACATAAACTCCCCTTACACACAAGAACACCTAAGGCAATTGCCTTATTCTCTTTCCTTGTGGGTTTGACCCTTATTTGTCCTAATTATATAACCATGATTAAAAGCTCGGTAAGGACACATTATAAATTACTAATTTATTGATGGTACGACACGCCATAACTAGACCTAGAAAGGAGTGGGTAACCCTAGAGTTTAGCCCTCGTGAGCCACGTAAACCCTTCTTTTCTCACTAGACATACTATAAGGATGTATGAAATTATGAGGGATAGAGGTTTCTATGGGGTGGCAGTGATTTTAGAAATAGCTAACAATTATGAGGGTGCAAGTTGTAACTATGAATTGAAAAGAAAGTTTTTCTTGGGTGTCTACTTGATGGAGCTCGAGTGAGGAGTGTAAGGGCGAGTAACAACTACTATCCAAACTAGTGGAAACGAAGTCATTCTAAACCCAATAATTATAGATGTCATCTTCATGTCGTTAGCTCTAGTGCCTCCTCCTTCTAACTCTTGGTAAGAATCCGTAACTTCGCTTTTTATTTCTATTTCTATTTCTCTTAATTTCTTTTTCTTTATGTTTCTTTTCAATTCTACTCTTACTCAATCCCTTTGCCCTCTATATATATTTTTTTCAATTTCTTCCTTAAAAATCTCCCTCTCAACCCAAAAATTCACCCCTATTTATACCCGAGAGAGCCTCCTCACCCTAAAATCAATTCTTACCTCCTTGTAAGCTAACAAACCATTCTGAATGTTATGTATTTTGGCTCTACATGGACAAAGCAAAATGTGTATGTGTGTATGTGTGTGTTGTAGTGTGTTTGTTTATGCATTTGGTTTAGTTTATTTTAGAATGCATCGTGATAGGGGGATGTACATCGTAATTCTTTAACGAGAATTACGAGTATAAGAAGGGAGAGCTAGTAGCCTTATCCCTTCTAGCTCGTTGTTTTCAGTGGTAAAAGTGAAATAGGGCAAAGGACGGATGAATGCAAGAAATATCAAGCTGAATTTCGCTAGAGGAGCTCGGACGACGGAGTCATTCAGAAGGTCTAAATTGGTCATGTCGTCTAAATCTTGAGTCAATTTAGGTCCCTGTTTGTTAAATTTCATTGCAATTGTGTCATTTAGATTTATTAATAAAGTCTTTGTACATTTTAATTTCTTTAATTAGGTCCCTAGGTCATTTAATTGTGGTTTTGAATTTCCTTATTGATTCAATTATATCTCTAATTATCTCAATTTCAGTTTTGTTTGATTTGATTGCACCTCTAATTTTGTATTTTTGTATTTTTTATTTTTTGGTATTTTAATTATATATTTGATTTTTTTTCTTTTTCTTTTTTTGTAAATTCCAATAATAGACATAAAAATAAAAATAAAATACCTAAATAAAAAAAATGATAAGAAATGGAAAAATTTTTAAAAGTTTTGGGTTATGACAGCTAGTAGATGCAAATTCCTTTTTGAAGTAGATAACATCTCCTAGTTTCTTGGAAAAGTGACTAGAACTAAGTTTCCTCTCATGGATCTGATGACACAACCAACAATACTGTTGATGATGAAAACTTTATGGATGAAGGAATTGATATGTACTACAATTGGTTGGTCCATAATCTCAAATAATAATCTGAATTCCCTTAATAATTTCTTAATATATCTTTTTCAGATTCTTCAATTTGTCTTTGCATTTAGTCGCTACCAGCATACTTAAAAACCGTCTTTCATCATAATTCCTCAAACAAGTAGTACAAATAATTCAAAGTAATTTTTACCTCATGTCTCAAAGAAAAAAAACGGCACCATTTTCATAGACTTTTAATTATGATTGCTTGTTGTTAGGAATTTAATCCTACTTCTAGTAAATTAGATTTTGTAAAAAAATAATAAAACCAAACACACACAATAATCAAGAATATAAAATAAATCAATCACACACAATACTCATGTGTTAGCTAAATAAGAATAACAAAATTTTTCCTTTCTAGTTTCACAACAGTAATTTTTTTAAATTTAATTTCCTTTCTACTTTAATAATTTTTTTTCCTAATTTTGTTTTTCAAAATTATGCTAAGGTTCACTCATGGTTTGGATTTTTAAGCATATACCCAGCACATATTTAGTGATTTCTCATTGTCTGTGTTCCACATGTTAATCAAAACTTGTGAAATTATACCGTATTTGTTTCTTTTAATGATTGCTATTTTGATCCATTGGAAGACATTGGATCTTAATCTACGTACGTACGCAAGTAGCTGGCTATCTCATTTTCTAAATTCTTTTTGGTCTTGATGTGAGAACAATTTGAGCTCGAACCACAATTGTTACTACATCAAGTGTTCTTAATCATTTGGATAACAATTCAGGCTAGTTAAGGTAACATGGAAACCATGCATAATCATGCTTATGTTCTCTTCGAATATTTTTTCTGTTCCAATGATTCTCCATTAATTCATCATTTCTTTTACTTTTGGTGGAATAGATTTGGCTGTTGAGTGAAGTGTTTTAGCATAGGTTTCAAACAGCACAGTCTAAAATGATTCTCAATCACATGATATGAAGATTCTCGCAGCCCACTAACAAGAATCAAACTAATTAACTACTTCTCTAATATATGAAGATAAGTGTACTTGAAATGATAATAATATTTTTGTTTTTCTAATTGGCACGAATAAAGTCTGAGCCTACTCCCACCTATGACGATAATAAGAAATCCACATTTTCAAATCTATTAGCCGGTGGTATCTCTTGTTTTAGAGTAAGAGAATAAGATTCGTTCTAAAGTGCAAAAATGTGAGACCCCATTGTTTCTTATATTAAAAGTCCAACTTCATTTTAAGAGGCAATGATGGCTTTCAAATTCACTGGAGATTGATTGGATTATTGTTTTTGTCCTAGTTTTCCTAATAATAGCTTAAAAAAGAATATTTTACTCAGATCTTAACTAATTTTACGTCCAAAATATTAATTGTTACGTTATCTGTAAGTATTTTTTTTAACGTATTTTTTTATGATTTTAGAATTTTGTTGTGTTATATATATTAGTACATAAAATAGATGTATTGTAGATTATATACTTGCGATATAACACATTACGTCTTCTGCACCTACAAACATTTAAAGAAATCACACCGCATTTATGTGGGACCAAAGTTTAGAGTGTATGCGCAAATGAGACTAATTAAACATAAATATACTATTTTTTTCAAAAAAATTATGATGAAATTTGAACTTGGAGCCTCAAACTAATTAATTAAATGGGTTTTTTTTTCCCTACCACCTAAACAATTCATTTGAAGCTTTCTAGCTCTATCTTATGTTACATGTAATATAAGGGGAAAAAAAATCATGAATATGATGAAAAAGAAACATTTTATAAGCTCATATTTCACTAAAAAAAAAAAATCAATTAGCGCTGGTTTAAATTATAGCTAAATGAAAAAAAAACCGTCGCTAATTAAACTTAACGATAGTTTAGAGACAGATCCAAAACCATTGCTAAAAAGCTTCTTACCAATTTATTAGCAACGGTTCAAGGATTCCGTCGCTAATTTAGAGACGGTTTATCCATCGTTAACAAATTAAAAATCCATCACTAAAGAATGAAAAAAGTTACCAATTTAACGATAATTTTTAAAAAACCATTGCTAAATTTATCTTCTTTTCAGAAATGGTTTATTTAAACCATAACTAATTTTGGCCAAATTTAGCTTGGATTTAGCTACGATTCTAAAACCATCTCCAAATCATTTTTTAATGATATTTTCAGTCAATTATTTCATTGTTTACATGTAATTAATAAGTAATATATCTTATTTTCATTTTCATATATGCAATCCAATTTAACAACTACAATAGTAGTATCAAATGGAATTGTAGAAAATACAAATCTTTTATAATATATCAAATCCAATCCAATCTAATAAAAATTCAAACATCAAATTATATAAAATTGAATTAATATTTCAGCAAATAAAAATATAAGATCGATAAAAAAAGAGGTAGAAAAAGATGGTGTAATGAAGGGGCTATATGTCACATATCAATATTTTCATTTGACAAATGATGGTCGATCGGAGGATTGATGGAGGAATTATCTTTTGCATATTCAATAACATCTACTACATCCGTAGTATTCTCGCATACTACTCTTGATTATGTTGTTCTATGCGCTTTTAACTTTCTAGAAGTAATGTAACATTATCCTTTAGCTTCTAGATCTTTTCTTCTTGTCTAGCAATGTTGGCCTCCACTTCCTTGTGATGCACCTCAATATTAATATGTAACTATGATGTGATCGAACTAGAAGGTGAACTAGCATTTGAGTAATAATGAGAGGCTTGGAGTTGAGCTCCTACATTGTTTTCTCTTATTGTCTCCTCCTCTAACGACCCTCTTCAATATCTCGCTCATGTCGAAGTCGGGCGTTGAAGTATTTTTCGTCCCTCGACTAGCAATCTCATCCTTAAATATTTTATTGATAATTTTCTACATAATTGCATAAATTTTAATATTAAATAGTAATTTCAATAAGCTATATAAAAGTGGCATACGTATAAACTAATCTTATAAATTACTTACCTTGAGATTTTTTACCCTCCGATCGAAGAATACGTACTTATCATCAATATGTACTTATCATCAATCTTTTTTTAGTGATTCTTTAAGAACACTTCATAAGCATCGAGTTCAAGACCCAACTTCTTACCCTAAAATAAATATACTTAAATATATATTGATGTTGCAATGATTGAAAATCATATATATATATATATATATATATAGAATTTATCATGCGCATCGCATGCTCCCCGTATGTGACCAAACCCCCGTATGTCTAGATGGGCTAACTCCGATGCCACCCTTCTCACTTATGCAATTCCAAGTTGCTCATTCGGATCGGTTTTGAGACTCAGGTTTTGCCTATTCCTACTACCATACATCTCATATCTCTTGTGAGATATATGTTGGTTTTGGATGTGTCTTCACATGATAAAGAAAGTCGAATATTGCTTTTGTGTCGGACTTTGCCATGCTTTCCTAAAGCTTCAATCGAATTCTTGGTCCTATATAAAAAAAACTTCTACAAAAATGTTAAAAATGTGCATTGGTACATTTAAATGAACATTAAGTAACTTCATAGAAATATACTCGCCGCATAATAAATTAAGATACATATTACCTTAAACTCTTTCCAATAGAAGCCTTTAGTTTTCTTAGTAATTGACGTTCACATCATTTCAAATAGGTCAACATACTCATGGAATATCTTATAGATCCGATGAGAGCACACATTGGATGGATACAATCTATCAAATAAGACGATAACAATAAAATGAATGCATTAATATAATAATTCACCATAAAAAAATATAATAAAAAATATGCATAATACATACTCTTGTCATTAATGGGACTAATCGAATACGAAAATGGTACGTAGAGCCGATAAGTGCGAAAGACATACCGAAAGGAATATATGGCAACAAGCCATATGCAAGTACCTAATGGTCATCTTGTTAGGGCATAGGCCCTAATGACAATGAAAGTTCATAAGTGTCAATACATGGTCCAACTAGATGGGGCTTAGGTCGAGACATATCAAACAATGATAGGTATGACACGGGAGCCGCCAAAAGGAATGCACCAATGTCTAAAGGAGGGGACATAACCCGGAACGGAATCAAGACTTCTCTCATATCCACAATTATTGCCATTATCAATCACGACCCTCCCCGTCCGATTTGAGCCATTATACGCGGGAAGGTCCCCTACCACAAGGCATAACCTATATATTATCACATTGTTTAGTTAATCAAACATAACAACTACAAAACATCTCTATTACCATAAAAAAATTTAAAATACATCTATTTTAGGATCAATAAATACTTTCATAATTAAATTAAAACATGCACACATATATGTTACTTTAATAATTCCAATTAAACTGTGGGAAACAATCCAATCTTACCGCTAATCACTATTCTAGTCATCAATTTTATAGTTTTCATCTAAATCTTTATGTACATCCGTTTCAAATTCAACATCATTCTCTTCATTAATTTCATCATTTTCTAAATATATTAACAATCTAGTTGGATAAGTCAATGAATTATCTTCTTTGTCATCAACTTGAATGACATTTGTAGGGCTTTCATATCGCTTTCCTAAAATGATTTCATATTTTTTGAACCATAATAGGGCACATCCACCACCACCCTCAATTTTACCTCACATATAGCCAACCAATCACACATGATGCACTTCGATGTAAGATATATTGCATAATAGACTTGATGCATTTGTGTTGCTAGGATAAAAGAATTTGATCTATTCGACGTCTTACGACTATGTACCTCTACTAGTTTGTATCGATCATGAACCCTCATCCAAATGCCAGGTGAAGTAACATACAAATCACATTTGAATAATATGGTTCTTTTGATTGATAATATAGGATACTCAAGTTTTAATATATCGGTAAACCTACCGTAATAGTCATTTTTCTTAACATTATATTTAACTTATTTTACGCACAGATCCATTATACATTGTTGCTCTATATGAACCATGGGCTTCAATGTAAAACTTATGCATGTTCATAATATATCTTAAATATGACTTTGTTGTTCATAAGGGCCCTTTTGTCGGATCTTTAATACAATGGTCGGTGATCGAGTTAGGTTATATATTACTTGCCTATAAAGTCAAAATTCATTCTTTACTCGTTAGTATAACATTTCATTATTACATCTTACTAACAAAACGAATTCAAAATTAATAAGACTTACATATTGATGAAACCATGATGCAAAATCATTTTCAATCCGAGCGACGAACCTCGTGCTTTAATATGTCGAACTATTTTGATGAAGTTGGCCCACCAAATAGTTATCAAAAGAAAAATAATTTTAAGATTTTTAATGTCTTTATTATATATAATTGATAATTAATATCCGACGAGAAACCCGAGTTGTTTAAGTCATTTAAAGCATTTGTATTTTTTGTTATTTGTCTAGGGTGTAACATGTTTTAGGCTATTTTTTTATAGTCTTCATCTCTTTTTATTTTTGGCTACCGACAATAAAGTTTCAAGTCTTTTCTAGAGTTTCAAGTCTACTTTTTTATTTTTTTAGAGTTGACAATCGCATTTCTTTTGAAAGCATTCCTATTACTTCTCAATGGATGACTTTCTAGTAAAAAATTATATTGATTGTCAAACTAAGAAGTCTTTCTCGTTATTATAGAGACCGAAAGCATCATAATTTTCCATGCAATAAGGGCATGCTATTTTTACCTAAAGTACTCCAACCGGAAAATATTGAATATGCAGAGAAGTCACTTATCCATATGATAGCAGACTTGTATCCGAAAATTTTACTTACAAGACATATCATAGATAATCATACCGAACTTTTCGTATATCAATCGACTCTTTAATAAAAGGTCGTAAGTATACGTCTAGGTTGATCTTTGGATTTTTGATCCTAGGATAATTACAATTAAGAACATATATTCTTTTTTCATATACTTTCATGGTGAAAAATTATAACGCATTATAATTAATGGTCACGAAGAATATTATTGTTTAGATGGACCAAATGGTCGAAACCCATCGGTATAGACTCCCAATTGGGCATTTCTAATTTCGATGTAAAAAAAGGTCTCGCCATGTAAAGGAGTTAGAGCAATGACGTATGATGTTTGTCTCAACTTCATGTTCGACATGTCATTTCTTATCATTAGTTGTGGCATTCAATGTATACACCCTATGTAACCATAGGGTTAGGGGAAAATAATATATTTTTTACATGAAACATAAGTTTCACTAATGGATCCCCACTTAAGACTTTGATATTGAGGATGGTCATAAATTTATAAGTAATTCTCTTACCGTCTTTACTCCAATAAATCTTGCATCCATTTATACAAATTGTGGGTCCATTGAATTGATAAACCCATCAGTTCCACTAATTTTTTCGCACTATAAAAGTCTTCTAGCATACAGTTATCAACAAGCATAAACTCTTTCATAAGTTGGTATAAAATGTTTATAATACCTTTTCGAGAAATGATGTTTTGAGTTCGAGTGTAACAAACATTCCAATACGGATAATTATAAGTGATTTTCTAAACCAGGCAAGATTTTTCTATTAGATGCATTTTACAAATTATAAAATGCTTGGGTAGCAAGATTTGGAACTTCTTCGGTGTTAGACGGAATAAATGATAGACGGGCTGCATCCATCACCATTGTATGGTATGGATTGGCCAAAGGTTCATTAAAAATTTGTTCAGCTTGTAACCAAATTTCTCGAGTTATCACCATAAATCACCGACTCACTTTTTCCATGACGTCTCCATGCATAATACCTAAACATAAGACCGTATCTCATCAAATGGTACTTAACTACATTAGGATCTTCATAACTATGTGATGAATGCATAATTAGTATGATTTTTATATTCTTTTATATTGAAATTTCTAGTGTTTATTATATTATATTAGTTAACTAAGATCAAGATAATAATTTTGAGTTTTTTAGGAAAAATGGCAAATTAAAGCAAAGAAACCTAAACCAAAGCAAAGAGAAAAAAGGTCATCAAAGATGCTAAGAAGTCACATGATCGTGTGACTTATAAAGGAAAATAGCTACCGATCGTGAGACACATGAAGAAACCTCATGGAATTGAGCAAAAAGCACCACATGGATAGAAGCCTTACACACGATATGAGCAAGGAAAGCAATATGCCCATGTGTGTGTCAAAGCCAAAACACCTTTTAAGAGAAAAAAAATCAACACACAAGTAAAAGGCATTCCATACGGAATGTATTGAAGAGAGACATGCTTGTGTGTGTCAAAGGTAGAAGAAGAGACACGAGAAGAAGGAAATTACATAAAATGAAGAACAAACCCACAAGACCATGTACCTATGTCCATCAAATTGTGCGAGCACCAATTCTCCAAGGCTCCAAGCTATGTGAAATAGAAGAGCAAATCGTGTGCCTTACTAAGCAATCAGTGGGAGTATGTGGGACCGACATGTATATGATGTAACCCTACCTTTTAGCTATAAATAGTGATGTTAGGTTTTTATTTTGAGATTTTCACTTTTATCGACCACCATATATAGAAAATACTCTTTTGTAATAAGTTATGAACAACTAAACATCCATCTTGGTTAAAAAAAGATGAAACTTTTGATTAAATCATTTTGAGATACTACTTTATTTTAATTCTAAAGTTATCTTTTTTAAAAATTTTATGTTTTTTTTTTTTTTTTTGCATAATTAGGTTATGGTTGTGTGATTAATTTATTAGAGTACACACTAATTGTTTGATTATCATAATATATTGCTAGCTAAGTATTCAAGTTCGTGTAATTGTTTGTCTAAACATGATTGTGGTAGTAACTAGAGGTTAATGATTATAAATGCATTTTCCTTTAATCCCTTGAAAAATATAAAATTAGATTACATCTTTCTAAGCATCTAAAAGGATGGTTTAGCTTCACCTATCTTTCTCTACTTTAATACTATTATTAGATTAAATATATCTAGTGTCTAGTAGGTTGTTCAATAGTGAGGAAATTAATCAAGTATCGTATATTTGATTAACAAATCACTAAGAAAAGATTGGAGAAAACATACATGTTGTTGTCCTACGGTGAATATTCATATTAAGGATAGGTAAATAATTGAATTAAAGATTAACAACTAAATCAAAAGTGGATACGTAACTTCAACCAAGGCCTTTCCCATTACCGTTATTTCTATTTTTTTTCTTATTCATAAATTACCACAAACACAAACTCGACGTTTTTATCCTTTTGCATTACGGAACAATCGGACAATAGAAATCGTTAATTGGGCCCCTTCATTGTGGATTCAACCTTTGCTTGCCCTAGCTACACCCTTATGGTTGGGTTCCGTGAGAAAAATATAAATTAATTAATTTGTTGATGAAATGACATGTCATCACTATGGTTCTAACACTTTTTTAGTTTACAAGGATGTCATATTTTATTTTCATGCATACACTTAGATTGCCTAATGAAAAAAGTAATAAATTCATTGATCCCATCAATGGAACCCTAATTTAAAAAACCATTGATATATCTATAGTCAATCCATGAACAATCCAAATTTATAATTAGTTTTATCTCGTAAATTCGGGTAAAAAATAGAATAACTAATTATTATTATTTAAAAATTATGCTTTATACATCATACAAATGTTTGTTATAACTAATTAAAATTCTAACAAAATTTTGATGGAGTTTTCCCTACAAACTGGATGTTTGAATTAAAACCAAATTAATTATTCTTGTCCTCCCATCTCTATCGCGAAGCATTGGCGCGAGCCTTATACCTTCTCAATTATTTCCCTAGCGACGTCATATACCTAGGTGTCAACCTAATATCGTAGATCAAACAATTCAATTTTTTTCACATTTCAATAATATTCTCGATGAAAAATAAAATAACAAATGATTTCATACAAGTATGAACTACAAAATTACACCTTAATAAATAAATTTAACAACTAATTAAGTTTTTGTATCACTAATTAACTTATTTTAACACATAAATAACTTAATTAAATAAACTAACACCTAATTAAATTTTTTTAATTGGGAATTAACTTATTTCAACTAATTAACTTATTTTAATACTGAAATTAAAACCAATTAATTAAACTAACACCTAACTAAAAATTTTAACTAGGAATTAATTTATTTAATTAACAACTAACTAACTTATTTTAACACCAAAATAACTTAATTAAAACCAATTAATTAAACTAACACCTAATTAAATTTTTTAATTAGGAATTAATTTGTTCAATTAACAACTAATTAAATTATTGTAACTATTAAATAACTTAATTTAAACCAATTAATTAAAGTAACACCAAATTAAATTTTTTAAACAATTAAATAATTTATTTAACAACTAATTAATTTATTTTAACAACTAAATAACTTAAATTAATACCTAATTAATTAAACCAACATCTAGTTAAACTTTTTAAACAATTAAATAACTGAATTAATAACGAATTTTAACAACCAAATAACTTAATTAACACCTAATTAATTAAACTAACACCTAATTAGATTTTTTTAAAGAATTAAATAATTAAATTAAAAACTACTTAACTTAATTTAATTTAACAACTAAATAACGTAATTAACACCTAATTGATAAAAATAACACCTAATTAAATTTTTAAGCAATTAATTAATTTAATTAACAACTAATTAACTTAATATAACAACTAAATAACCTAATTAATTAAACTAACACCTATTAATTTTTTTAATAATTAATTAATTTTATTAAGAACTAAATAACTTAAGTAACAACTAATTAGCTTAATTTAGCAACTAAATAACTTAATTAACACCTAATTAACTTAATTTAACAACTAAATCACTTAATTATCAACTAATTAATGTAATTTAAAACCAAAAACTTAATTAAAACCTAATTAATTAAACTAACACCTAATTAATTTTTTAAAAAATTAATTAATTTAATTAACAACTAAGAAATTAACTCTAATAAGAAAATAAGCTAAACTAACTAATAATTAACAAACAAATAATTAAAAAATAATATATATAATTATTGAAATGAAAGGCGAAAAAAAAATTAGTTTATAGACTGTCAAAGGCAATAAATATATAAATAAATAAAATCGAAGGCAAAATCCAAGAATTCACATTGATTTAAATGGGAAGCCGACCATAAATGGAGGAAGAAAAAAGGGAGGAGCGAGTTGGTTGACCCACAACAAAGAGGAGGGAAGGGAGGAGGAGAAGAAAACGAGAGAAAGAAAAAGAAAATGGAGGAGGAAAAGAGAAGGGATGAAGGGAAAGATTAAGAAAAGAACGGATAAAGAGAGTATGGATGGTTTAATGGCATCAATGGAGGTTTTTAAGGGGTGTTGGTGCCGGCAAAGAATAGGAAGAGAGAAAAGAAGAAGAGAAAAAAGAAAGAGAGGTAAAATCTAATTTAGGGATTTTACGTTTAGTGATGATTTTCAATCCATCGCCAAACCTAAAAATCCAACATTTAAAAAAAAATCATTTTTCACTCCGGTATAATTATTAGCAACGAGCTTACAAGAGTGTCGCTAAAGCACTCGAAAAAATGAGATATTAGTGATGGTTTTTCATAAATCATCTCTAAAAGCCCCTATTTTTTAGAGATTATAACGAAATGGGTTTTGCTAAATTATCGTTAAAAACCCTCAAATTTTTTAGAGAATTTAGTAAGGGTCCGCCTAGACTATCACTAAATTCCCTAAATGCATCCATTGGGGGTTTTAAGGAAATTTAATGACGGTCTATCCAAACCGTTGCTAATTTTTCCCAAAAAGGTATGTTAGCATTGATATTAAGAAAAATCATCACTAAAAATACAAAAAAGCTGGGTGGAATTTGCGATGGTCCGATTAGAGTCGTTAAACACCAAAAGTATCCGTTAATGGTTTGGGAGAAATTTAGCAATAATTTGTTCAAATCATTGCTAAATTCACCCAAAGGCGCCCATTAGCAACTATTTCACATAAACCTACAAATACAAAAATGGATGGAATTTGTGACGATATGACCGGATCATAGCTAAATCTTCCAAATGTATCCATTTGGGGTTTGAGAAAAATTTAGCGATGGTATGTTCGAACCGTAACAAAAATGTATGTAATCTATGATGGTTTGACCAAACCATCACTAAAACCCCAATAAATTATGTTTTACCGAGGGTTTTGTCAAAAACTATCGCTAACTCGACTCCAATTTGCAATTTTTTTCTGAATTTGTGAGTTCTTTGTGATGGTTTTACAAAAAGTCGCTAAAAACCAACACCGTCGGCAAAATTAGCTATGGTTTACAAAGAGCATCACTAATTCTTATTATTTAGAGACGATTTTTAAATCGTCGCTAATTATGAATGATATTTATCCGATTTCTTATAGTGTTTCATTTGAAGCATATTTCTCAAAAAAGGAAAAGAAAAAAATTAAATTGTGTTTCTTATTTAAATAGCTTGACATAACATTAAGTGAAACGATAATGCAACCATTATCAACGGATACGAGTGATATGGTGCTATAATTAATAACATGACGGGAATGTATTTATTTTCTAGACAAGTAAAACTATATATCTTCAAAAGTCAAAATAATCGGGATATATATTTTTTATTTCATATTATTAAACTTTTAAGTTATTTGTGTCACGTTCGTTTTTTTCCTTCATTTTATGCATCTTTATATTTAGTTTTTTAATACTAGTTAGAATTCGATATGTGAAGATATCGATATTTTATATTTGAATATAATTATATTTTACCATGTGAAAATATCAATATTTAATATCCGAAACGTGAATTTTACTTAAAAGACATGACTGCACAAAGTTTTTGCTTACAAATGTGACACACGTTTTAGATATTAAACTAGTTATTTTGCCCACGAAAAACACATAAAATTATTTTTTAAAAATTATTTTAGTTTGATGTTTCGTGCTATATTATGCATTTATTAAAATATATTAAATCAAAACTAAATAAAAATTTATTCAATTTTATAATTTTTTAATCAAAATTTTCAATTTGACTTATTATTTTTTTATATTTTTCATAAATTTTTTATTAAAAAAATATTATTTATTTATCTCTATCCACAAACTAAAAAATTTATAGTAGTATAGAAAAAGTCAAAATCAATAAATTCTAACTAAAAACTTATTTTGTAAATTGTTTTTTCTAAATATTTTTTTACCTTAAAATTTAAATTGAAAAAAAATAGAGACAAAATGATCAAGGTGTAATGTCACAAAAATTTTCATAATAAATATCTTAAAATTTTTTAAAAGCTGTAATATCCCTAACTTAGGACCTAAATAGGTTGATGATATTATCCTCATGCCTTACAATGAATGCAAGACACAAGGCTTTATGTCCTTTTTTAATGTGTAATTAATTCTAGCTTTTTGCTATGGAAGCCCATTAAAGATTTAATATGTCCAACTTTTGCTTACAAATTTCAACCCAAAATACACTATGAAAATTGTTTCGTTTTAATATTTCATTTTAATAGTTTTAACCGAAATAACTTAATCCATGTCTCTTGGTTTTGTCAATTTTTTTTTCTATAAGATAGAGTAAATCTATCTAGCCGATACCTTTTAATTGATATTCTAACTTTTTCTTTCATTAATTATCATCCTTTATAAAGATTACTTGATTAGCCATATTATTATTAAACAAGTAGTATACAAGCATTAAACTAATAGAAACTATAACTATATACTAATATTTTATTACATAACTAGAATGTTCAAAATTGGTAGACGGGTTTAGAACATACTTACCCTTTTACATGAAACTAGCTTAGTACCACATTGTATATCAAAAGTGGTTTTGTCTATTTACAAGTCTACTCTCCTTTCCTTTTTAGCTAACCATCTCAACTTGTCTATCAATTTATTACTTTTATCATCATATAAAACAAGGTTGTCATACATAGTACATATACCGAATACCAAGAATTAACAATATAATTACATGAAGTAGGTCTAGCTTGCAGCCACATGTAAGATACACTCGGCAAAAAGACGTGGGAGTTCCCTCGGTAACAAGCTCCGGTGAGAACATAGCCACTATTCTTTATTATTCACCCCTACATCATAAGAACCGAGTGAGTCGTTACCTAATAAGTTAGTCATACATGCTATACATATATGCAAGTGAATGCACTTTAAAATCCTTTTCATATCCTTTCAAAATCCTTTTCCTTTTTCGGATGCATCTGCCGAACGTATATTATGCACAAGCATATACATGTTCAGCCCTCTTTTTCATTACCATTTTCTTCTATTGAGGCCTTTACCAATTTTCCCAACAAAGAAATTCTTTTATCAAGGCCTTTACCAATTCCCTCGATGAAAAAATATCAAGGATAAACCTTGATAACCTTTTCCTTTTCCTTTGAAAAATCATGAAGAAAAACCTTTTCATGATTTTGACATGCATATGTATTTAAATGAAAATGCATAGCCTCATGAATGAACATAATGCATGTCATAAATAAATGTATATTTATGCAATAAAATTACATACTTCAACATAATAAAAATACACATAATAATTCATTACCTTTCACTTTTCAATCCATGACATTCCATTCAAGATACCTAATTCAATCAAACAAAACATTTAACGCAATGTACCACAAAATATCACATTTAGCAACATCATTCGATCAATAAGGCATTACACCCATTTAATTCACTCATTACACATTTTTCATAAACATAGACCATCAAGAAATAAATACATACTTGCATGCCTTAAACACATGTAATACACATAATTAATCATGAAGTCATTAATTTAAATAATAGCATGTCTAACTAAATTTTTTTCCTAAAACCTCATATATGGTTGAAACCTTTGCTTCACCTAAGCTAGGTGAATTTTTCTTTCTAATCACTAAATTCACATACTAACCCATTTAATTATTCTAACTTCATCTTTTAAACCTTCCAACATCAATAACATATGAATCAAACTTCCAACCTTAATTTTCTTATTTGGGGTCGAATGTGCACCTAGCTTAAGCTAGGTGAATTTTTCACTTTAAATGCTATTTTACATGTTAAATCATCTAATTATACTTTAATAAAATTTATTTTATCAATTAAACCTTAATAAATCAAATGCACTATAAACCCTAATTTTTTCTAACTTGGTTGAAAATTTCCTCTTGAATTATGTTGTGTAGTTTTTTATTTTTGTCACTCGTTTACATGCTTAATTAGCTTATTCCATCAGCAATTTCAACACCTAAATCATTTTTCCCAATTCGCATGCTCAAGAACCATAACCCTAATTAGTTTAATTAATTCAATTAAACGTGAATTAGTTATGCAAACCTAACAATTTATGCACCATTAAATATACAACATCATCAATTTACTTCACCAATATTCAATCCAATCCAAAATATAATATTCATATACAAAAGTTTCCATCAACCACATCACACAAAATATACATAATCTTTCCACTAAAATCATTCAATTCATCATCAAAAAATAAATTCTTAGGATCAAGTGAGATTAACTTACCTTAAATGCTTTCATTTAATTCTTTTCTAATTGAATTTTTGTGTAAGGTTCCTCCCCTTTTTCTTCTTTCAAGTTTTAGCCTCCCCTCTTAAATTTTCCTCTTGTTATTTTTTATCCTTCAATTATGGTTGCAAGCTTGGTGGATGATTTAAGGATGAGTTTAATGTCTTGGTTGAATTGGCTTGTAATTTTTAGAAGTTTGTTGGCAAGAGTTTGGCGTATTTTTTTTTTTTTCATCATTTTTGCCCTTCTCCTACAAGCTGAATTTATAGCAAAAAAGGTAGATTTTTCCTTGGTTGGACTTTAATCTTGGCATTTCATTTAGTTTTAATCTCTACCATTGATTTTACTTTTAATCCTAACAATCCATCATCTAAATACTAGCTATCCATTTGTTAAATTAATAATTATAGTTAGTTAACGTGGGAGGGCGAAGTGGCAGATTTGGGAGAAAAATCTTGTCCAAAATGTTTATTTTAGTTCCTCGATTTCTCATACTATTTTATTTTTATCCTTACATTTTAACCCCTCAATATATTTATTTGAGGGCTAAAACTTTTAATTTTATGCAATTGGGTCCCTATATACATAATTAATTATTAGTATAGGTGTTCAAGACCCAACCTTTTTTAGATGATTTGACTTATTACAATATTATATTATTTATTTTATTAATAAAAAAGTCTTTTTATTAATTCTTGTTATTTATATTTTGATAGAATTAGATAGAAGTCCATATGATATATATTACACTAATGATTGATTGAGAGATGTGAGACAAACATTAATATACTTAAATAATATCATTAAATGTCCCAAGTCGTAGTGTTGTCAAGAATGGATATTGACTATATTGGGTAAGATTTATGAGTGCTATTCTCATGCTATAAGATAGTAGTAAGAAATCTCACACCTAGTGGCTCGGTGATGCCAAAGCAAGTACTTAGGTGATTAATATTAGAGAACATATCACCGGAATTGACTCGCCATGAGAACCTATTTGGTTTAGTTTATGGGAATCTCATACGAGATGGGTATAATTGATTATTTGATTTGAAGTCATCACGATTATCTCATTAAAGGATTTATGCACTTTGACACCTATTTCGATGAGCTCAGTCAAAAGTTGTACATGGGTGATTCATTGGGTATACTAGGAATCTAATGGAGATAGGTCGATGATTAAGATAGGACATGTTATTTTTTATATGCTGAAAGAGTTATCTTATTTCACTTGATAAGTGTCCGCTCAAGAAATTTGTGATCGCGGTAGGAGAAAACCAATAAAGTATAGTTGGTTTACTCTAGAGCTAAGACATTTAAGAATCGAAGAAAACTTGTGTGGTCATAATTGAACATACTATAAACTAAATTCGAGATCACATTATGATAAATTGATATGAGTATTGAATTATATGATAACCATGCTCGTGAAAAATAATTACAAATTAATTAATCCTCTTAAAAAATTGGGTAGTCATAATACATTGCTAAAGACTAATCTTGATTTATATATAAAGAGATAAAAAAAAAAAAAGAAGGTGTCTTTTATTCTTGATACAATGCCTACATATCTAGGAGTCTATTGAGTCACACGTATACATTTAAACATTCATATAATAAAAGAGAAGCAAAGATTCTAAAAAAGGTTTTCGGTTTTGAAAATTTCCTATTTTGAAAAAAGTTTCCTAAAATGAAAAGTTTCCTAATTTGAAAGTAAGTTACCTTAAAAGGAAATTAGTTTCCTAATTTAGGTTTAAGGATAGTTTGAGAAATGATTTCCTAATGTGAGCTTCCTAAAAATATTTAACTTAATTTATTTAGATAGTTCAAATTAATTGATAATTAATTAGACTAAAAGAGTTTAGGCCAATAGGCTTAATTTAAAAGCCTCGTAAAATATTTTAGTGAGAAGATAAACTTGAGTCCTATTGGATAAGACTCAAGATTTACAAGATCAAAAAGCTCACATGCATTGCAACTCCTAGTCTTTGAAGGACTTGGAAGCCGCAACATAGAGTCTTTGAAGGACTTGTTATCGCCACTTCCTTATCCTTGGAGGAAAAGGTAGCAAATACTTTATAAATAGGGAAAGAACGATATGGCAAAGTAAGTAGAAAATTAGGGAGAGAGAGGCAACATGATAGGCTGAAAAACAATACACACAACATAAGTAAGAAAAAAATGTGTTTTCTCCCAAAAACCCTAGTTATCGCATCTCTCTACTATAAAGCCAAAAGTTGTTATCGTAAATTACCTTATAGGATTTCTAGAGAAAAGTTAACTATGCAAGAGGATGGGAGCTAGCATTTTGTGGTTCTATGGCTTCTTTTGTGGGTATTTAAGCTGCATGGATTATCGATAAAGGTCGGATGCTTGGACGACTCTTTTTAGTAAAGACTAAATCTGTGATACAAGAGGTAATCATTTACTCATGCTCTTAATTCATATATGTATGATTAGTTGATTTAACGACTTAATTTTAGGAGCCTTAGATGAAAGAAATTTTTTTATTTTATTCCACATTTCTATAGGATGCATGATCCTTCATTAATTCCACACACTTCAAAAAATAATTTCTTTTCACAATAAATTCATACACTTTCTACCGTGATTTATTCATCAATCAACTAATTTTTATGTACTTATTTGGACATTCAAAATAATTATTTTGCATAAAAGTGCATTATTCGTGCACAAAAAAACTAATAAGATATTTAAAAAAGCACATAAAAATTAACCTAAGAGCATTGAATATTTTAGCACCCCTCTAGCAATTTTTCTATGCTCATAGAATAATTTTCATGCACATTTAAAATATGCAAAATAAGTATTTTGTATAAAAGCACTATTCATGCGCAAATAAGTCAATAAAATATTCATCAAACATAGAAAAATTATCCTAAGTGCACATAATATTTTAACATCCCTTTAGCAATTATTCTATGTACACAAAATAATTTTTATATACTTTGAAAATATATTAATTATTTATTCATAGATGTAAGCTATTACAAAAATTATAAAAATGTCAATTCATAATGAAATGAATAGTGTATCTAAGCATCGGTGAATAGTCCGAACGAGTTTAAATAAATAATGTTTCAAATAGTATAGTGAATGATAATCGATCGTTTTACTTTAGTTTTTTTGTTAATTAAATTCAAAACAAATTGAAATATTTTTTTTCTGAGGGAAAAATAAAAATAAGTTTCTTTATTTCATTTTAGGGTTGATTTGTTTTTTCTCGTTTTGCTTTTGGAAGGGTAAAGGATGGAATCGGACTTCAAGGAAACTTTTGCTTTAGGCCAACATCTTTGATCAGCCCTTTTTCTTTAACGACTTCGTGTCATGGACCATAAAGTCCGAGCCCAGTCTCTGTCTCTTTCAAACAACGTCTGCAATACACCATTCCAGATCATGCACGAATCTATTTGGGCCTTTATTGGAAGTTGTTGAAGCAGTTTGTCTAAAGCAGGATTTGGAAATTTTGTGTACAGTAATTTTGACTTAGGATCCAGTTGGTTTAAAGGTTAAAGAAAAGGATAAATTATTATTATTTTGAGATTTGCTTGGGAAGAGGTTAGAAATAACGTCAATTATATATATATATATATATATATATATATATGAACTGTGTCAAAACATTTGATTCCACACCAAATCGAACCCCTCCTAGCCCACTTTATTCCTTTTTTCCGTGATCTTACCTTATTATTTTTCTTAATCCTTAACGTACATACGCATTCTCAATTAGGTCGTACACCCATAAGTTTTATTAATTAGATCCCAAAAATTTCCCACATTTCTAAATGGGGTCCTTTCATCAATTTTTAATATTTTCCATTTAATGTGCTTTCTTTTTTGTTATAAAAGATGTCATTTTGGAGAAAATTTGACAAGAAAGTTAATGAACAGTAACAAAATGACTCAATTGAGAGTTGTCTAAAATATTTGGGACCAAATTGATTAAATTTATAGATTTTGTATCTAATTGAGAAAGATTATATAGATTTGGGGTTTTTTTACCCTAATATTTCCTTTTAATTATCTTTTGGATTTTTTTTTCTAACTAAATCTATCACATCCAACTAGGGATGACAATAGACCAAGATAAATACATATTAAAAATATTTAATGGTATTAAAGTGGTTAAAGATAAAAATTTAAATACACACTAATATGATTTCGGGATATGAGTATTTACTCGTTATCCTATTAATACATACTAATTTATTTTGATTTTTTTTATTAACATGTAGTGATCTAATTGTATAAATTTTAAAAATTAAGAATTAAAATATTTTTTCAAAAAATTTGAGAACCAAAAAACTTATAAAAAAAATTACAAAAATGTAAAAGAAAAAAAAACTTTTCTTAAAAGTTATAGAGATAAAAATAAATATTTTTTATAAATTATTTTTAATGGGTACAAAATGAGTAATAAATAAATAGGTAAACTAATATGGATCGGATATAAAGTGAATAAATACGTATATGATAATTTTTTAATAGATAATGGATAGATTATTTTCTTACAAGGATGGTAAAAAATTACATTAATAGAACATTGTCATTCATACATCCAACACAAACTATACATTTTGCAAGAATCGTAACTTTAGGAGATTTCTTGAAAGTTGATTCTCCTCCATCTGAATGGCAACACAATATTATCAGCCATATTATTCATTTACTTTTAATATTAATTATCTTTGTATTTCTTGTCGTAATATTAAATTTAAAATCTCTGTTTTAAATAAGACTTTTTTTTTCGATCATGGGTTCCAAAGAAGAACTAGAGAGAGTTAATGAAGTTTTGCCCCCCAACCCATCCACGGTACCCTCATCGCTACAATAAGAATTGCAACATGCAGCATATGTGCACTTCAAGAAGGTAAGGGCAGTGCAGAGGTTAAGTCCGGATATTATCAAGACAGGTTCAAGTTCGCTTCTTCAAGGAGATGCCCATGTTGATCTCTTATTCCATCTTTTGATGAGAACAATTTTGTCATTGTTTTCCAATAAAATCTACCAAGTGTGCAATGTTTGGATGCTTTTAAGCTGCGCAGACCAGTGTCAGAGGAAATTATGTTAGCTACCATCTATACATGAAAATAGTTTGAGGATCAATGAATCATGCCGAATGTACAATAATAAGAAACCCACATTTTTTTTTTTTTTTTTAAATCCAAGGTGTCCGGATCAGCTTTGCGTCACACCTCAATTGATTCCTAGAGCTCATTGAACACTCTGCAAGCTTAGTGGGCATGTAAGACATCGCGAGTGTGAGAGGCTTACGCAAAGAGAGTCGAACCCGGATGGTCCTCGGGGGATAAGCCCTCATTTCGTTAGACTACGACCTCAAGCGTAAAAACCCACATTTTCAATTCTATTAGCTGGTGGTATCTATTCTTTGAGAGTAAGAGAATAATATTATTATTCTGAAGTGCAAGTATGGGGAGACCGAATTTCATATTCAAAATCACACTTCATTTTAAGAGGTAATGGTGGCTTTTAAATTCGCTAGATATTTATTGGATTATTATTGCTGTTTTCTTTTGTTTTTTCTCGGAAACATGCATATTTAATTATTACGTTTAAGAAAGAATGAATATTTTTTTTTAACGAATATAAAATTGACAGGATGATGATTTTTGGATATTTAATAATGATGATGTGCTTTTCATACGGATGAAGAAGTAGTGGTCTTATCATGGTAGAGAAAGGTTTGATAGCCTTGTGTCCTTATAGAATAAGTCTTCATTTGAGGTTTAGATGATCCTCCAACGACCAATTAAAAAAAAAAACATAAATTTACTATTTATTATACTATTTCAAATATTATTCATACGGACTCATATGTATTATTCTTTTCATTATACAATAATATTTTTATAATTTTTAGATATTTTTAAGACATTTATTATGAAAAGTTTTTGTGACATTATACCTCATTTTTTCTTTTTTAAATATTATCTTTTAATTTGTATATATTTTTTATTTAATTTTGATCTCATTTTGTTGTTTCATTTTGGTCACTTTGATCTTTATTTTTTTCTCTAATTTTTTTAATTAAAAATTTTAAAGCAAAAAGATGTTTAGAAAAAAAATTTACAAAATAAATTTTTAGGTAAAAATGTGGATATAGATACATAAATAATTTTTTTAATAAAAAATTTATGAAAATATAAAGAATAATTAGTCAAATATAAAATATTGATTAAAAAATGATAACACCGAATGAATTTTTATTCAAATTTGATTTGATATATTTTAATAAACACATAATATATCATAAAATATTAAAATAAAATAATTTTTAAAAATAAATTTATTTATTTTGTCCGACCCGCAGCATAGAGCGAGTAAAAAAATTAATATAGTGCAAAAAAAGAGGAGATGCCTAAATAAGTTATAGTGTCTTTGTGTTCTTAATAAAAGTTGATAAACAATATGGTTATTAGTAAGAGAAGCAGAAACACAAAACCTTAACCTTTGGCTTGACGGGCCTTGTATGCACAGGAGTGTAAAACAATATATTGACGTGTGCCCAACATCTTCTCGCATATACTTGAAAAACTACGATTTTTTTTTTTTTTTTTTCTAGCAAAAACTCATATTTTACAATGCTGGCACACATGTGGTTGGTCTAGATATGATAGGGGCAATCAAGAAATTTTGCTTTAATTTAATGCATGTACTTTTTTTTTACTGTCAAGTAGGTGGAAAGACATTTTATCTATCCGATGTTGATTATCCTAATGGACATCATGGGGTTATGTCTATTTATGGTGATCATTGGAGAATCATTGGAGTCCAAACTTGTCCGAGACAAGACCTCCAGTTGGGGCCATAAAGCCTTGTGGTGATGCATGTTACATGGGCATATGAGTAGGCCCGGAGTTTCTAGACTGTGGTTGCTGGAGGAAAATAAAATCCTAAAATTTATTTTTTTAATTTTTCAGTGTTTGTTTCATATTTAAAAAAAAATTAATAAAAAATAATTTTTAATTAATGAAAAATGATAGAATAATTTTAAAAAAATGTTTTCCTAGTTTCAAAAGAGAAAAATATTTTCCTTCTCACGAGTCGTCTCGCTTTTACATTATTTAACTCTCTCTCGATATATTTTAACAATTTTTTTCTATCTTTTTTTATTTAAAATAGATCATATTAATTTTTAATTATTCCTTATCAATTATTATTAATTATTTAATTATTCTTTCTCTATCTTTACTAATATTTGATTTTTTTTATTTATAGATACATTAAATATTCTTTAAAATCATTTTTACACCTTAAAATTATTTTTATAATAAATATTTCAATAAATTATCTCTCTTTTTTACTAGTCTTAAACATTACCTAAGCTATAGTTAAATGATCGAAAATGATTATTACAGGACTATAATTTTTTGTAAAAATAAAATTGAAAGTAATTAATTCATCCATAATTATATTATTTTTTCAACACTATTCATTTGCAATTAAATCAATAATTTGTAATTTTAATCAATTGTAAAATTGTGTTGGTAATTGTAATGAATAATTAGTTACAAATTATTCCAACATTAATCTTTTGAGACCAAATAAATAATTATCTATAAATGATAAATAATAATTTATAGAATTATTTTTTAGACTAAATTATTCGTTCAATTTCTTAAAAAAATAAAAAATTAATTGAGTTACCAAAATAATAATGCTAGGATTACTTAGAATCTTTTTTACTAAATATGAATATTAACTCGATTTTGTCTCAAGTAATTTTGATGATTTGGTTTGATGGTTAAAAAAGAACATTTTATTTTTTGAATTAAAATTTTAGAGTTAGTATTGATGAAAATTTATTAAATTTTTCTAAATGTATTTTATATTATGAAATTATGAATATGTCTTTTTAAAATTTTCTCAAAACTTGTTGATATAACAATCACATAAGTTTTTGTATTTTAATTTTCCGTATCAAACAAACATTGAAATATATTTTTCAATAGTTTTTTCATATAATTATCAAACGATAAAAAATATGTTCTTGAAAAATAATTTTCTGAAAAATAGCTTACTCATGAATTAGTTTTCCTATAGAACTTGTTTATTTTCCAAACAAACATAGCCTTAGTGAGTGAGATTGATGAAAACTCTTTCTATCTAAGTTTCTTGGATAGAAATTTAACAATGTCCAAAGTTACGGGAGATCTATCATATTTGTGCTATTTTTTATTTGACCACAGTTGGTGTGTGTAAGGATTATTTATTACCTGTTTCTTTGATACTATGTAGTCATATGGGAAAATCAAACATTTTGGGAGTTGGTTCTTCAGAAATCGAAAAGATAGGACCCCTTAAGTCTTCACCATTCATTAAATTTTGTCCACATCATCTCCTTCGTAGGATGGATCATTATTCGCAGCTGGTCCATGTTGGAATGAGCCAGCCAACTAGGTTTTGGATTTTTGAAGTGATTCAAAATGAAAAATTTACGCCTCTTTGCATATATATATATATATATATATATATTGAGGTGGTGATATTCTTCTTTTTTTACAGAGGAAACAAATCCGGATCCTAACATTGGTGAAACAGTATTGTCTAGAGTTTGAGAAAGGTCTGTACCTTCTTTTATGCAAAAGATTCGTAGTGAATTCTCTAGGAATAGGTGGCTATTTTTTCCAATCGTTGAACATGGGATTATCCTGCAATATCCTTTCAGAAATATCTCAAAAGCTACTGAGATATATATTAAGCAAGAGGAATTTTAAGTAATAGTAGAACCAAACCCTCTTGCTGAAACCCCATTGAATGCATGTATAAATTTACCCATTTTCAACTTAACAACTTGGTTTCATATGGCATTTCATGCTAATGAACCTTGATGATATTATAGGTGGGGAAAGAGGGAAAGATTTGTCTGTTGTAGAAGAAAATGAGCCAGATCCGGTCAAAGATATAAGGATTAACTTAGACATTCCCACATTAGCAACATAGTAAGCTTCAATAACCAAAGCTTACTTCTCATGTGGCTAGAAAGAAGGAAACACAAGTGGCGCTACAAACACCATCTCAGACCTCGAGGATGTAAGTAAGAACTTTTACCTCTTGTTTTTTATTGCTAGTTGATATCTTCAATCCTTGATTTTTTTTTCTTGCAGTTTGACTTGGTAGCTCTCTTCATTATTGTAGAAAATCCTGAGTAGTTTAACATCCTTACTCCTAGTACATAGAAGACGTGACAACTAATCCTTTTGATGAAGAGACGAGATTGATTGAACAATCTATCGAAAGAGTTAGTGAGCTCTTAGGTGAAGGTCTCGAGGCATTGTTGAGCCATGCAAGGGTTGTTAACTTGAAAGAACAATGGGGAAGGCTTAATGGATGTAAAGATCTATTAAGCATCTAAAATCATTTGGAAAAGTTCTTGCTAGCTTGGAGTCTCAGCAATATCTACAAAATGGTTGTCATAACCCACTTTTGACTCCCCTAAATTTTTATTTTTATAGAAAATTAAAAAACAAATTGCATGTTTCATAGTTTCTTGATTTTTTCATAATTTTTAGGTATTTTTTTAATAAATTTTTAGGATTTTAGTTTCTTAGGATTATCTTCTAATTCTAATTAAATCAAGAAATTGAAAATCAAATTGAAAAATTTAGGCACAAATTAAAGATCATAAATATGTGAGGATCAATAATCAACCAAATCTCTATTTTCGACCAAACCAACTACCGCCACCACCAAAGAAATATCTCTCCCCTCTTAAAAGCCAATCCAACCTAAAATATCGAACAAATTTGACAATAATCAACTGAATCAAAGAGAAACTTGAATCATGACCCACTATGTAAACCTATTTCAATCTAAGTCATACCCATTTTTCTAGCCAAACCAATTTTTATTTTGGATTTTATGATATAGAATGACGGTTTGCTTTTCACTTATAATATTTTATGATTTTACAGTACTAGATGATAGTTTGCTTCTCACTTGTAATTTGAGTGGTGATCTATGATTATATAATTTCACGATGTCAAATGACAATTTACTTTCTATTTATGATTTGAGCGGTGATTTTATGATTTTACGATACCAAATGATGGTTTGCTTTCCACTTATGATTTAAGTAGTGGTTTTATGATTTTACGATTTCAAATGACGGTTGGCTTTTCACTTATGTTTTGAATTGTGAATTTATGATTTTACAATATCGAATGACAATTCGCTTCCCACTAATGATTTGAGTTGCAATTTTATATTTTGCAACATTAAACGATAGTTCATTTTCCACTTATAATTTGAGTGGTAATTTGATGAATTGATGATTTTTGTGATGTTGAATGACGGTTCACATTTTGGTTATAATTTGAGTAAAGATCTTATGATTTTATGATTTGCAAAATGATTGGTTATTAACTTGCTTTTCGATCTTGCTTATTTTTGAATGAGGATAAGACCTTGACCTAACAAATCTTAGATCACTCGATTGATTATCTTTTAATTTAATGAAAAACACACCCAAATAGTCATAGGCAATTTAGCATAATAAAAACTAGAAATGAATTTTTAAAATAGCATTCAATGTAGCCTACATCGGATAAGACATTGATTGGTGACTGTTATCTTCCTTTCATATAAACATCTCTTTACTTCTAATTTTTGAACAGACCAATCATTCAAATTTTCTAGTTAGCTTTAATGCTAGGTGATAAATTCTTCTTTTTTTTTTTTTTATCATCTTCCTATTTTATCTTGTCATCTCAATGTCTATCTACAACAAAAGACAAAAGGCAAGCATGATCAACTCATGAAAAACATCTCTCTTTTATCAAGAATTGATTCAGATGAAGATATTTAATCATGGTTTGATGAAGAAAAATAGCCTCTGAAAAAAAAAATCTTCTTTGTCATCTCTATAGAAGCAGAAATACAGATGATGTTTGTCTTGCCTGGTCCATATGAAACTAAGAATATTTTTATAGCCAGACGTGTTTCTTTTGCAAAAGTCCAGATTCTGACAAAGAAATATACTCAATCAATGAATGTGGTTGCCTTTTTTGATGCTAATACTGCTGCTTCTATTACCAATCCCAAAATTCTCCTATATTTTGTGGTGAGACACCTAGAGGGTGTTCAAGCAGGGATGACAATGGATTTGGTTTAAAATGAATTCTTATTTTATCCAATCTAATAAATACTTATTAAAAATATTCAATAGGTATTAAAGTGGGTAAGAATAAAAAAATACATATTCACTAATATAATTTTAGGACATGGATATTCATTTTTTATTCTATTAATACTCAGTTATTTATTTTGATTTTTTTACATATAGGGATTTAATTGTATAAATTTTAAAAATGAAGGATCAAAATTTTTTAAAAAAAACTTGAGGACAAAAAAAATTATAAAGAAACGACGAATATGTAAAAAAAAAATCAAATTTTAATGACCAAGGTATCAAATGCTGAGCCATTTGCCATCACAAAAATTTCAAAACGAGGGCTCATTTAGATATTCTTGGACATTCTACCAAGCACTTGTAATTTCTGATTTTCCTAGAAAATATCTTTTTATTGGATTTGATCTTATCATGAAATTTTGTGAAAATCAAATAGGGATACTGGGGATTGATCTACAACAACCATACTCTTTCGTGATACATATACCAAACCTCTTCTATATTGAGATCTTTGAATCTTTCACTCTGTGCATAATTCATACCTCTTGTATTGAATTCCATACAAAATTCCCTGTCAAATGCTCTCATCCGTTATGGATAGACCTTGACTTTTTATCACTATTACTTTCAAGGAGAATGAAGGCATCAATCCAACTAAAGCTACACACATGGGCATGAATCCAAACTTGCTTGCCCTTGTAGAAGCAAAGTTAGCTGAATTAAAAGCTCAAGGTGTTGTTGAACACACATCTTCTCAATGGGCTTGCCAAGCCTTTTATGTCAATAAAAGAGCCGTGCGAGTATGTGGAAACTTTCGACTTGTTATGCCCTTGAATATTTTTCTCTGGCAGATGTAAAGTTTCCATTTACAAGAAGGGAGGCTATGTTACAAAGACTTGTTAGAGACACTATCTTCTCAAATTTTGATTTGAAGGTTGGATTTTGGCAGTTAGGGATCCATCTAGCTTAAAGGTACAAAACAACTTTTTATTTATTTGTTTTGGTTAAATAATAAGGATGTCTTCGAATTAGATTTCATGAATTTCAAGAATAATTCCTCCTTAGACATGGTTAAGGGGCACTTCCCAATACACAACTTCGGATATTCTAGAAAAAATTCTTAGAAGTACTAGTCATAAGGATTGAATTTTGAATCTCGATTAATAAATCAACACTTATTTACCAACAAACTAACATCTTATAGTTAATGTTCTACATTTTCATTCATCATTATAAGTAAACAGTCATGGCGTTTGAACTAAAGAATGCTCATTCGGAATTTCAAAAGTCTATTACCATAAATTTTTAACCGATTTTCCATTCAGCTATTATCCACATTGATGATATTCTTCTGCTGCAGTCTTACTTGACCAATTCTAAATATGGTGTCATTTTATCTTAGAAAAAGATGCATGTTGGCAATCCTCCATTGATTTCCTAGGGATCACTTTATGTAATGGGCAAATCACTCTTCAACCTGACATTGCCTCATAGCTCAAAGACTTCCTAGATTTAAATTTATGTCCCAAAGAAGTTCAACAATTCTTATGAGTGGCCAATTATATGGCAGATTTTGTTTCTAAAATTGCCATTGCATAAATCCCTTATCTGCTTTGCTTCAAAAGGGTTCGCCTCCTTGGTCTCAATCTCACACAAAAGCTATCTAAAAACTCAAAGATCATGCCAAAAGACTTTCACCACTTCAGATTCCTTTGGATGAAAGACGCCTCTTATTGATTGATGTTTGTGACAATTATTGAGTTGTTCTTCTTGAAGAAAAGCCGCAAAAGAAATCTTTGTGGATAAAAGAATAGAGCTTTTAGACAATTATATTATCATTAGCACTCAACTCTCAAAGAAATCCTGATAGTTAACTGCAGCGTCGAAAATTTTGATTTCCACCTCCGTGGTCATCATTTCCTTGTTGAAATGGACATTTCCAGTTTTTCAAAAATGCGAGAAACCAAACAAAAGGTCATCCCTCACCCACAACTTATCTATTGAAAATAATGGTTTGATCAATACAAGTTTGATGTTATCCACATAGAAGGAAACACAACCTCCTCCCAGATGTCCTTTCCCGACCACCAAAAGTAAGTCTACAGATCCTCCTAATCTTTTGTCTCGAATTCAATCTCCATAATCCGAAACTTTGAAATTGATATCAAAGTCCTTGTCTTAAAAAATTTCTTACTCTTTCCATTTTCTCTCTATAATCCATCAATTTCATGCAATCATGGTTAGGACACGAGGCCATTTTGGTACATCATTTTCCCCATTAATCATTCATCTTGTCTATCCATTTTTAAATATCTTTTTCATAGATCATCTTTATGGATTTGATAATCTCGGATATTTCTTCTTTCTGCATCTAGCCTCCATATTGGTTATGTCTTGGAGAAAGCAAGACGTTTTGAGTTTCTTCTTCCATGTCAACTAGACCAGTATAATCGGCCCCCATATCTCCGTCTTTTTCTCTTATCTAAACGGTTAGAGAAATTTAATACTCTTCAAAATTGGCGATTGTCAATATTTCTAAAGCATCCAAAGATTATATCTTCATCACATTCAGAATTTCTTAGAACTTAATTTCTGAACTTGGACATGGAAGTTTCAATTCTCTGAGACTCCAACCTACGAACTCCAAACATCTTAAAATTACAAAATTTGTCAAAAAAAAAAAGTGATTTTTTGTAAATTTTTCTAGATTTTACATTTTGGTCTTCTAAATTATTACTTTATATAAAACATTACTTAATTTAATTAATATTATAAAAAGGTCCCTAGAATATTTTTTGCCGGATTGGGTTTTTTTTTTCATGAATTATTATTTAATCAAAATAATTTTTTCCCATGATTAATGGTTACTTTTTCTATTTTTAAAAATATTCAGTAACTAAAATTAAATATGCTTCTAATATAAATTGATTAAGCACCTCCTTCTAATTTGATTTTTTCCAAATAAATAATTAATTCCATGTATTTTTTATATATCAAAATTAAAAAAATTCCTAAGATATATTTAAATTCAATTATATATATATATATATTAAATTAAATAATTTTTTTACAATGAGTGTTAATAAATTTTTATTTTATGTTTATATTTTAAAATTATTTAAAATATTAAAATATAGATATAATAGATTTATCCGTAGCAACGTGCGGGTGTTGGGCTAGTAAATGCTAATATGCCATTAATAAACTATTCAGACCATGCCCTATTTTAAGTACCATTTTTGCAACCCAAACCTTCTTATATTAGTGCAGCCCAATATTTTCAACTCATTATGCCGAAAGGGAGATAATTACAGTATCAGTAAATTAATTTTAATTTTTTTCTCAATTAAATATATAAATTTTTTTCGTTCAAGTATACTAATTTTTTTCAAAATTATCAATCAAAGTACTTCCATTGATTTTTTTGTTAATTGATAATGTGTTAGCTATCCTTAAAATACTAAATTATAATTTTGTCATTTTTCTCAATAAAGTACATGAATTTTAATTTTCTCAAATTGAGGACATCAATTTTTTCAAACTACTAATCAAGTAGTTCAATAAAGTTTTTTCATTAATTGATAATGTATATGAATACCAAATTATATATTTTTCTCTTTTGTTGTAAGGAATTTTCTCCTTAAATTATTCTATCATTTTAAAATTTAACAAAAAATTAAAAAATATATATATTTAATTATAAAATCTCAAACTAAATTTAATAAGGCTTGTTGTTAAAAGAAAATCATTTAGTTTTTGAATGTGAAAGCTGAAAGAAACACAAATGTAAGATTTTTTATTGAAAAGATTTATTTGTGTTTTTCTTAAATTTTCACTTTTAAACCTAACTATTTTTTTTAAGCAACAACCTAACCAAGTTTAATTTAAAATTTTATAGATAAAGATGGTGTTTTTTAATTATATGTCAAATTCTAAAATAGTAAATTCATCTCGAGAAAAAGTTTTCTTCAACAAAAAAATAAAAATAAAATTATAATTTTGTGATTAATTAAAAAATTAATAAAAATAATTTACTGAAAGTTTTGAAAAAAAAAATGATATATTAAAAAAATTAAAATTTATATATTCAAATAAAAAAAAATGAATGTATTTATAATATAAGTATACGTGCAAACAAGTGTAGTCAATATCACCACGATTCACGATAATTCTATTCCATAAGAAGATAACTTCCACGAAGATTCTAGATATAGTTTAAAGAGCTTATCCTTCTAGGCATCGAAAGCACAAGGCTTAAAGATCATGGATATTTTTCTACTTGACAGCTGTGAGGAGGAGTCTTCTTTTGAAAACTTTTTACGCCCAATTTTATTTGTCATATTTGTTTTTTCTTAAAAAGTACTAAACTATTATAATATTATTATTGATCTCTAATAGCAATGATGTGAATATTCTAAGGACGTGATGATTTATGTTATCTTAGTATATACAATAACTTTTTATATCATCCTTTACCCCCATCTAATTTATTTACATCATCTAATTTTTACTCTTATTTTTATATCTCACATATATAGAGCTATTGTCTGAAACTTGATAAACCTTCTTAGATAACTCTCTATCGTTTCTACTCCTTTCTTTACTTTTTAGTCAAACTAGGTTTTTTACTTGTACTATATTGTTGGCTATATAAAATTATTTTAAAAAATTATTTCAGTTTAATAATCGGAGTTGTAATATGAATCTATAAAAATATATAAAATCAACGATAAAACAAATTATTTATAATTTTTTAATCAAAATTTTATATTTAATTATTTCTATATTTGTTTTTTTCATAATTTTTTTGTTAGAAAAATAATTTATTCTTATTAATTCATGGATTATAAAATAAAAAATTAAATAAAAATTTCAAAAAAACTTTAGTGTTTCATAAGATTATTTCGAAAAAATAAAGTAATAATTAATAAAAACTTACATAGAATTAAAAAAATAAAAAATATTTTTTTATTTTTATTTAATATTGATGAGAATATCAATTTTTGAAAGAATGTGAATTTAATTTTTATATATTTATTCATAAAAGAATGAATAATATTAAACCAAAAAAACTATATTAATTTGAGTCATTAAGTGGCTAAGCCAAAACATAATTTTAATTATTTAATTTAAAATATTAAAAAAATAAATAGTAAATGCCTAGTGTAGTAATAATTGCATAGTTAATTTCTAAAAAAACAATGATTCAATATTTTTCTATACATCATAACTATATTAAGTAGGTTAAGAGTTTTCAGGATAAAACAAAAAATACTATAAAAAAAACTAACTTGCAAGGAATATATTGAATAAATTTGAACTTAATAGGCTAAAATAAAAATTATTTCAAAACTAACTTCGATAAATTTTAATTGTATAAAGAATAAACAAATAAAACACATGAATTCTTTTTTTCCCTCCTTAAATAATTTTTATTTCTATGGTTAGTCCTTGAATATAGGCCTCATGTGTAGAGTAATCATCTCCTTTTTGTTTTCCAGATTTGACTTTCAATTATTAATTAACTAATTTGAGTTTTTTTCTAAAAAATCAAGAAAAAATTATTTGAAATACATTTTTAATTTAAAAATATATTTCAGAAAAATTATATATATTAATCATGCTACTATAATTTAAAAATTATATAAATCTATTTTTCAAAAGAAAATAATCATGTTCTAAAAATTTGTTTCAAAATCTATACATAAAGAAAAATAAATCAAAACTATCAGTAAATATAATTTTAAATTAATTGAATAAGAATTTTTAAAAAAATGATAAATTAAAGTAGTAAATTTAAATAATAAAAATAATTAACAAAAAATACTAAAATAAAATAGGACCAAATCACAACACAATTGAAGTTTGAAATGTAAAAAAATATATTAAAAAAATTAAGGATTAAAGTATTACAACAATATCATGAATAGTGAAAAAAATAATAATTTGTGAGTATATAAATAGTGTTATGAATAATAAAAATTTATTTTGTTTTAATGTTTTTTTATAATAACATTTTACGAGGAGGGCTAACAGAAGAAAAGAATAGTAGAGCAAAACAAGGAGGGCTCACCGATGAAGGAAAGTGCAAAGCGAAATAAAAAAAGGCAAAAGAAATGCAATTGTGCAAGAGCATTTAATTTAATGAGGAGGGCTGACCCATTCATGAAGGAAGTAGAAGACCAAAATCACACAAAAAGGAAATTGAAGGAAAAAAAAAAAAAGATATGCCCTCAAGAGCAAAGAGGAAAATAAATAAAGAAAAGGAATGGCAAAAGAGAAATTAAGGAGAACTAAGAGAAATAGAAATCAAGCAGCAAATACGCATGGACGAGTGAGGTGAAAAACGACTCTAAAATGAATAGGTGAGATGAAAAAAGACTCCAAACAGTAGACATGAGTCAACATGAATAAGGATTTTGTTTCTAAATGCACAATAAATGAACAGTATTAATTCCAATTCTTTTCGTTTCTTTGTAATGTATGCTAAGAGACTTGAGAAAAGCTTGTTTAAGATTAATATCATTTATGCTTCAAATGCCATAATACTGTTTAGAAATTTTAGTATAATGCTTTTCCAAATTGTTGATTTTGAAGGAGCAACACTTCATCTGAAAGTATTCTTATCAAAGTTGAGTTTGGTAGTCTATCCATTCACCAAGAAATTCTCTATAGAGGCCGCCAATGAAATCATCCACTAACATTTGCTTCATCATCATTTGGCAATACTCTCCAAGACTACCAATATTGGAAGTCACCCTTGTAATCTTGCCATAAACTTGGAGTAAACTTCAAATAGGAAGTCACCAATCTCAATCCATGTTGTAAATAATCAGGCATGGAACTCATAAAATCGATCCCTCCATTTTGCAATAAGAATGTCCAGAGCAAATCCTTTACCAGGATCCATTGACGTTATATGAGTCAGTAAGGGGCTTTTCAGTAAACATATCATCATAAGCTCCTTAGTTAGAAGGATGTTGCTCAACTGGTGGATTATGAACTCCAAAAGTACAGATTGGGCTCTAGCATGTGATGATTACGTACGGGTCAGCCATGAACACTTGCATTGAATCTGTGATGCTACAGGAGTCATCATACGTTTCTATTGAGAATGAATAAACACTTGTACTAGAGTTAGCAGGACCGAAGATCGAAACATTAAAATTGGAGGAGTAGAGTTAATTATCTAGGTCGTTTGACTAAGATATTCAGAGATGGGGTTGGAGAAGGTTTAGATTTCAAAAGGTGTTCCTTGGTTTGTATTCATGAGAGCCTTAAGTTTATGAGTGATTAAGCTCTGAATAGGTTTAGAAAATTTTGGTTTGTTCATGTCTTTCTGAAATTTTGAAGATTTGTTTTAAGGGAAAGAGGAGGTTGTATGAAATGGATGTAGGAAAGGTGATTGAGTGGATTTAGATGGAAATATTGGTTGAGGCAAAAGAGGAGTGATGTTTTTTTATTTACTGGGGCTGGTAAGTAGCGATCGTCATGGCTAGTTAATTTTTGGACGAACAATGAATTCCATTGAGTTTGGAGAATTTTTACTTCAACATTTTTGGCTGACATCAAAGGAGTATATGTAGCAGAAGTTACTACCATGTGCAGTATCTCAAAATGAAGTTGGAATCTTTTCAGAAATATGATAAATCATTTGATCTATCGAAGGCTAGGTTTTATGGAGTCGCTCTTCAATCTTCTCTGTTCCCTAAACAATGGCACTTATCATTTTGTTTTGAGCCAAAACATTCTTCGATTGCCAATTAACAACAGCATCTGACAAAGATTGGGATAACTTTTTGTGTGCCATCAGGATTTTGAGTGATGGAACTACTAACCTTCCATACCTATTTTGTTTTTTCTCTTTTAGAATGAGTTTTACGCATATTGAGATTTTATATAATTTTGATTTTTTTTATTGAAATCTTAAATTTTTTTCTATCCAATTTAAAAGTTCTACTCATATATTGTTGTTGTTTCAAACTCTAATCAATGACAACTTACTACGTGTGCGTTATAACCAATGACGACTTGCTACGTTACCAATTCAATCATTCAATTTTGGCCCACCATAACATATAGCAAACTGTCATTAGTTAGAACTTGATAGGTATGCTTACGTGGTATATTAAGGTCTAAAACAATAACAACATAAGAGTAGAACTTTTAAATTGGATTAAAAAAAAAAAAACTTAGGATCTCAATTAAAAAAAATAAATTATATGAAGTCTCCTTATGTGAAAACCCTTCTTAAAATCATTCTTTAAAGGAGGAAATTTTATACCATAATCGGGAGAGGTATCTTGAAACATAAAGCAAGGAAGAGGTTTTGGTGAAGGAGGTTGAGGTTTGAACAGTCTTGCAAAGAGTAGGAAAAATATAACAAGCTTTATTATTTTCATAGGATCGAAAACATAGTAGTCAAGTTTGCCAAATGGTTCTCCAAGCAAATCTACTTTTGGATCGCCGACTTCATACAACTCTTCTAAGAATTGTCGAGTCATTTTCTTCTTGTTTTTTATAGGATAGCCAAATTGATCATCTTCATAGTTTGAACCATATAATCTTTCATTATGATAGATGTCACATGAATGGACGATAGGATCATACCATATATGATCGTCGTCACCTCGTGGTTCATATACAAGGATTCTTGTAGCACTGAAAGGCCGGATAGTAATCTTTAAAGGTTAGCCTTCATCAATCATCATGGTTTCATTAACGAAATGGCCGAAGGAGAAGGTTTGGATGAATCTCCGAAGAGATGATGACAAATTCGTCATTTTGATCGATGAAAATGAGGTTTGAACTTTGAACTGGTTGAATTGTCCGGTAGTGTTTCTTATAATTAGTTACACAAGCATCTAGTAAAAGTTTTACCAATTCATCTTTTGAGTGTTGGGGTACGCAAGTGCATGTAGGGCTTTGGCCGGCTTCAATGGAGAGAAGTAGGGGGTCTTGAGTGGCTAGAGGATAAGTAAGATCAAAAGCATGATTTTTTTATTCGGTAAGAAAATTAGATATGCAAAGTTGCAGCATATGCATTACCAATCATAAGTGCCCCCGTGATCTAGACTTGAATATTAAGAGATCTAGAAAGATTGGGATATTTAAGAGTTATGTTAAAACTTAGGTAAAGATTGACATACAATGTTTCGCATTAAGTGTGATTTTATATTGTCGCTAGATAAACTTGTCAATACCTCGCAAATCTTTTATCGAAGATAACAATTCTAGATCCAACAAGGATACCTTTTCTACCATGAAAAGTGAGCAAGTTGTAATTCCTCAAAGAGATATGAGTCTAACCTTGAGCAATCCATAGTGGGATAAGCTCTTGTGGGAAGGAGAGGGTCGTAGGATGTTTTGTCTTTGTGGTGGAATTAAATGTTGATCAAACTTAAAAGTCCGGATAAATTCTTTTACATGGGAAGTTTTGGATTTGACAAGAGCCTTGAGAAGATGAAAAAAAAATGAATTTATGTGATTGCTTGTATAAAATATCCTATATAGATTTACTAACGAAAAATCTATACCATGAATTCTAGAAACCTTAAGAAGATGAAAAACTTTAGAAAGATAATCCAACCTAGATGCGTAACTAATCCTAAAAGAGGATGAAGATGAAATGGTGATTGCTATAGATTGGTCGAATTCATGACAGAGAGGAACGTTTATCATCGAAGTGAATTTTCTAATGGATAAACACCAAAATAATAATTTAAATACCTAATGTGTTTCAAGCTAATAAAGTCTCTTAGAGACACAAAATAGCTCCTATAATTATCAAGGTAAAATGATGTACTATTATGATGAAAAGGCTTCACAAAAAGGAAGATCCTTCATATGGCATTGATATTTGAATTCAAGACTATTTGAAAACAAAAAAGAGATACTAACACCAGTTGAGCTACATAATTAAAAAGAAACAAAAAGATTGAAAGATCTAGTAAACATTCAAGGCTCCATTCTTTTTTTTTTTTCCTATGGCAATTATCCTTGAGACAATGAAGCAATTTGGAACAAGATTTCCAGTACTATTTCAACCATCATTTCTTTTGTTTTTGTGATTGGTACAATATGTTTCAATATTGAAGCATTTCGATATTTCGTTTTGGAATCTTATATATTATATGATTACATGCATGTTAACGATTAATTTTTTGATAGTTTTCTATTGATTATAATTATGATGGATTAGAAGAGCTAAATAAAAAAAAATTCATAGAAAATGAATATAGCTAAATGTCACACACTTGTCCTTTTCCAAGCTTTCGTACAAAACATGGCTCACTTCTCTTTTAAGCCAAACCAAATCAGCTTTCTTCACATAAAGATGTCAAGTAAGAAAGTCACACACAAGAGATGTAAGAACACTTTGTATTATTTTCTTTAAAGCTTACAGCTTTAAGATTACATTTCCTTATATTTACGAATGTCTTGGCCAATGAAGACTTCACCTATTTATAGTCCTCCACCTCTTCAATAGATAGCTAAGATCTATTTAATCGATAACTATAATTGATTCTCTAGAATTATCATATCTAGATATTTACAAGGAATTATCTAGATATGTACAAATTAGAATAGTGAAGGACTCTCAGAATTCTCTAAGACATCCTAAAGGCTTCTTCATTGCTCCATAATCTTCTAAAGGATTTCATACTTATTTAGCATTTTCAATTGGCCTCTAGAAAAATTCCTCTTTTGTATGAGGGTAACATTCTCCCCACCTAATTTGATGACATCCTCAATGTGCCTTTATTATACTCTTCAACCTTCCATGTGAATTACGACAAGGCTTCGACGGGTTTTCAGCTAGCCTCGCTTTTTGGTAATCCCTTTCATTTCACATAATGCTCATTTTTTGATAGTATTCCATGACATCTAACTATGCGATCATCAAGTATGATATCAACTTCTTTGTCATATGAGTCAACCATTGTTGTAGATGTCCTATGAGAAACTCATTGACTTGGATCCTCCCCATCCTCGGAGTATGGCTTCGGCATATTAACATAAGACACCAAATGGATAATTAGCTTCGATGGCAACTCTAAGTGATATGACACATCTCTCACTTTGTGCACTACCTCGAATGGTCTTTTATATTGATGTATGAGATCTTTATACACCTTATGAAATGTCTTATGTTGTTGTGCTAATAACATTACTCGTCACTTTGTCACTTAGTTGGTAGGTGACATCTCTTCGTTTCTTGTCGGCTCACTTTTCATCTTCTTAGCAGACTTTGTTCAAATATATTCACGTCAAGTCCGCTTGCTTTTGCTATCTTTTAGCCATGAATATGTTGTAGGGTTGGTTTCTTGATACTTGTCACTAAGCACCATCATATGTGGAGAAAAAAGGTTGTTGGCTTGTAACGATCTGGAATGGATTCTTGCTAATAGACTCACTCATTAGTAAGTTATAGGAGAATTGGATAACATCTAGTAACTTAACACAATATCGTTGATTGGCACTCACAAAGTGCCTCCGATATGTCTCCAACAAAACATTGACCCTCTTGGTCCGCTCATCTATTTGAGGGTGAAAACTCATAGAGCAATACGGTTTTGAGCTCAACAAGTCAAATAGCTCGATCCACGACTTTCTAGTAAATTGAGGATCACAATCATTACTTATATGACAAGAATGTCCCAATACTTCACCACATGCTTGAAAAGTAGTTTAGCGAGTGTTATCGATTGTCACATCCGTTGGGACCTGGTATGAAAATAGCATGCTTGAAGAACTTCTCCACGACTATGATAATACTCTCAAAATTATTTGATTTCAACAAAGCCACTATATAGTCCATGGTAATTGTTTCTCATGGTCTCTCCGCGATAAACAAAGGCTGCAAAAGATTTCTAAGCACTCGATTTTCAATCTTGTCTTATCGATACAATAGGCATGTTCTCACATAAGACTCTACATCATCGCACAACTGCAACCAAAAATATGTTCCCTTCGATAAGGATCTAATGTGCTATCGTCCTAGATGTCCAACTCATATCGAGTCATGGCATGACTTCATCGGATCTCGTAATAGATTTTTTCATTTAGGCACATAAATTCTTCTCTTTTTCGTGTAGAGAATGCCATCCTTCTCCTAAAATTTTTTAGTCTTGCCCTCCACTTACAATGACTAACAAACTCTTAACGGTAGGATCATGCTTCATTCCTTTTTTAATTTTGACCACGATCTCCCCATCCACCTTCATCATGTGATACAATTTAACATTTCTACTAAGTACATCGGCCACCACATTGGTCTTACCTAACTTGTACTCAAAGGCATAGTCAAATGCAACAAGAAAGTTTAGCTATCAAGCACTGCTTCGACGTTAACTTCTTTTGAGTTTGAAAGTGACTCATGGTTACATTGTCCATCTTCACCACAAATTGAGACCTCGGCAAGTAGTGTCTCCAAGCACGTAAGCAATTAACCACTTGTGGTTATCTTTTTTCTTATACTAAATATTGATGTTTGGTATTATTTAGCTTCTCACTCTCGTAAGCTATAAGATGTTGTTCTCGTATCGACACACCACCTATAGCAAAATCAAAAGCATTGGTGTGTACCTTATATATCTTGGTTTGGTCGGCTAAGCTCAACACTAACTCCTCTATGATAACTTCCTTTAGCTATTCGAAAGCTTCGGCACCATTCACTCCACTCTCACGTCTTATTTTTCTTCAACAAGTCGGTGAGAGAGGTTACCTTCTTTGAGTAGTGATAAATGAAACAACGATAATAATTGACTAACCTAAAGAAAGAGCGAAGCTCGGGTACCTTGGTTAGCTCTTCTCAATCCAAGATAGCTTTGATTAAATAGCACTCATAAGAACCATTACTTGTCATGCACATTATCTTTGGCACATCTTCCGTGAAAATTGAAACTTAATAATACCTCGATTTCAAATCAAGCTAGGTGTAAAATCGAGCTTTTTGCCATTGATCGAACAAGTTAGCTATCAATGGAATTGAATACTTGTTTTCCATTGTGACCTTGTTTAATGCTTAATAGTCCATGCACATTTTTAATGATCCATTGTGCTTCTTTTAGAATAACACGGAGTTAGCCATAAGTCAACTTAGAGGTTGTATTTGTTTGACCTCTAACATAACCTTTAATTGTTTCCTCAATTCCTCTAATTCGGGAAGGCCATATAATAATGGGTTATGGTTGATAGCTTAGTTCCCAACACCAACTCTGTTTGGTGATCGATCTCTCTTTTGAATGACAACTTTAATGGCATCACGTCATCAAATTTGGCTAGCACATTGGTAATCTTTTTGGGTATCTCCGCACCTTCATCATCCATCGACCCATCTTCTCTCGATGTTGCCAAGTAGGTGACTTTCTTTTTCTTAAAGTCCTTCTTCACTTAAATAAATGAGAGATGCTTCAAGTTCAATCCAATATGCACCTTGGTTAGCACTATGCATTGCATATCTTCCTTCATAATCACTATTTGCTCTAAGGTGTAGGTACGACTTTTGATTGTTTAAAGAACTCCATGTCTAATACAACCTTGAAGTTATCCATCGTGACAATCATGAAATCTAGCATCCCCTTCCATGCACCTATACCAAGGCTTACTCCATGTGCTACGCCACAAGTAGGTTCAAGGAAAGCATTTATCTTCTTCATGTTGCTTGACGATTTGATCACCACTAAAGCGAGTCTTTTGGCCTTCCCTCTACCATGAAACTATGAATGGCACTAGTGTATAGCATGGTAGGTGTAGCCTTGCCATTTACATTCACATCATACATAAATTCATCTTTTGGTAGCACCTTAAACGAGGGCTTGACATTCGAGGCATTGAAAAGCTATAACGATCCTATATACTTTTCATGCTCGGAAGCATGTTTCTTCTCCATCAAAGTATTGAAGGCTTATTGATTTGGGCACTCTCTCCATTGATGCGGCTCGTTGCAAAAATAACAACTCTTTAGCTTGAATTCTCTCTTGTCATGCTCTTTGATAAAGCCTTTAGATTTGTATGTTTTGTCTTGCCCATCTTTATAACTTTTTTTATAGACTTCCTCACCTTTGTCCTTGAAGTCTTTATTAGGCTTGGAGGGTTCTACCTTTTTTTTTCTTTTTAATTAGAGATTCAACTATGGTTATAACTTCGATAAAGGTCTTAAACCGTCAACCTCACACTCTTATTATGCTCATGGTTGAAGTCCCTTAATAAAATCATATATGTGATCATAGTCGGATTCAAGCTACTTCCTAGTTCTTGTGACTACTCAAGCTATAAACATTGAAACATATTCTCAAACATCTTGAGTAAATAGTTCTTATATGCTTCAATGTTTATAGCTTATCCCATGCTTTTCCAATCTACTTCCTCAAAATAGAATTGAGCATACACGACTTCCTTGAACTCATCTCAACTAAGCAACTCTTGATTCCTCTTTTTAAGCTTTTAATGCTTTATACGCCACCATAAAGCAACATCTTTTGTATGGTAGAGAGTAACGATCTTGATGTGACTCCTATTTTTGCTCAAGCCCATTGTCTCAAAATATTGCTCCACTTGCTAAAAAAAATTATCGATTTCCTTGACATCTCACTTACTAGCACGGTGTCATGGTCTTGGCACTTTGACTTTTGACATGTCCCTTAACACCATACCATTAAAGATAGTTTCTTGACAATTTGCCCAATCTCTTCTAAGTTGTTCGAGAGTTTACTCATACCTAGTTATAAACTCTTGATGTTGCTTAAACATTTTATTCGTCCATTCCACGAAAGCATCCTTTTTGACGAGCACTCTCTTTGACACACCTTTCAACCGTCTTCACTCGAGCTTGGAGATCGGAGAGCACCTCACGTAGGCCTCGCTATATATAGTGTCTCCCCTCATCATCTCCCTTTATCTATTCAAGTCTCTCTTTAAAATCGACAAGGTGTTCCTCTACCCTTAAAAGCTGCTCCTCTAAGGCAACCAACATCACGAGACTTTCCTCTTCCCTTTTTAGGTTGAGGAGATATAGTCTCATTCTTAATATTTCTAACAATATCCTCGACACCAAAAGTAAACATGCTTACTCTTTTGAACACTTAACTAGCTGCAAGGTTAATTACACTAGATAGAACTCGGTTCGATATCACTTGTCACGAACTTGGTCTTTCTTAAACTTTCGTGCGACAACTTGACTCACTTCTTCTCTAAGCCAAATTAAGTCGATCTTCTCCATACAAAGTTGTAAAGCAAGAAACACACACGAGAAGATATATAAGAATTCTTTATATTACTCTCACTAAAGCTTACAACTCTAAGCTTACACTTCCTTATATTTTTGGATATTTTGACCAAATGAAAGTCTCACTTGTTTATAGTCCTTAATCTATTTAATGGATGGCTAGGATCTATTAGATCTAATTGCTCTAATTAATTCTCTAAAATTATTCTAACTTATATATATATATATATATATAAGTTAGAATAAGAAGAGATTCTCTAGAATTCTATAACATGTCTAGATTTTTCTTACACATCCTAAAAACTTTTCCAATACTCCATAATTTTCTAAAGGCTTTCAAACTTATTTTACGTTTTCAATTGGTCTCTAAAAAAATTCCTCTTTCGTGCATGACAGTAACATAAAGCATCATAAACTCACTTTCTATCCATCACCATATGGTCGCTTTTGCTTTCGAATTGCTGTAGCCATCAGAATTCACACGTGCGCACGGTATAACTAAACTCATTCCCTAAAGAAATAGGGTATCCATAAGCAAGATACAGAATTAGATTTGGAACGAAGTAACAATAACATATTCTTTCTGCTTTACTAGCAAACACTTGAAAGAGGTGTAACTCTTTTTATTTTATGAAAATAGCTTCGATTGCCAGCCATTATTAATCTTCACTTCTCGTTTTAGTTTTATTGTTTTTCCGTCACTTGATAAAAAAAATTGAAAATAGATGAAGAGAATGAAAAGCAGAATCGATAAAACTAGTGATCAGTGTTTTTAGTGTCACAAAATTTCAGTTATATCCTTGCGCATTTGGCCACACAAAAAATACGAGATGAGCCAAAACTTTCAACGACACGCAATTAGTTTATTTTTATTCCTTTTTCAAGAGAATACAAGTTAGACCAACCGTTACGATCGGAACAAAACGGAATTAAGAACTTTGATTTGGATTGCCCCGATGGGCACCAGGCGGCCACCAACAAAAACTTAATGAACTTCATAAAAATCCCAAATCACGCCTCATTTCTTCGGATGTATTTGTTTCCGATATTAACAAAGCGTTCCAAAAACTAATTCAAATGAAACACAAAAACGTTTTGCCTAATAATTAATTAAAGCATTCAAAACTTTTCTACGAAAAAAACTACTAAAATATTAATTTTTCAAGTAAACTCAAATCACAAACTCATCACAGCACCTAAATAATTTCTGCTAGAAATAAAGTCATTAATTAATGAACCATAAAATTTATGACTCCCTACTTAATCTTCACTTATCAAAATAAATAAATAAAAAGAAGGGATGGGGGAAGAAAAGTCCCCACTTCACTAAGAATGATGAATGGACAGAAATCATGCTCATCTCTAACGCAGCAAGGTTCCACATCTAAGCATCGCATAAATAATTGTAGCAATTTCTCTACAGTCAGAGTAATTTTAGATATAATATATGGAAATCCTTCTCCTAATCCAAAACACTACAGATTTGCATATTAATTACGAATGGAACTGTTAAGGATAATTAAACAAACTAACTAAAAAGAAGGTAATTAAACAAAATGATCAGAAGAACAAACAAAGCAAAGAACAGAAATTAAACCTCCTTAGTTTCATGTTCCATTACAGCTAAATCTCACCAGATCTTCCGCCCCGTCGCTCTCCACCACTGGCGTTGCGTTCAAATCCAAAACCCCATTCGCCTCCTCCTCCACCACAGCAGCCACCTCTTCAGGCCCTGAACCCTGGATCATCTTCTCCTCCTCGTTATTTCCACCACCATCAACCACTTCCACCACTTCAGCCTCAACTGCAGCCCGCCACCCTTCTCCATTATTCCCCTTCCGAAAGTACTTTGCTGCTGCCTGCATCCTCCTTAGTATTGCAAAGAACTCCTCCACCTCGTCCTCAGTCGCCACCGTCACCACCTCCTCCTCACCCTCCCCCTCTCACCTTCTTTTTCCTTCCTTGCTCGCTTTCTTTCTCCCCCTCTTTCTTTTCTCTTTTCCCTTGTCCATCTCTCTTGCAAGAACCTTGAACTTTTATGCCAACTTTGTAACATGGAAAGCTCAAACACAAGATACAAAACAAGGCATGAGAGAGTTTAAATTGGTAACGAATATATCATATCAGCCACTAATGCGTCGAATCTCATTACAACTCAGTTGTTAGAAACTTGATCAAAATTGCTTCTTCGTCATAATTGAAAATTATTTTATGTAACAAGACCATATAACAAAACTTGGGTCATAGTTTAATATTTCTTTTCCTTTTCCTTTTTCTTTTTCTCTTTTCGTTTTTTTGCAACTTCACTGCCTTAAGGACCGGTATGAATGTGATATAATAAGAATTTCCTTTGATATATATTAGTGGTTGAGGTAGATAGATGTCGAGAAATTATTGCTTGAAACTGTTTACTTGACAAAACCAATCAATTTATAAGAATTTATTCAAATTAAAGGGAAAAAGAAGAAGCAAAAGACTCGTTTATTCAAAGCTCAAAATTGAATACATCTATTTTGAAAAAGTTATATATTTATATCTAATTAATAATAATGAAATTTTTATTTATTTAATTTAAGATGTCGAATTCAAAGTCATAAATATATATAAAGATTATCTAGTGATGGATTTTTTTATTTAAATACTTCAATAAAAATTTAAATCTGTAATTTTTTGTAAAAATTTCATTATTATTATATTAGAAACTTATTATTAAGTCTTTTTATTATTTCTGTCATTAAAAAAAATATTTACATTGAATTAACTTCATTTATACTAACATATTCAGTTATTTTATGCCTTTTTTTTATTATTAAACATGTTCATACGCCTAAAAATAGTATTAATGGAATCCAATCAGACAATTGGATTGACATAAATCCCATCCATTTAATAATTTTCAACCTTTGAAGACTTTGATGAGGCAGCTAAAATGGTCGTTTTCCCACCGTTGATGCAGATATGGTCGGGTGGTGATGTCACGATGAGCTGGCGAGATAGTGTCATATTTATGGCGATCGATGAAATTACGTGATGCTTTATGCTGACGAGAATGCGTGTAATATCATTACAACGCGCGCATCGAACTGTGCTACGCGTGTATGTAAGGACATGGTGGGTCCAAGGGAATAGGTTTGCCTTGGATGCTCCCATGCCAGCACCGTGTAACCAAATCAAAGACTGAAGTTATATAAGAACTTAGAAGCCGCCCGTAGTTCATTGGTAATGCCTCAGTAAATTATCGGAGTTGTTACGAAATTTTATTATTTTCTTTTAAGTAAATTATCATGCTCCATTTCTTATGAAAAAAAGAAGAAGGAAACTTCTCGTGGTTTACATAAACAAATAGTATTGCTTTTATATGAGTTGACTTACCTGCTTATGCAGGTATAAGTTTGTGCTTGAAGTTAATATTAGAATCATATGAAGTTGACTTGTATGGTTATGATATTGATCAACTTTTGACACACCCCCTCGGAAAAAAAAAAAAAAGGGGCTAAACTAATGCGTTTCTAATCCAGAAACAGTAAGTTTAACATATTGATAAGAAATTATCGGTTTAAATCCATTTTTTAGAGTATTCGAATTAAAAAAAAAATCATTAAAAGAGAATGTCAATGGTGGTCAATTAAATTTATAGTGATAATACAACCTATTTTCCTATTTTATTAACTACTGATAAATAATAATAATAATAGAATAGAAAAATATCATCAAAAGTCCCTCTAAATTATCAGTTTGATCAAATTTAACTCAATACAATATATTCGATCAAATCAACTCATTTGTGATTCTAGCACGCATTAACTCCTCTGTCCATCCCTTCTTCTTTTTTTCGTTGACTACAAACCTTCAATTGACCGATTTGACTCTCATGATTGTCGCAAGTGTTCCCGATTTGATACTTCCGATCATAACAAATGCCCCTTGTTATAATAAATTTGAGTTTATATATATATATAATGTAATAAAAAGATTTAAATTAAAAGAAATTGAAATTAGAAAGAAAAATAAAGCAATTCGATCCCCTCTAAAACTGACATGTGGATTGCTAATTGTCCCTTGTACCTTGTGTGTTTTTATGATAGCAAACAATGTTATGTACTAATGTGTTTACTTGAAATGTTTTCTTCCAGGGATTGTATTACGGACTTTACAAAAGCTAAAGGACTTAGTCTCCATGTCAAAGAAAATAGAAGTCCGATCTAGTAGAAAGATTGAACGTGTGGTTTAGTTGAAAGACTAATCCTTCCAAAATTGGAATTTACGATTGCATTCATTCATGGAAATTAGAAAGTAAGTTGTTGCTGATTTCGGACAAGAAAACCAGAATATCTCATGCACTACGAAGTTGCATGCAAAGATTTTAGAATTATTGCAACTACCATTACAAGTTTAGAAAAGAAAGATTTTCTTAATTATTTCCATCCATAACAAGCAATTTTAATTTCCAAATATCTTTCAGATGCTAGAAAAGAAAACAATATGATATGAAACATAGTTGTTGTGATAAAGGAATGAGCTGTCAGACTCATCATATATATAATGAAGTTAAACAAGTCTGTAGAAGCTATATCATCTTCCGATTACGACAAGACAAGTCAATTAATGGAAGATTTAAAGATCTGAAGTACGTATGTATTTGATTCAGAATATGGCTATTCATGATGCTTTCCATCAAAGATCAAGCTATCCTTTCATGAGCTTAATTATAACCACTGAAGCATTAAATCAAGCGCGGAATGTTATTCAAGAAAAGATCATCTCAATATCTATCAAGAAACGAATTATTTCCAACTGCTTTATTCAAGAACCTACAGCGACTATTTCTTTATCATACAAAAATTTATTCACAGAGACTATATTCTTGAAACTTAAATATATATTGCCAAGTGTGATCTCTCGACTATCGTAAAAATAAAAAATATATGTGTGTGGAATCGTAACTCATTTTTTAAAAAGTAAAAATTAAGAAAAATTTAATACTGATTTTAAGAATTCTAAGTAAGGAGTTGATTACATAGCTGAGGAATACTAAAGTCACCTTAGTATGCACTCGTAATAAGGTTACCTTGTATTTCTAATTTAGCAAAATTCATTCATGCAAATTATCTTTTCTATCTTGATTTGCATGTTTGATATTTGGGTTTTTTTAATTAGTCTAAATGAGATGATTTAAAGACTTAAAGAAAATTCAATCTTTCACCTAAAATGTCACTGGATCGTTGAAGCCCATTTAGAAAGGTAACAATTAGGATTAAAAGCCCATAACACATTAAATCCTAATGCCATAAAAAATGTAAATAAATAAAATGAATATGGACTATAGCCCCAAGTTCACTCGTTTAACCATGAAAATAATAATAATAATAATTACAAGTTCGTATTGATATGAAAAAAAATAGACATAGCACATATCATTCTATATGCCACCTTAAAATATTAAATTGGGTCTAAAGCTGAATAATATTGGTCAGAGCTAAAATTCGAGCTAAATGCAAGAAGAAAAAATTGTTAGCATAAAAAAAAAAATTAACTCAAACCACATAAATAATAAAATATTAGTAAGAAATAAAAAAGTTTGTCATTGAAACAAAGTTGGTCTCAAGTCCTAAACATATTCCATCTACCCGACCTAGATTGACATCACATAAAATAAACACACAAAATGCAAGATACAAAAACATATAAAAAATCACGAGATCACAAAAAAATGACTTCATAAAAAATAAAATAGCCAATAGGTCTCCACAAGGTCTTTAACCTATAAATTCAGATTTGGATTATTTTAATTTTCTAAAAAAGAAAATTGCTAGCCTATTGCTAGTTTCATCATCGATCTATAGTTCATCGGGAACTTTTATAGAAAATTAAAATAATATACAATCAAGTCATTGCCACTTAACTCCTTTTTTAAAATAATAATAATAATATATAAAAATAAAACAAACTCTAAAAATATTAAATATTCTCTATCCAATAAAAATCACCATTTTATCACACATACACAACAATAAATTTAAATTGTAATTCTTTTAAATCTATCAAATAACATGAAGAATTCTCAATTTAAATCTTTTCAATTAAGCCTAAATTATACAATTTTAACTCAATTAATCATCATAATTCTATGTTAATCACATAATTCATATTGAAGAATATAAATCAATAATATAATTATACGATACATAAAAATTTGGATGAAAATTAAACAAAAAATGTTCAAGCATAGGGGTATAATTATGAAATCAAAAGTTCGAGGACCGAATTGAACATAAGCAAAAACGAAGAGAAAGAGACGGACCTAGCGTGTGTGGCGTATTCTCGAGGCGTCATATTGGCTACTCGTGTGCATGAGAGAGCGTCGGACATCGGATGAGTTGTGGACTCAGTGGAGCTAGCTTTGTCTCTTCCTTTCAATCACAATGGTATGACGCTGTCCGATTTCATCAATTCGAGGAGAGTGACGACGCCGTGAAATTTAGTCGTTGTCTTTGGCTTTTGATGTTTATGTTAATCTTTTTGGTTTTTTTTTTTTTTCTCTCCTAGGTAGTTGTCTCCTATTTTGTATGTATGTGTGCATGTCTTGTATTTATAGGGATGCTTCTACGGTTAATCTAGGATTTTTTATTCTAATTTTTTATTATAATTAATCGAGCCTAACCTAATACTTAATCTAGACACATTCCCGATCTAGGCCTAGTTCTCTCTCTCTCTCTCTCGTTTTTTATTTTTATTTATTTATTTTTTTTATGAAGGTTAAAATAGGGTGATGATAAGCTGCTTCTTCTTTACAATGCTTACACATCAAAGATGTAAAAAGATAAGTTTTTGTACATATTGACTTAATGAGCTTGTAAAGAAGATATGTGACAGAGAAAAAAATGACAAACTTAGAGAAACAAACCACTTATGGGTGATTCGACTTTAAAAATGAATCAAACATATAAATTTTCTTAGGTTGATTTGATTTTTAAAAATAGAATTATCTTAGAGTAAAGCAATCAAACGTATGATCCCTCTTAGAAAGACTTAACTTTAAAAAGAAAATCAATCAAATATAAGAACCATCTTGAAGGTGATTTGATTTTGAAAAATAAAATCAATAAAATATATGAAATCTCTCGGGGTGATTTGATTTTAAAAAAGAGAATCCATTAAATATACAAACTTTCATAGGGTGAAGAAAATCCATCAAATATACGAACCGTTATGGAGTGAAAAAGTATACGAATCCTCTTAAGATGTTGAAAGTTCATCAAATATACGACTCTCACAAGGTGAAGCAACTTTATCAAATATACAAACCCTTATAGGGTGAATAAATATATGAATCTTCTTAGATGTTGGACAATCTTCTTAAGAGAAAGATTGATCATCTTGACATGGTGACTACTTAGACTTTTTTGAAAAATCGATCATCTCGACATAGTGTCCATTTAGATTTTTTCAAACTCGATCATCTTGATGGAGTGACTCGTCTAAATTTTTTTTATAAAATTGATCATCTCAATAAGGTGACCACCTAGACGTTTATGAATGAATGACTAATACATAAAAGATATGATTGAAAAAAGACAAATTGGTTAGCTATTATAAGATGACTTCCTAGCAAATGGTTCACTATGACAGGGTGACCTCTTCGCAAATGGTTCACTAAGATAAGGTGGCCTCCTAACAAATGATTCACTAAGATAGGGTGACCTTTTGGTAAATGGTTCACCGTTACAAGGTGGCCTCTTAGCAATTAGTTAACTAAGATAGGGTGACCTCTTAGCAATTTTGGAATTTGGTCACTAGACAGGCGACCACTTGAACTTTTTTTTTGAAACTAGTCATTACGACACCGAAGTTTTTTCAAAAACTTAGTCATCTCAATAGGGTGACCACCTAGATCTTTTTCAAACTTAGACATCTTGAAAAGGTGACCACCTAATTTTTTTTGAAGTTTGGTTTACGATAAATAGCCCTAAAAGAAAAGTTTTGTCATTCTCATGCTTAACTTCTCTTTATAAGTGGTAATGACGAGTTATGGGTTATGTAAGGATAATACCTCCAAGAGAAGTCTAGGTCGCACATTATAAAACTTAACTCCTCGTCTCAAATTTGGAGAATTAGCTTAAATGTTGTGTCTTGATCTGCTACTTTGTTAGAGCTTCTAGAACAAATGTTGTTTCAGACTTGATTTTTTTGCTTTGCTTGTAAAAATATGATTTCATCCCTTATCATTGGGTCATGCTGCCCTTTAGTTAAAGTTATTGCCTTTGAATCATCTTCATGCCTCTTTTCTTATTGTTGAATTCTTGACGGAATGGTTTGTGTTCCTTTATCGGGCATGAACACATGTTGAACTATGTTTAACCCTAAGATGCTTGCCAATTGGTCATGTCGTGCTATTCTCATAATGTCTAAATTTTAATCATTTTATCATCGAAAAACACTTAATGTCATCTTTTTGCCCCTTGTCCAACCATTATGCCTTGGATCCAATTATTTTTTCGTTATCCACCTACCTCTTGTTTAGTTGATATATTGATAGTTATGTACTCTTAAATTGAAAACTAAAATACTTGAGCCCTTGATCGAAATTGAATCCAAAGCGAGCTTTTGTTCACCTAAGTTCCTTGGCCATAGAAAACCCTAACTTCTACAAGTAGTGCTATGGATAGCAAGTTCCTTCATAGGGGAGTTCACTTCCCTCGTTCAACCCCTACCTAGTTCCTCAACCCCTCATCGTCAACCTCCATTATCCCATCCTCCACAACTAATCCTTTACCGCAAATGAATAACGACCATAAACCTTCTTATACAACTCGTCACACTTAAAAGAATACCTACCCAACACTATTTTTCACCTTTCAAGATCACTCATAAACCTTCAACCACATATGAAGTGAAATAGCTATGGAGTTTTCAATAGTAGATTTGTAGTAGTCCTCTTTGTTATTCAAACACTATTTGGTAGCAAAATTCTCTAGAGGCCATCCACCTATCAATACTACTAGTGCACATATCTTGGAGCATTGGGGGCTAGCCGATAATCCAATGATAAGTTTGATTGATCCCAAACATGTATTCATTCGTTTGTTCTCTAGATAAAATTTCATCAAAACCTAGACCTATGATTCACATCCGATTGAAAATACCCTATTTTGATCGTTTAAGTAGGATAAGACATCCAAATCTCGATATGAATCATCAATGGTAGTGGTATGGGTAAGGCTTTTAGCTCTCCCTCTACCATTCTTTCCTTCGAGTGTTTTTATAGGAAATTGTTCAACCAATCGGTAACTTCCTACACACCCGGATGAGAGAACAACGAATGGGTCTCATCCCATGCATACTAAGGTTTTTATGGAAGTGGATCTAAAAACTACATTTCCATTTAGGGTTTAGATATCAGTTGGACATGACAAAAATAAAAGGTTTTGGCAACCCCTCCAGATTGAGTCCAATATAGCATTTTGTGATCATTGTTGATTGCGAGGTCATATGAAAACACATTTTCATAAGCTATCAAGTCCTATTTAATAGGATACAGTCCAATAACCTAATAGGGTTATTGCAAGACTTCATGCTAATAGACCACATAAAAATCAAATTTGGCAAACGATACAAAAGAAAGATAAGTAACGAGCTTCTACCGATATCATTTTAATATATAGTAATACGTAATCATAGATACCCAATGATACTCCTAATACAACTAATCTAAAAGGTAAAAAGATTTTAGTTTCTCCACTATTTATGACACCTCTAGTAGATCGCCTGTGTGATACTTGAGGGACGGTTTCTTGCTTTATAGGGATTAACTTAACTCCTTCAGTAGTTTTTTATTAGTATTTTTTTAAGCCCAATTACAAGAAGATTAGAGAAAGAAAAAGATCAGATATAAGAAAAGATAAGAAAAAAAAAGATTTCACAATTTAAAAACAGTAATAATTCAAATGTAGACATCCAACCTACTACGGCTATGTTACGGGAGTATGCAACGATAAATTCTTTTAAAGCTATGTATGGGCTACTTGAAAGCAGACTTGGATTACGATACTCTTGTTAAGTAGGTTGAATCTAAACTCTCCCCATATATAGCTTCTAAAGGTAAATTGGGATAGAAAAACTCGATTGAATCGAATATTAGGACGGATTATAACTATTAAAGAAGTAAGGCAAATCGATGAATAAAAAGCAAAAGAAAAAATTACTAAGGAGCTTGGTTCATCAAAGTGATAAGCATATGACTAGATTGGATGGAGACCATAATGGAAAATCCTTTTTCTCCTTACCATATGAATAAGTCAATATGGAATTTGAGGGGTGCCTATGCCCTAGAAAAATGAGATACCTAAGACATTTAGTATGAACTCATCGAGTCTCTCTTCTTATTATTCTAGAACCCAAGCAATTGGGTGATAAACTTGTTAATTTTGCTCAATATATGCAATTCCTAAGTTTTGCTCATGGAAACCCAATTAACAATCACATTTGGATTTTATGTAAAGATCATTTTACAATGTCTATTCAGTTTGTTTTCTCATAATCCATGACCATGGAGATCAAAGATGCGATTACTAGTATAAAATTTCTTTTATCAGCTAGTCTATGCAAGTTGTGATAGGAGGGAAATGAGATATTTATGGGATAAACTTTATTCACTTCATGTTTCTTTGTCGTAGGTTATTGAAGGCAATTTTAATGCTATAATGGATTCTTCGAAAAAGCTAGAGGTACAAGGGTGTGGTTCTATGTTTGCCTTTAATTACGGTATTCAATTGTTGGGAATTTAAGATATTAGTTTCACATGAAGTAAATTCACATGGTGTAATAATCAAGAAGGTAGGTCTCATGTATAGAAGCATTTAAATAGAATGTTTATCAATTAAGCTTTTCTATCCACTCTTCTACGTCTATCATGTGATCACCTAGCTAGAATGCATTCTAACCATTATCCTCTTTTTCTATCCTTCTCAAATAATGGTCTAAAGCTAGTAAGATTTACTTTCAAAAAAATACGATCTTATAAAGACTTCTTCTCTTTGTGTATAGTAAGTCTGGAATACCACATACATTAATACCCTATTCCTTAACCTTTATTTGGAGTTAAAGGCTTTGAGGTGAGAAATAAAGACATGGAATTGAAGAGTTTTTAGTGATATTAATGTTAAAATTCTCCAAGTAAAAAATGAGCTGATTCATGCAGAGGCCTTATTACAAAATAGATAGACTAAGGAGAATGCTAAGAACACCGTTGTAGTTAAAGATCATCCGGTGAAACTTGTTGAACAAGAGGACTTCAAGAGAAATCCAGAATCAAGTAGTTAGAAATAAAGGATCATAACACTACTTTCTTTCATACTCGTATCTATAATAGATTTGTAAAAATAAAGTTCTTCCTTACCTTAGAAGATGACATAACTTATGCGGATGATATTGTTATTAGCAAAGCTCGCTATGGAATATTTCCAAAAGATATTTTCTAATGACTATACAATAAAGAAGGATTATTTCTTTAAGGTGGTTCCATTAATTATAACTTCATCCTAAAACAATAGCTTACTTGCCACTTCTACTAACAAGGAAATCAAAGTAGTTGCTTTTGAGATGGATAAACTAAGTGTTCCCGGTCCATATGGATTTACTAGTGTGTTCTATAAAACCTATTGGGCAATCATCTATAATGATATGGTTAAAGAAATACATGATTTTTTCAATATAGGGTAATTTTGAAAGGGGTAAGAGCTATAAATATGGTCCCGATTCCTAAATGCTCTAATCGTATTCACTTCTCAAACTTAACGCAAATTAGTCTATGCAATTTCTCCTATAAGATATTATCTCGCATTCTTATAACTCATCTAAGTATGGTTCTTTCAGCCTTGATTTCTTAAGAGCAATATGGATTTGTAAAAAGGAAGGCTATTTATAAGAATGTTGCTCTAGCACGAGAGTTGTTTAATGACATAGACAGAAAAGTTTTGAAAGGTAATATAATCTTAAAGGTAGATATGACGAAAGCTTATGATCGATTAGAATTGAGCTTCTTTCTCAAAGTTATGTAAAGATTTGTTTTTTCAACCCAAAGGTGTAACTTAATCTTCAATTGTTTAAGCAATTGCTCGGTACTTATTAGTCTTGAATTCAAAATCATTTAGTTTTTTCAAGTCCTTTCTAGGGGTGAGACAAGTGACCTCTTATCTCTAGCTCTTTTCATCATAGCCCTGAAGGTTTTTAGTCATCATTTGAATGCTCAAATAACTAATGGTTTCATCTTTCTCTTTTATATTGGTCAACGTAAGCTTACCGCCACACACCTCCTCTTTACTCGATGACATGTTGCTATTTTGTAATGAAAAAAATATTGATAATATAATATCTCTTTTAAATAATATGCCTCTATCAATGGCCAAACAATCCACACTTATAAGAGTTTTCTTTTATGCGGTAAAAAACTTCTAGCTAACGGGAAGAGTCTTTTTGGAACTTGGACAAGATTTAATCTAGCATTTAAGACACCGACATACTTGGGCATGCCACTTTTTAAAGGTTGGTCTCATGTGGAGTTTTTTTCTAACCTGGAGTAGAAAGATAAGGAAAGACTAGTAGGTTGGAAATGAAGGCTTTTATTTATAAGAGGGAAGCTAACTTTAATACGAGTGTTCTAACTTCTATTCTCATTTATATAATGGGTGTGCTACCTATTCCTAAGGTCAATGTTTCTAGAATACAAGGATACATTTTAATTTTTTTTTAGAATAGTGGTGGAGACAATAGAAATCATTAGATAAGCTAGAAAAAGCTTTCTTTTCCTGTGTAAGAAGTTAGTTTAGAGGTTAAGGCCTTAGAGGAAGTTATGTAATCATTGAAATGGAAATTAACATGGGCTTACCTAACTAGCTTTTCTCCATAGAGTTCCTTCGTGGTGTCCAAATATGAGGAGCCTTCATCATTAGATCCCCTAAGCTACAAAAAAGGATCTTTAGTATGGAGAACTTTACTTCCTCGGATTAACTCCCTATAGATCACTCAATCTAAGTAGTTAACTCGAGCAATATTGATCCGTAGAAAGATAAATTATGTGAAGTCGAATTACCAACTCCTACTTCGCCAACCTAGAAGTCTCTATAACTCAAACAAAATAGGACCCCTCAATTTATATGTTTTTACCACTACAAGTAAGGTAGAAGCTAGATTTATTGCATTTAGAGGATAATACGCCGGACCATCTTTATTACCTAAACTCAAAAATTGGTTTGTTTAACACGAAGGCTTACCATGAAGCTCATAGAGCCATTACACCTAAATTTGAATGGTGGAATAGTTTATGAAACAAATGGTTGCTTAAGAAAATTTATGGTTTTATCCGAAAGTTTTTACACAATGTGTTTGTGGTTGATCACAACATTCAAAAATATGGTATTTCATTGGTTTCAAAGTGTTGCTATTACATGAACATATAAGTAGAAATTAGAGAATATTTGTTTATTCATGGTGAATTGATGAACAATCTTTAGTGTTTTTTTTGGCAACATTTTAAATGTTGCACTTGGTTCCACATCGGTTAGATAATTGGTATCATTTTAGCTTCCTAGAGGTAACATTATTTCATAGAAAACTTTCTTTTATATGATTGTATTTAATTATATTTTATAGAAGTTATGACTAGCCGGAAATAAATTAGTTTTTGAGGAGGTAGATATGAATATGGTTTCGATTAAACATAAGGTGCTTATATGGCTCGGTGAACTTACAACTTTGTTTCTTCGAAGCATGAAATTTCATTTCACAATAATCTATACATTAGGGCTTTGGATGTATAGGTTCAAGCTAACCTTCTTAAAAAAGGAAAATGGATCAAATGGCAGCTTCCTCCCATAGGTAAGATAAAACTAAACATAGATGGAGTTTTGGGAAATAATAACTATCCTAGTGGTGGAATTCTTAGGGATGAGATGGAAAACTTAATTATGGCATTCTTTAGAATTTTTGGAATTGGAATGAACTCCAAATGTGAAGCCTTAGCTCTTTTAAAAGGCATTATGACGAGTCTCTCATAATAAAGGGTGATTCCACTTTGGTCTTAGGAGGTTTGTCCTGCTACTCTATGTTTCCTTGGTATCTAGCATACATTTTTAGAGCAAGCTAGGCAAACATCCTTATTGATATTACCATATAGCACATTCATAGGGAGGGGAATATGGTAGTCGACGAGCTTATAGATTAGGCATTCTAACATAAGTCTTGTAGGATGTTATTCTCGATTAATGTTTTGCCCATTTCTTGTTGCAAAGCTATTTCGGATGGTAGGTTGGGTTTGTATAATTATTGATAAGGTTTTAACTAGTTTTATCTACCCGATATTACGAGTTTATTGTTTAGAGAAAGTTTAATGTGATTACTAAATTTTTTAAGTCTTTTAAGGTACTTTTATGTAACTCGTTATCTTTTTAGGGTTAGGCTTTTTTGTCCTTTCAATATGTTGGACTAGGTTGAATTTGTTCCCTCCTTGTATTTTCCCATACTTCTATTTATATATTCCTAAGGTACCACCCTTGTTCCAAAAAAAAAAAATACTCTTAAATTCTTGTCTTTTTTGGGCAATTAACCGTAATTAATGTTATCCTTGATGATTTATTTATTCAACTCTTTAGAAGGTTTTTATTTATTTATTTATTTACAAATTTGGTTTAATTTAACGACACCGTTGTGAAATAAATCATTTTGTTTTGAACCAAGTAGTCAAATTTAATGGTAGTTTTCTTAGCAATCTAGATTATTACAAAGAAATCTTAAAAATATGCAACAAATAGTATTCTTATTTATGAATTGTTTAATTGATTGGTCATAAGCTAAAATATATCATTTAAATACTAGGTTGCAACCATGTTTAGGCTTTAAAAGAGTTTTTTTATAAATAGATATCCTTTGGTGCTCTTTGCAAAGTGATCAAAAGTTTGGTCGTATTGAAAGTGAAAGGCTCGGACGGTACTTTTATAAACTATGAGGTCATATTTAGAATGGTTTGAGCCCAAAATATGGTTTGAAATGATTGTCTTGCCTTATCTTTTCTTACGATTTGATGCCATAAATAATGATGTGAAACGTACAAGTGGATTAAAAAATTATTCTTTTTTTTATTATTAAAGATACAACTTATCATCCTAAATAACTCATTTTAATTAAAAAAGACATTTAAAAACACGTAACGTAGGTCGGTGTTCGGGTCTCAAAGAAAAAGGTATAAAGGCTCAAAGTATTTGAAGACTAAGAATTAATTTAATGATCACGAGATGTTTCCTCTTGACTCAATTGCTCTTGCGAAATCCTTGTTATTGTTATTGACATCTCTTGTGAGTGCTTAAATAGTGCCTTTTGTTTTTCTATGAATAATGGTTTTGGCAAATTTATGATTATCTTTTTTTTTAGGGATAAACATAATATAAGTCTCTCATGATAATTGTGATTATGGCTCTACTTTTTATAAATTTGTTTTGTTCAGAAGTTATTCATCTTCGTATTTCAAGCATATCCCGCCCTAATGTGGGGTGATCTAAGTCTTAGGTATTTATTATAAGAAATTACTAAAGTTTGAAAAGGGACTGCAAGGGATTTGTATGATGATCATTTGTAAAGGATATTCCAAAGATGTTCTTTTCTCATCTCAAAACCAATTTGCTCATGCCGACAAATTTTAACTATTTTGAGTGTTATTTTGAGAAAATCAAGTTTGTGATCACTTTGTATATGTTTCATCATCATTTAGAGCATCAAATTATTAATGAAAAAACCTTCTTTACATGAATGTCATTTGAGGTAAATAGGTCGTGTTTTGGGTTTTGAGAAGAACGATTGCCCTCTAGTAATTGCATGACATTGTTTAGAATTTGACCAATATTAAAGGTATCTAGTGAATGGATTTATCATCATATTCCTTCTCTTTAAGGATAAAATATGATGCTAAATAATATTTTACTATGCATATTTTTAGATTTCAATTCAATAATATAAAACATGTAAGAAGAAAATTTGATCCCATTAAAATATACCATGTAGTTTAGTAAGAACCAAATAAAATATTTTGATAAATGATGTTTGAAAATTAAAAGAACTCAATTTGCAAAGCATTGACCTATGTCGATCTTCCGTGATCTTGAATATGTTCGATCAATATTTTCATCTCTTGTGTTGGTAATAGTATGGTTCGGTAGTGGATTGATGTTAATGTTTGGTTTGTTGTTATCCTAAAAGATCCAACCATGATTAATTTAGAGATTGAATTTTTCTCTTCAAAGCCATACAACTCTTGATACTATGCTCTACTACACCGCAGTGGTAGTCATTATTTTTATTAAGCTTGTACCAATACGAATAAGATGGCTGAATTGGATCAATAGGGATAGGGACGATCTAACCGATATTGTTGAGATGCTTGAATAACTCATTTGGAGACATAGAAAGAAGGGGTAATATATCTTGATAACTTATGCTTTGATTGTTTTTAGATGGAGGCATCGGTTAATAATTGAAAGGTCGTTGATAGTTTGAAAGTGATGTGGATACATTGCCTATTTCATCACGAGTAGTGTTTATATAGGAGATGCATATAAATATGGTGCTTAATTATTTATATTTCTTATCTAGAAAGAGTGATGGTTTGGGCGCCATTGATTGTTCCACCGCCCTTTAGGTTGAAAATTGATAGACTCCAACCGATGAACATCATTGTCTTTCTTCGTCGCTAATGTTGATCTTTTTTGAACTAGTTTTTAAAATCTTTTCTACCACTACAATAACCATTACATCAACAAAGTTAGGTGATGAATCATTGATAAGATACTTAAAATACGTAGTCTTGAAAGTGTTGATAAACATAGAGATTAGCTCCTTTTTACTCATGGGAGGATGGATTTAAGTAGCCACTTCATGCCATCTCCGATCATACTCCTTAATGGGCTCTTTCATCGTCTTTTCTATGTCTTGCAATGTGGTTCTATCTAAGGCCACCACCAAAATAAACTTGTGTTGGTGACAAAAACATCAATTAGATCTTTCCATATTTGGATTTTAGCTTTATCAATTTGCATGTACCAATTGAGAGCAAGCACTATCCAAACTCTTAAGAAAGAATTGACTTAGCGAGCTTCTCATCATATATAACCTCTTTCATCTTACTATAATAGACTCGAAGATAAGTTTTTGGGCATTGGGTACCTATGTATTTTATGAATTCGAGCATCTTAAATTTTCTTGATATGACAACATCAAGCATCGAACATATTTTGATGCTTTCACTAGGTCTTATAGATCCATTCCTTCAATAGCCTTTAAACTTTTTGAATGGATAATAACTTATCAGCTTCATCAATCCCCATAGTTTTATTTTTTCCTAATTCTTCGATTGTAACATCGGTTGGTCGCCTAATGGCTCCCTTAGTCGATACCATGAATAGATGTAGAGCATTAGGACATGATGACTTTTGAATGATGAATATGACTCCATGTCCTAGTGGTTGAAGATTAGTAGATGCATCATGTAGTGCTAGCATGGTTAAAGGACAGCCATAAAGGGTAATTATAGTGTTACCTCAATGCATGATGTGGGAAAGTTATGGGTTTTTTAGTAACTAAGTGGCATATAAGAGCTAGCCCCTTTAGAGGTCCCCTCATTCAAAGCTTTTTCTTATAGTAATTACTCTAACAAGCTAATTAGGCAAGCCATATCTCCCTTAAGACCTTCAATCTTATTAACATACTTTTGGTCCAACTGATTTTTTCCTCTCGTTCTCTATCCTTCTCTTAAGTCTTATATTGCGAATCTTTGATGAAGGTTAAGCTTTTGTAATGCGACATATATTTCTCTTGAGATGAATATGCAAAATGTAAGACTTAGAAAGATATAGTGCTTCCACATGAGAACTTATGGTTAGACATGATTATGAAGTATGCTTTAACTAAAAAGAACACCATGGCTATCAATCTACTTTTAAAACCAATAGTGGGTTGGACATCAATATGGTGTTTACTATTGTTGCTATTTCTATTCCAAACTATGCCAATAAGGGCTTGGCATCCAAGAGAGTAAAGCAATCACCATTAATGGTAGTCTTGATAGTCATGACACTTCGAAGTAAGACAATGTTATGAATATTCTACAAAAAAAATAAAATAAAAAAATGTATGCCCCTTTATCCTAAGGCTAGCCTAGGGATAGGTTTCGATTTATCTAGACGTGATTAGTAAGGTTGTCTAACCTAACTTCTTTAAAGGCTCATATCGTATGCTCAAGTTCAATCACGAGTAGGAGATACTTGAATCCCTATTCTCATACATGAGGGTTAACCATATTGCCCTTCGTAGTCTCATACATAAGAATAAATTTCCACGTAAGTGAAGGAGTGAGTTGCATGAGCTTCAAGACCATAGTCCCTTAAGTGCCATCTCCCTCCTTTAAATCTTAGGTTAAAGGACTAGAGTGTGTGTAGGCTCAAAAATCATTATTGTGTCAATGCTAGTATGAGAAAAAAGGGCCACACTTCATATACAAGCTCAAATATCAAAGTAGAAGGCACCAAATAAGCAATAGAAAATTAGGATAAAATGCATCAAACAAAATAAATCCCTAAGGCAACAAAAACAATATAGGCTTAACCCCTAATTCTTCAGACAAAGTCATCATTCCGTCACATGATGATCTCTCGATGATCGCAAAATTGAAAAAAAAATATGTGTTGAGTTGCCTCCGAGTTTTCAAATGGCGAAAAAAAAACAAAAACAAAAACACTAAGCATCGATCTTAAGAGTTCTAAGTAAGAGTGAATTATCTTTTCTATCTTGATTTACATGTTTGATTATCTAAGCTTTTTTTTTAATCAATCCTAAATGAGATGATTTGAAGACCGAAAGAAGACTCGGTCTCTCACTTAAAATATCATTGGATCGTTGAAACTTGTTTAGGTAAAAAAAAAAAAGTTAAGAAGAGCTTTATGAAGAACTTGTTTGAGTTTTATCCATATTGTTCATCTAATTTATCGGACTAAGGTCTAAATTAAATTTGGATATATTGCCACTAGAATAACAAATTCTTTTAAAAAATAAAAGATAATTGATTATATGTGCATAAATAACTTTAAAAGAAAAAGAAATGAGTAATCTTTTTTATAAGGATCAATTGGATAATTGATATGGTACAAGGTAGTTCCATGATTTTTTTTTCCTGCTAGAATTCATGAATTATAACCATTTAGAATAGAAGTTGAGGTCTCTTTTCTAAGTGAGTAAAATGTAATCATGGTGCCTCAATTGATTGTAGCAATAGATTGATAGGTGACTGGCGAACAAATGCGGTCACAAGAAAATCGCATTCGGATTCTAGTGTGCTATCCACCGACAATATTAGCTTTTGAATAGTTTTGGGCTTCAAACGTCGAATCAACCAACTTCACCAAACCATGTATCTAATCGCAATTGGTTTGATTCCCAATTGGTTTGAGATAATCACTCCACAGGTCATGAATCTTGACGAATTATTTGGTGGTGTTTGCAAATATTTCCTTTACAAGTTAATATATTTAAGATAGCCAATATTATTAATAATTAGAAAAAATTATTTAAGATGGCCAAGTTTATATGTTTAATTAGTTATTTGATTGGACAATTAGATCCACGTCATAATTTTTCAGTGTTTAAAAAGTTAATAAATTAGTTTTTTTTTCTATTTCATAGTTTTTTATTTTAAGAAATAAAAAATAAATATAAATAGATATTATGAAAAAAGATATTTGTAAAATAAAATAATATTAAATTAAGTATAATAGATACAAATAAATAAATAATTTTTTACAAATAAATAAATTATTTAATTTTTTTCGAATTAGAAAGACTAATTTATAATTTACCACTTACTATAAGATTTCAACAATTACCACTTGGTCAAATGTTATAATTTAAGTAATTATCTTTTCGCACTAAATAGTTGATCTGAATTAAATATGTTTATTTTAGTTTAATAGTTTGCATTACGTTGTCAATCTACTAAAATATATTAAATTAAAAATAAAAGATAAATTTTTTTATAATTTCATAATTTTTATCAAATTTTGCATTTCATTCTTTTTTTTATGTTTTTTTTAATAGATTTTATTGTTGCAAAACACAATTTGTTTTTCGTTATGTTATACATTTATTTTTAAATAAAAACCTATAATAATATAAATAAAAAATTTAATAATTTTTTTTAAAAAAGCATCTTAACATTTTTTTTTCTTCATAAGATTGTATCGAAGAAGTAAATTAATAATCAATATAAAAACTTATATAAAAAATTAACTAACAAACCTTTTTTTTAATTTTTTCTGAAAATATATACATTTTTTTAAAAAATCAATAGTATTAGTAACAAAAGATGTATTTGAATTATTATATAGGTTCATCTAAAATATTATTTTAATTATTTTATTTAAAATAAATTTAATTTTAAAGTATTAAAAATAATTAACGAGTAAATTAATAGTGTTATGTGCATAGTTAATTTTTAATAAAATTAATGATCTCATTCTTTTATATGTCATGACTAAACGTAATGGCTAGAGTGAGCAGCATAAATTAAAAAATATATTTTTTTAAGAAAATGAAGTTATAAAAAATATATTAAAATTAATAAAGTGCAATAAAAACAAATTAAAAAATTATTTTATTTTATTTTTATTACATCAAGAATAAAAAAAATGCATAAATTCTATTACTTAATTAATTATTTATTAAAAAACATATTTAAAAAATTCATATATAGAAAAAATTAAATCATATTTACTAACAAATAAAATTACATAAAAATAAAAAATTAATTTGATGAGAATTTTCATAGGAAATAACAAATTAAAAAAAAACAGTTTTAAACAATAAAAACAATATAATCTAATGTGTGTATATATATATATATATATATATATATACACACACACTAAAATCTAAAAACATGAGGGGTCAAAAATATTTTTTAAAAATATGAGAAATCAAAAATATATTTTGAAAAAAATGAGAAACTAAATGAAATTAGATAAATAGATAAGGTGTCAAAATATCTTTAAAAAATATGTGGGATCTAAAATATTTTTTAAAAAATAAGAAATCATAATAAAAAAAATGTAAAATTTACAAATGAATGCTAAAAACTATTAAAAAATACAAAAATATCACTTAAAAAATTACAAAAAATATCACTCATAAATAGTAAAGGAATAATGATTTAAAATAAATAAATAGTAATAGCAAATCTTTTAAATTTTCTTTAAATAAATAGAAGGTAACAGCAGAACTGTGATGATCAAATGCCAACGTCACACCGGTGTTTATTTTGTATGCTCGAGTGAGTTTGAGCGCGTGGGAATGTTGTTAAAGGTCAAGACCAAAGCAGTTTCGATTCTCTTGCGATATGATTCCCGAGTAGACCAGAGACGACGCCCTTTGGTTAGTCAACATTTGTATTGGTAAAAAGGAGAAACACCAAGCTACAGACGAGCATCTAATTAAACATGGGGACCTGAGAAATCAGCAGCTGTGATTTCATCATGTCCCTAGATTTAAAAGCTGAAGTGGGTCCACATATATGATTCTATTGTTGTTCACTGAAAAAGCAAAAGAAATTTAAGAATGTATTCTTTATTTTGATCTGATATATTTTAAAAAATAAGTTTTATTAAATATAATTTTCAAATTGAATCAAAAAATTAAAAAAATAATAAAAAATTAACCCCAAACTGACCTTTTTGATTAAATAAACATTCTACATCATTGGTTATTATTGTGTTTGTTCAAATCAGAAATAGTTCAAGGGATGTCCTTTAGAGGCTTGATTAATGGATTTTATTATTGATTAGTGTAGTGCATGGTGGGGCCATCACGGGTCTATCTGCAAAGCATGAAAGATGCGACATGTAATGCACCGCCACCTAACTGGTGGAAATAAATTTCTAAACCCAAGGGTCCTTTTATAAAGCTTCCTTTGACCCAAGATTATATATTCTTGGAATTTCATGCATTAAAAATTAGTTGTGAAAATTAAAATTTCCATGCATTAAAATTTTAATTATAGCAGCTGCCCCCATCATGTTCTGGCTTCCGCAGTCAAAGCTTCCAGGAAATTCAGGAGAGGTAATTTTCCATTTGCCAATTGATTTGCACCACATATGAAGAAGAGGAACAAAAGTCTATCGTTGTAGAATTATGAAATACATAACGTCCAAAAGGCTTGTAGGTGGTGTCAACTCTCATGTGTCTTGACATGGAAACAGACGTAACCAAGTTTAGCAAATTTGCAAATTTTTAGGTACAATTTTTATCTTTTTTAAGTATGAAATATTCAACAGTATCGAGAATTTAATCTCAACTTATCTAAATTAAATTTTATGAGCAAATAATTAAACCAAATACACATGATAATCAAGACTAGAAAATAAATCAATTATAAGAATAATAACTTTACGTGAAAAATCCTCTCTATCGTTAAAAAAAGAAAAAAAATCACGAGACTAGCTCCGAAATAATCCATATAGTCAAGAAAGCAATATAATCATTTGAATTTCTTCGTGAACTTAAAAAGTAAAACTATTAATATTAATATAAATTATATCTTTAGTTAATTTTATCTCGCTATAAGAGCTTGAAATTTATAAAAATTTTAAATTCTTACAAAAAAAATCTAACACTCGTATGAGATTATTTCTTTAGTATTATAATTTTTGTAATTGTAGTATCTAAAAACTCAATATTAGAGAAAACTACAATATTTTGAGCACCAAAAATTTTTATTTTCTTTTATGCTTCGTGTCAATTGGGATTATAAAGAACAAGAATGCATTTTCTTTTTCCGCATTTATTATTAGGCAAAAGTGCAATCACAATTAAAGACCGACTTCTTATGTATTATCGGCGATATCATAGAACAAAGGAGAAATGTCAAATTGTTATAAAAGAAATAGCAATAACGGTATAATTAAAGAAAAATATGACAAGAAAATAAATTCAATATAAAATAAAGTGAAAACAAGTGATAAGAACTTTTATTAAAAATACTTATACACAAACTAATGAAAATCAACCTTATTTATAGGCTTCAAAATTGAGAAGAGATTGTGAATTATTAAAAATATATAAATTATTAAATCAATTGCATCATCCTTTCAATTTCTCATATTGAATGATGAATTGAATCAAATTAAGAATTATGAGTAATAGAGACATGAAAAGCATATGAACATTCTATGTCATTCATATGGTCATTCATTATTTCATAGCACTCCTCTTTGAATATCCATTGTACAAGGAACATGCCTCGTTAAAAATCCTAGTGAAGAAAAAAAAGTATAATATTTTTTGTACTTGATTAATTCCAATATTGATCTTTTCTTGTTGAAAACATTACTTAAGATCTCTAAGGAGATGCATTTCAATCTTATGAATCATCTTCTCAAAATTTATGGTAGGTAATGCCTTAATGAACAAATCTATTGGATTATCACTTAATTGAATTTGTTGAACACTAATATCACAATTTCATTGAAGATCATGTGTGAAAAATAATTATGATGATATATATTTTGTTTTGCCACCTTTGATGTGTCGTTCTATTAATTGAGCTATGTAAACGGTATTATTTTCATACAATATTGTTGAAACTTCCTTTGGTAATGGATAAACTACATGCCTCTCTAATATGATGGGTCATCAATCTTAACCAAATATATTCTTGACTTGCCTTATGAATTTCTAGCATTTTTGTATGATTTGAAGATATGACGGCTATATCATACTTCATAGACCTCCATGATATAGTTGTATCTCCATATGTAAATACATAACTAATTTGTGATTGAGTTTTGTGTGGATCGGATAAATAACCTATATCCGTATAATCAATTAATCCTATCTTTGATTTATTAGAGTAATATAAGCCCATATTAATTAGTCCTCGAAATAATATAGTATATGTTTAATTCCATTCCAATGTTTCGAGTATTGGAGAAGAACTATATCTTACTAATAAATTTATAGATAATGATATATCGAGTCAAGTATTACCAAGTAAGATACATTAATGCATGAATTACACTAAGGTATGGTACTTCGGGACAAAAAGGTTCTTCATTATCTTCTCGCGGTGGAAAAGGACCCTTTTAGACATCAAGTGAACAAACTACCATTGAACTAGTTAATGGATGAGCCTAATCCAAATAGAATCGTTGTAGCATTTTTTCTATATATGTTGATCAATGAATAAAAATTCCATCTTCTACGTGTCCGAATTGCAAGTCGAGATAAAAATTTTTTTCCAATGTCTATCATATCAAATTCTTTTTTCAAATAACTTATGGCACTTAAAATCTCTTTAGGAGTTTCAATTATATTTAGATCATTAAGAAATACAATAATTATCACAAACTCCTTTTTGGATTTCTTTATAAAGACATATGGACGGATTAGCTTATTTTTATAGCCTTCTTTCAACAAATACTCACTAAGACTATAGACCACATACATCTAGATTGTTTCAATACATATAAAGATCTTTGTAATCTAATTAAATACATCCGTTGATAATGCATTTTACATGTTTTAGGTATTTTAAGTCCTTCCGGAATTTTCATATAGATATCATTATCAAGTGAACCATACAAATATGTTGTGATCACACCCATTAAATAAAAATAAAGTTTTTCATGTGTTTTCAAGCTAATAAGATAATGGAATATAATTGCATCCATTACGGTAGAATATATGTCATCATAGTTAATGTCGAGTCTTTATAAAAACCCTTGTACTATAAGTCTTACTTGTATCTTATAATTTCATCCTTTTCATTTTGTTTTTACACAAATACCCATTTATATCCTACTAGCTTAACATATTCGGATGTTTTGACAATAGGTCCAAAAACTATTCATTTCATGAGAGACTTTAATTCTTCCTATATTCATCTTTTTATTTAGACCAATCATCTCTATGTCGACATTCTTCAATATATTTAAACTTAGGATCCTTATTCAAAATATTAATTGCAACATTATATGTAAAAATGTTATCAATGAATGTTTGTTTTCGATCCTATTGTGTCCTTATATTAACATAATTTATTAAATTTTTTTGATTTTTCTCAAGCATTTGGGCTTCTTCGAAAGCCCGATATCAAAAGTATCTTAGACCATTTTATCTACCTCCTTTATATTTTCATCTTGATTATTTATTTTTTTAGGATTTCTATCTTTTAAAAATGATCGAGTCTTTTATGCTTCGGGCGTGCTTTAGATTCATTTGTTATAACATTAATAGGTTATCTTACCGAGAAATTGATTCTAATAGGAGCATTCTCGGTAGGAATACGTGATTTGGCTATTTTCTTTGGATCAAAGAATGTATTTGGCAGTTGGTTTGCAAGACTTTGTAAATCAATTATCCTTTAAACTTCAAGTTCATATTTTTTGGTATGAGGATCAAGATGATATAAAGATGAAGTATTTAATGTAATTTCTTTTTTCAATATTTTTAACTATTTATTCTCTCCCCTAATATTGAGAAAATTGTTTCATCAAAATGATAGTCGACAAATCGAGCTATGAAACATTCCTTATTAATGGTTCAAGATATTTAATTATAAAAAAAGATTCACATCCAACATATATTCTCAATTTCCTCCGAGGACCTATTTTAGTTCATTGTGGAAAACTAATTGGGACATATACGAGTACATCCAAAAATTGTTAAATGAGAAATATTAGAGGCATGACCGAAAACCAATTAAAGGAGAGATAATCCCCGATAACTTATAGGCTTGATACGAATAAATATTGCTACATGTAAAATTACATATCCTTAAACATAAATAATGAGTTTTGTTTTTGTAAGTAATGGTCTAGCTATCAATTGGAGGCTTTGGATAAATGATTTTACTAAACCATTCCGAGTATGAACACGAGCAACGGACTATTCAACCTTTATTTCAATAGACATGCAATAATTATTAAATGCTTGAGAGGTAAATTCACCAACATTGTCAAGGTGAATTATTTTAATGATATAATCTGAAAATTGTGCTCATAACAAATTATTTGAGCAAGTAACCTAGAAAATGTCGGGTTTTCGGTGATAATAAGTACACATATGACCATCTTGTAGATGCATATATTAAAACCATAAAATATCTAAATGATCCAAATGGTAGATGACTTTGTCCACATATATCATTTTGAATACATTCTAAAAATCTTAAAGATTCAATCTTAATTTTAATTGGTGATGACTTAATAATAAGTTTACTTTGAGAATATGTAGGACACGAATACTCATTCGATTGAAGAATCTTCTAGTTCTTCAACGCATGTCTATACATTTTTTTAATAATTTTTTGCATCATAATGAATCCAAGATGGCCTAACCAGTCATGCCATATAATAAAAGAATTAGTAAACCTCTTGTTTACTATGGCATTTGTTTTAATCATTTGAATATTTATGTAATAAATGCCATAATAGAAGGCAAGTAATTTCTTTAATATATATTTTCTACCTAATGTAATTTTGTAATATATAAGTATTCAATATTCTCAACATTTATTATTTCGATATGATATCTATTTAGACGAATATCTTTAAAACTTAATAAATTTCTATGGAAATTAGGAGAGAATAATGCATCATTTATAAGCAAATTTATTCCTTCGGGTAATAATATATTTGCTCTTTCGGAGCCATCAATTAAATTAACACTATCGGATATATTGTTACATCGACCTTGCCCATCATTAAATTAGAAAAATACCTTTTATTTTGAAGTATAGTATGTGTTGTTGTATTATCCGTAAGGTATTGATTGTCTTCCGTAATGTTTAAACCAATTGTGAAAGTGGTAGTACCTATATATTTTTCATAAACACAAACACACACACACACACACACACACACACACACACACACACACACATATAAACATAAAAAAAAATTTATTTATCAATAAAAAATGAAATAAGATATTAATTTTAATGATTATCATTAATCTAATGATTTTTTTTCAGAATCTTCAAAAAAATTAATAACATCTAAATGTGTCAAATTACCGAAACATTCGAGAGGAACATTGTTACAATCATTATTTTGATATATAACATTTGCCTTTATATTATTTTCTTTCTTTTTCAATGAGGCTTGATAAAGCTGAACGAGGTGCTTTGATGTACGACGGATATGCGACTAATGTCCCTTTATATCACATTTATAACATTCATTTTCAGAATGCTAGCTTGATCCACTTTTTTTTTTTTTCTTTTCATAATTTATTCACTTTTAGTGGTGATATATATTACTATGACCACTACGATTATAACGATAATTATTGCATCCATGGTTATAGATATTGCCATAGCTACGTCCACGTTCACGGGTAGACCATATTTTTGTCCATATCTAAAATTATTATAAGATGTCACATTCACTTCGGGAAATAGAGTAGACCTAGTTGGGCATGATTCATGATTTTTCATCATTAGCTCATTATTTTGTTCAGCCATAAGTAAGCATGAAATCAATTAAGAATATTTTTTAAAACGTTTTTCTCGATATTCTTCATTGTATGAGCATATTCAAGGCATGAAAAGTAAATAATGTTTTCTATAACATATCTAAATCAGTAATATTTTTTTTTCACATAATTTTAGTTAGGAACTGATTCGAAATGCTATAGAATTATACTCCTTATTTTGAAATCTTGTAATTTTAAGTGCATCCAATCATAACGAGCTTTTGAAAGAATTAGAGTCTTTTGGTAGTTGTATATTTTCTCTAAATTTTTTTCACGAGTTCAAATGGATCTTTAACTATTAAATATTCAGCTTTTAAATCCTCATGGAGATGATGATGAATGAAGATCATTGCCTTAGCATGGTTTTGTAAGGATTCTTAATTATCATCCATCATTATTTATCCAAGACCATTAACATTTAAATGTATCTCGAGTATCAAGTACCCATGATAAATAATTCTTTTTCAAAATGTCAAAGGTCACAAAATAAAACTTTATAAGGTTTGACATAAACTTTATGAGGTTTGACATGATAAAAATCCTTTTAATAGTCTAGACGATTTACTTCTTTTGGTAGAGCAATCGTGTTGATAACGTGTTATAAAAGAAATAAAAATAATAGAACAATTAAAGAGAAAGATGGTAAGAAAATGAATTCAATATAAAATAGTGTATACAAGTGATAAAAATTTTAAATTATTCTTTCAATCTCTACGAAATACTTATATACAAACTAATGAACAATTAAGCCTATTTATAGGCTTCCAAATTAAGAAGAGAATTAGAAAAAACTATGAATAATTAAAAATACATAAATTATTGAATCAATTACACCATCTTTTTAATTTCTCATATTAAATGATGAATTGAGTCATATTAAGAATTATGAGTAGTAGAGATATAAAAAACATTTGAACATTCATATGGATATTCGTTATTTCATAACATAAATCAAATTTTTATGTAATTCATGCCATTTGCACACGTATGCACAAAGCATCTTTTTCTCTCTTTTTTTTCTTTCCTATTTTCACAATAGTTCTTTTCGTATTTAATTTTAATTTTTTTCAAATTAATTATTTTTCTATTTAATTTTTTCATGGGTTATGCTAAGGCCATTTATAAGCTAGCCATACGAGTACATACCCAATAAATCTTCTTTTTTAATTCACGAGAGAAAAATCTCAAACTTATAATCTAGAATTTTATGGCAATCATACTAGCACATAATCTATTCTTGTCACATGAAGGATTTTTATCCTAGAGAATCATTCTCGGCATCATTAATTATTTCTCAATTTTTTTTTACAAAGCCAATACATCGCTAATGATTAAACTTTAGTTCTCGACCCATATCATAAGTTAAAATAATACAAAAAATTGTTTAGCTCCCCTTATTCTATCAATAAAATAGTATTATAATTGGAATATTTGGTAAAACATGATACTCGTTTAATAGACTTAATAGACTTACTCACCTAAGGTTTTATATTCGAAGGGGAGGGTCATGCTCCCTCTACTCAACACTTTGCATGTTTGTATCATCATCATTACTAATTATTGGTTCAATATCTATTCCATGTTATTCATTCTATACTCTCCCATAGATGACAATCTCCTTAGTAAAAGTAGCACGGGACTTCTTTCCCAATCATTGTTAGTTCACTTGAGCCTATTGTCTAGACCATAACTTTGGTAAAGTTTTATGACTAACTAGACTTTTTTTAGGTCTAATCAACTGCAATTTTATCTTATACGAGTTTATCACAAATATTATCTCTATAAACAATCATTAGTTTCTTGGTGAATTTCTATCTTTCACCCTCAAAATGATTGCAACATCCAACAATTTCTAAGGCATGAGTTGAAATTAGATTCAAGAATAAATTTGTTATATGCAATCATATTTTTCAAAATTAGTATACAACATATACATTTCTTTATATGCACACCACAAATCATAGAACACTAGAATCTTGCCTGCTTTGTACATAGTAAAGAATTCTTTTCTAGAAGTATTATGATATATAACCGCTAAGTCAACAATAGCTTATTTAACATAAGGATCCGCACATTATACTGATCCTCTCTATATAAGAGGATTGTCACATCCTACCTTGAAGTTAATATCGTAGTGGTGTTCTCATTTTTTTTTATTCTTCACTCTTCTTGTTCTTTCTTCCATGACTTGCAATTTCTCTTGATGTGACTTTCTCTTTCACGGTGATAATATTTAAAACTACCACTAGTTTGTGATCTATCTCTAGATTTACCGTGCTCATAAATTCTCTATTTCTATTTTTTTTCGTTCTATATGAAAAACATTTAGACTTCATCCGCTACCACTTTGCTTTGTCTTGTTTTTTGCTGAACAACATATCTTTAATCATAAAAAAAATAATAATAACAAAAAATCATTCGGAGTTGAAGTACTAAATATCACAACTAGAGTCTTCCAGTAGTTAGGCAAAGTTTCCAAAAATAATAATGCTTGTAACTCAATATATATTCTAGTGTTCAATAATAAACTTTCTATCTCGGTATTTTAAATTCACTAATTTTCTAATCAAAGAAGTTTTATTTCATATAGTGCTCCTATCATACATGCTCTCAATATTTTTTTCATAGTTTTTAGACATCTATCTCTTTAGATTCGTGATGAAACACACTATCATCTACTCACTATTTGATAGCTTAATTAGCTTTTTTTTTTTTTCAAAAATCATCGGTCTTGATAGTTCAATTGACTTCACCTAATTTAAACAAATCATAGTACTAAGTATCACAACTAAAGTCTTCCGGCTATTAGGCAAAGTTTCCAAAAATAATAATGCTTGTAACTCGATATATATTCTAGTGTTCAATAATATACTTTCTATCTTGGTATTTTAAATTCACTAGTTTTCTAATCAAAGAAGTTTTATTTCGTATAGTCCTCCTGTCATACATGCTCTCAATTTTTTTTCATAGTTTTTGGACATTTGTCTCTTTAGATACTTGATGAAACACACCATCATCTACTCACTATTTGATAGCTTAATTAGCTTTTTTTTTTTTTCAAACATCATCGGTCTTGATAGTTGGTTTGACTTTACCTAATTTAGTTGGATCAAACAAATCATAGTAATAAAGTAAATCCTTCATCTTTGACTTTCAAATCGAATAATTTGAAGCCATCGGTTTGATCATGATTTTCAAATTATTTTTCTCTATCTAATTTATACAAATATTCTAACTAGACTATCATATGACTCGTTGGTAATTTAATCCCACTATGTATAAATTAAATTTAGTGAGCAAATAATTAAACCAAACAAACACAATAATCAATAGTAGAAAATAAATCAATCACAAGAGCACAATTATTAGAACACCAAATTTACATGAAAAACTCTTTCTATCGTAGATACAAAAAAATTATAAGAGCAACTCTAAAATAATCTACTATAATAAGAAAAAACAATACAATAACTCAAGTTTCTATATAAACTTGAGAAGTAAAAATATTGATAGCAATATAAGTTATTTTTTTAACTAAATCTGTCTCATCACATAAGCTTGAAATCTTTATATTTTTATAAAACTCAATACTGCATGAGATTACTACTTTAAATACTATATTTCTCTATTATTGTAATGCTCATTAAAATCAAAGTTAGAGAAAAAATCCTTACTTTTTATGAAGTCGTGTCAATTGGCATAATCAAACAAAATAATGCATTATTTCCCTTCTCTTATTATTCGGCAAGAATATGTATATTTCCATTATTCACAATATCTCAAAACAAAAAGGAAATGTCAAATCAAACTTCTTCTTTTTAATAATTCACGCCACTTGCACACATATGCCCAAAGCATCTTTTTTTTCTTTTTTCTTTTTTTAACAGTCTTTTTCTTGTTTAATTTCAATATTTTTTCAGATTATTTTTTTTTCAAATTAATTTTTTATTTAATTTCTTTATAGGACCAATAACACATACCCAAGAAGAGGAAATATGTTTTAATTTTTTTGAGAGAAAGAAAATAATATCAATTAATCTTTAACTTATTAACAATGTATATATATATATATCTTTGTGTGTACGATGTACTGAAATTTTATTGATTTCATGTAGTTTTCAAGAAAAAGACATTAAAATCTCTAAAATCAACACATGTTTTTCTTTTTTGTGTAAGAAATCGATACATGGTATTGTTACAATTGATTCTATAGATAATATTTCTTTGTTTTTCCCTTTTGTTCTTATAAATTGTAACAACTGGATACGAACAGTTCAATTCAATTCTTATGGTCATTATAAAATTAAAAAAATCTTTTTTTTAATAAGTTGAGTTGAAGGACATAAATTTTGAGATTTAGAATTTAGTCCAGGGTGTAACTATAAAAGGTGCTTTAGATACAAACTGATTTCTCCGTTATATATATACTATTTCTATCAATCAATGACAACCTTAGAAATAGAAAAGAACAGAGACAAGCTTAAATGATTCATAAAGTGCTCCCATTTTGTAATGAAATTCAAGCATTCCATCAAAAGTAAAAAAACGAGTAATCTGAAACGCGTTTATAATATTATATTTAGACTAGAATTTCCTACAAGCTATATAACAATAATAAGCAAGAGCAAAAGCCTCTATTGTTCCTTCTTTGAAAAAAAATATAAAAAATAAAATTATTAGCTGTGCATGTGAGTGGCACTAATTCTTACAAGTAAACAATAAATTATTAAAGTAAACAGCATACTGAGCTAAATAGGGATGATAATTTGTCCTTTTTTAGTGTGAGGGTAATCCTTGTCCAGGTTATTGTGAAAGAAATCATCAAGACTCTAAGTGAAACGACAAAGAGTATAATTATTTATGAGATATACGTAGAATAGTCTTTCTTCATCTCAAAGGCTTATTTAGCTATTTTGATGAACGCTAATCTCTTTTTAGAACATGGATTAATTTGAAAAAACTCTTAGGTTAGCCAAAGACGAGAAATAATGAATGTAATTTGAGATCATGATCGGAAGATATACTATTCATTATTATTTAAGATACCAATCATTAATTTCTAATTTTGGACTTCGGGTTGTTTTCTTAGATAAAACTTTCCTTCGAGAGTTTATTTGGAAAAAGAAATATTTTTTTTTCACAAAATGAAGGGATTGCCTCTTATTTTTTGGCTTAGAAAGGTTATTAGGAAACAAAAATGATAAAGGATTGTTCCAATATCTATCTATCATGCTTTAAAATTCGATCAATCTTTTAAATGTTTTTAAATGAATTTACTATTATATTTTCTTGACGAGAGGAAAATGTAATATCAAATAATACTTTCAAACAAGCATCTCTTAATTTCATATTAAACAATATGAAATTATAAAAAGTCGATAGAAGTTATCTTTTATTCTAATACATGACTTAATCCATGCATAACGAGATGTTTTTAGGAAATAGAGTTTAAAATTCAAAAAGATTAAAAGATTGTAGTTGAAAATTATGAGCATCGATATTCATCGTAACTTTTCAAACTCACTCGGTAACTTCATCCTTTATATTGGCAGTCTGTATGGTTTGGAAATAGGTTTGTGTTCATGCTAGGAGCATGTAGATCATAATCAAAACTGATCCAACTTTTCTTTATCGGATCTAATAGATTTTTTTCCTAAAAAAAACTAGACAATTATCAATCTTATGCCCAACAACACATAAATCATATTCACATCTCTCATCTTATTTGTACCATGAAAGACAAGGAGAGTGCATTGGGTTAGTATGGATTGTGCTCAAACATTTCACTCAATGAGAAAGGTAAGGGTGGTAATTGTTCATTATCATTTTTTTAATCTTGGTTGTTTCGATGGTAAGGGTGGTATGGTATTTATGGATTGTTAAAAGTTTTTGGATTTTGAAAAGGCCTAACAGTTTGAGGTAATTGATTTTCTTAGTAGGTTTGGTAGGCTAGATAAGATTGATTCAACCGATTTGATAGGTACAGTTGATAAGTTTAGTTTGTCAAATATAGTTATATTTAGGTTGAGAATATGAAAACTATTGTGGTTGTTGGGTTACGTACGTGTTGGGTAAATGAAAGGCCTTAGATATTGCTAGAATTGCCATGGTTGCCATATTTACTTCGATTACTCTCTCGATTTCTAGATTAATAAGATTCGGTTTCTATCTAGTATACTTTAACATCTCTCAATTACTAGAATTGCCATGGTTACCATATTTTTCTCGAATACTCTTTTTATTTCTAGATCAATAGGATTTATTCTCGGTTTAGTATACTTCAACATCTCTCTTTTGAAGCTACCACTTTTTTCTTCTTAGGATCATCAAGATTTTTTTAATTTTGATTGTCCGTTCTATCCTTTTAACAATGATAATAATGTCAATAAAGTTTAAGAAGGAGTTTCTAATCAAATACACAAAGTATGATGTTTTAAAAATATTTGAGAAAATAGTGGTCAACTCTTGTTCAAATAATGATAGATGAATTTGGGTTGCCACATCATACCATCTCTATGCATACTCCTTGATAGTTTTGTTTTAGACCCATTTTTATTCCCTATAGATCCGACCAATTTGAAGTAACCTCTATGTTAAATTTATATTGCTTGATGAAATCACCAACTAAATCCTTTTATTTCTTGATTTTGGCACCTTCTAGTCACATGTACTAAGTCAAAGAAGATCCACTCAAACTTTCATAAAAAAAGTTTATGAGCAATTTCTTATCATACACAACCTAAACCATTTTACTACGAGTATACTCATAGGAGAGTCATTGGACACTATGTGCCCGTGTATTTAGCAAATTTTAGAACTCTAAACTTTTTAAGAATTATCATATCCGGCACTAAACACATCTTAATAATCCTTATAAGATTATACATATCGTTGCCCTTAATAGCCCTAAGGTGCTCTTCAATTGTTAATTACTTATCCAAGTTAGGTTCCTCAACTTCTTTAACCTTATGTGTCTCTCCACCAATAAGGTTAATAGTAGGTGTGTCTTGTTAATATAGGTATTCAAGATGCAATCTGTTTGGATGGTTTGATTTATTACAATATTATATTTTTATATATATTAATAAAAGAAGTCTTTTTATTAATTTTTATTGTTTACAATTTGATCGAATTAGATAGAAGTCCATATGATATGCAATGCATTAATAATTGATCAATTGGTGTGAGATGAACATTGATGCATTTAAATGATATCATTAAATATCTCAAGTTGTAGTATTATCAAGAATGGACATTGATTACGGTAATACTTGTGAGTGTTATACTCATGCTATAAGATAGCTGTAAGAGATTTCACATCTATTGATATGGTGATGTCAAAGTAAGTACTTAGGTGATTAATGTTAAAAAATATATTATTGGAAATGATTCACCATGAGAACCCATTTGGTTTAGTATATGAGAATTTTATACGAGATAGGTACAATAGGTTCTTTGATTTGATGTCATCATAGTTATCTCATTAGAGGATTAGTGTAATTTGACACTCGTTTTGATGAGATTAGTAAAGAGTCTGCATGTAGATGATTTGTTAGGTGCATTAAGAGTTTAATGGAGAAAGATGAATAATCGAGATAGGACATGTCATTCTTTATATGCTAAAAGATTTATCACATTGTACTTCGATAAATGTCTACTCAAGAAATTTATGGCCACAGTGAAAGTATACCAATAGAGCATAGTTGGTTTACTTTAGAGATAAAACATTTAAGAATCAAAGAAAACTTGTGTGATCATAAAGGAATAGAATATAAATCAAGTTCGAGATCATACCGTGATAAATTTACACGAAGATTGAATTGTATGGTAACCATGCTCGTGAAAGGTAATTACAAATTAATTAATCCTCTTAGAGAATTAGGTGGTCATGATGCTTTACTAGAGGTCAATCTTGATTTATGTATCAAGGGATAAAAGAGGTATCTTTTATCTTCTTAATATATTACCAACATATCTAGAAGTCTATTGAATTGCATGCATAAGTTTAAACATTCACATAATAAAAGAGAATCAAAGATTTTGAAAAATGTTTCCTATTTTGAAAGTTTCTGTTTTGAAAAAAGTTTTCAGAAATAAAAAGTCTTCTATTTTGAAAATTTTCCTAAAATAAAAAGTTTTATATTTTAGAAATCAGTTTTCTAATTTAGAAGTCGAGTTTCAAATTTGAAAGAAAGTTGCATAAAATAAAAATTAGTTGCCTAATTTAGGCTTAAGGATAATTTGGGAAATTGTTTCCTAATGTGGGCCTCTAAAATATCTAACCCAATTAATTTAGATGATCTAAATTAGTTGATAATTAATTGGGTCAAAAGAGTTTAGGTCAATAGGATTAATTTAAAAGCATGCAAGATATTTTGATGAAAGGATAAAATTTAGCACTATTGGATAAGGCTTAGGGTTTATAAGAATAAGTTTAGACAAAGCTTACGGAGGCAACATCTCTTTGATTTATAAGGAGAAGTTGCTTCCCTATATAAATAAAGAGAGAGAGGTAGTTTTAGAGAGTAATTTGAGCAACAACACATGGCAAAAAAAAAAAAAAAAGAAAAAAAGTTTCTCTCCCTCAAACCTCGCTACCTTTCTCTCTATTTTTAAGGTTAGCACAAATTACCCTATAGAATTTTTAGAAAAAAATTAACTACATAGAAGGATTGGAGCTAGTACTTTAGAATCTCTGTTGCTTCTTACGTAGGTGTTTAAGTTGCATAAATAATCAATAAAGGTCGAACACTTTGATGATTTCCTTTTCTCTTGAATTGATTCTACACTCAAGAAGTAATCATTCACCTATATTTATATTCATGTTTATGTATGATTAGTTGATTCAACGATATGATCTAAAAATCCTAGATTGAGAATTTTTTTTTACTTTACACCTTCATAGGATGCATGATCCTTCATATCTTACATCTATCGGCTTATAGGACTATTGCATAAGAAAAATATCTAGCAGCAAATGGCATATCAATAGGAAATATGGTTACCCTTGAATTGGTAGGTGGGATGGTAGATAACCCAGTGCTGTAAATGTATATTTAATAGAAAAATAAGATATATAATTTCTCTTTAAGTTTGACTCCGACTTGAAGTGCTCTCTCCACTTAGTAATGACTTGTAGTGTTATTTCCAATAGATTGGTAAGGTAAGAAATTTCTCCTTTCATAGCATCAAGTACCTTTTAATGGGCACTGGTATAACTATGCCCTCTCTTCATTCTCCAACAATTTTCATCGAGTTGAAAGTAGTGTATTGAGGAGAAAGTTGAGTTTTATCGAGCAACCTATAGTTTGAATGCTAAAAAAAACTCAAAATAGATATATATAATAAAGATACACAATAAATATGTGCATGTAAAATATGAACTGGGTTGAATACATTACTTTGACGTTGTGAGCTTCAAATCATGACAAAGCTTGTGTTGAGGATGGGTCAAATAAGATTTTAAGTACTTATTGAGAGTACAACCCTACAAATACTTTAGGTGGTTCAAAACCATGTTTCTTGTTAAAAATTTTAGTGAAGGACATCATATCGTAGCAATGTTCATGGAAGTAGAAATTTGGACTTTTAGTACATTCTAAATGTGACTTAGAGCTATTTTTTCTTTAAAGTAAAAAAAATGCTACAACCACCTAACTTATATTACAATGCTCAAACATAACGATTCCTATTTTACTTGTTTCCACCTTATTCTAGTCATTCCATAACCTCGGACTAAGATATGAGCCGAGAATGGTTATTTGGTTTTTTAGTCTTGTGAACAAAAGTACAAGCTCTTCTTCGGTGGTGTATTCATTGCTTGCAAGTCCCATCTTTTTTTATAGCGTTAACACAAAATCTAAGGATAGGCGGTTTCCTTCCTCAAACTATGCTCACTGTGAACCGACCCTAAAATCCTCGATAATATACTCCACTCTCCCTGTCATAATTTATTTTGATGATAACTTACCATAACAAAGGTTAGGACAGGCAACATCACAAAAACAATTCATTTCTTAATGGGTCAACCCTAATGGATAGGATCTAGCTCTTCTAAATAGGGTTTAGGCAAAGCTTGTCTAATCTTGAAGGCTTTTCAAGTCCCTAGACTATCTAGATTACCCGTAGGATAATTCAGCCTCTAACCTTATGTATCAAGGGATATGAAAAGGTTATTCCATGATTTCTTATGCATATAGTGAGTTCCAATCTTAATGAGAGTCGAGATGAGTATTAATAGATTTTCATCATACTTGCCTTCTAAATCCCTTTATCTATATTCTAAAGGGTTTCATTTGGGGTCTAGAGCTTTTGTAAGCTTTTCTTATTTTGTGTGTCCAACAATACAAAAAAGATATATCCAACGTAGTTCATGATAAGTAAGCATAGATATTTAAATATAAAAAATATAAATTATATAAAATAAATGACTTGAAATTAAATAACAATAAATAAGAAACTTTGAAAATAAATTACTTGAATACAAATAGAAATATAAATAAAAGAGATAAATTTTAAAAAAGACTAAACTTATGACCTAACTTTGAATCTCTAGTGAAGTCATCATGTTGTCACTACTAGACATTTAAGAGACTTTTAAAAAATAAAAATTATCTGGATTTATTTATTTTTATTTAGAGGACAAGAGTTAATAGAGGTTTTAGAGTTACCATCGAGTATTTAAAGGAACTAAAAAACCTAAGGAAGACATTAGATTCTAATATTTTAGGTAAGAAGTTGGTTATGCCTTTGGGAAGTTAATGATCACCCAAAAGCTCCTTTTCAAAAAAGGTACCATTTTTGGTTTAATCTTAAAAAAAAAAATCCCATAAGCATTAGTTTTGTCAAATTATTTCCTAAGTCTATTTCTAATTTGTTTATTGTCTAAGTTAAATTTTTATTTTTTATTTTTTATTATGGTACCATATTTAATTAATGTCAAGTTTCAAAATTAGGAGTCTCGTCAATTTAGCTTAAGATCTAATTAAGTCCTAGCATAATCAACATATCAAAAAATGACCTAATTAACTAATGATATTTAAAGTTTGACTTGTATTTATATTTTTTAATTTTTTTAATTTCTCTTTCTTCTTTTTTTTGATTGAGACATCGAGAAAAATATATGTCTCTATTAAATTAAAAGCCTTTTATTAATTGTAACTAAGATCCTATATGAAATCGTCATTGGTCTCTATAATTTAGGAGAGTCGACAATTTTATATCCAACACAATAAACACAGCAATAATCAAAATAAATTGCCAAAAAAAACATCTTAAAATTATAGAATCTTAAAGACAACCCAAAGACAGGTAGAGGATGCTCTATATAAAAAAAAATAGTATGTAATAACATTCGAGGACATGTGAAACATGTAAAATACCATAATAATCAATTTCAATTTGAAAGATTAGTATCGCCCTAGCCAACAAGATGATTTAAATAGACAACCATCCGATGTCCAAAAAATCTAAAATTTCTCATAGAGATTAGGAACAAATAGATTATATTCATAAAAAAAATCAAGAGATAAAAATATCTAAGACTACCTCAAACATACAAAATATGACGAAAACTATTTCTAACTTGAGAAATAACTATTCGCTGCAAAACAAAAATGACTTAATAGGACGGTCATCCTATTTCATACAAATCTAAAATTTCATAGATGGATGGAAGACATATAGTTAGTGCTCATATAAAAAAAAAATTAGAAAGTAAAAGTACATAAGGATATACAAAACACATAACACACAATAGTAACCAACTTGAACTCGAAAAATCAATACTACAATAGCTAATAAAGTAACCTAAATGGACAACCATCCTATTTAATAAAGATCTAAAATGTCACAAATGGATAGGAGACCAGTACATGGTGTTATCATAAAAAAAAAAGAAGGTAAAAACATTTAATACTACATCGAACATGTAAAATATGGCGGTAGCTATGTTTTGCTTGAAAAATCAATGTTGTAGTGGCTAACAAGATTATTTAAATGAACAACCATCTTATTTCATAAAGATCTAAAATTTCATAAAGGATTTAGAGAAACATAGATGGTATTCATGTAAAAATTTCAGAAAATTAAAAAATCTAGAGTTGTACGAAACATGGAAAACATAGCCGGTAATCTCATCTATTATGGTTGAGGTTGACTATGATATCCATTAGCATCAATGAATATCGAAATGAATTTTTACCCATTAAGATTGAAAAGGGATGAAGTAAAAAGAGTAAGGAATTACCTATTAAAGTTAAAAAATTGTTAACAACCTTGGAGTTGGTAGATTAGCTTATTTCCAAACTTATCGGGATGCTTGGATGGTGTTTTCTTCTTTTCTTTTCATTTGTTCTTCCTTTCTTCCACTCTAAACTCTTCTTTTTAATTTTACCTTTCTTTCTTTTCTCTTTTCCTTTCACTCTTTCTCTTTCAAAAAAAACCTAGCCATCCTTTAAAATGTTACCCCCTTATCATGTTTCCTTTCTTTTGGTTTTTATCTTACCCTAGCTTCATTCTCCACCTTTAGATCATCTTCTCTAAATCTCATCCTTTCTTTTTTGATGAGTATAGGACACTCCACCATGTCTCCTTATTCTCTCTTATTTGCATGCTCTTTTTTGTGTTGTCCCTACAATGTTAGGAGTGGAGGTAATCAAAGGATGTTAAGGATAAATTTTATTGTCTTGTGTTTTTGTTTTGTATGATGGATAGATAAGGTTGATGCATGAGATGTGGACGTGGATAAAGATACTAACAAGGTTGATGCATGAGATGTGGATTGACCCACACAAATTTTTAATTGTTCATAATTAAAACCCTTAATAAAATTTTGAAATTAATTTTTTTTTTTGTGTTTTCTTCTTTCTCTCTCTCTCTCTCTCTCTCTCTATTATAGATAGTGACAAATTAAATCACAATTAAAAGCTAATAATAATAATAAAAATTCATGGACATCTACATTATGTGATTAAAATGAAATATCATAGAATAATTAAAAAGTGCAGATTTAGGGTTATGACACTAATGATTGATACCAAGGGTACAATAATGTAATTGGAAATGTATTATATGTAAATAAAGAACAAATATTATCGCATAAATCAACGTTCTACATTTATCATTATCTAGTGACATCGTCTCTAGAATTAATTGCATGCTTCATCTTTTACTTCATTCGTCATTTTACTCTTAATATTTTTTTTAATAATTTTGTATTCTCTAATTTTTTTTAATGTGGTCCCACTAATGATTTTCCGACTGATTTTTGAGTAAACGTGACAAAAAAAATATTATATATGTAATGCAATGTCATATAAAATTACCACATTAAAAAAAAAACCAAAAATAAAAAATAAAAAAATTAGGTAAAAAGAAAAATATATATTTTTAAGTATAAAAAACGCACAAATAAGGACTCTAAATAAACTCCCAACATACATAGGACTTTTTATGAAAATAAAATGCCTAAAATAACAAATAAATACATAAAGGTAAAAGCCATAATATTCAAGGACTAATCATTTGGCCTAGTTGAAAGGGTCACACTCTTTTGTCATTCGCAGACGTTAATCTCCCCAACTAATTATTCGAAAGCCTAAAATTAAATGGCAAGCCTAATCTAATATAACTCAATGATAAATATGGCAAGTCCTATGTGTCAAAACTATGTGGACACAAATTATTGGGTATGGGAAACATAAAAAGACTCAATCCGTTGGTTAAACAAACCTTCCACGAGAAAGTGTTTAGTCTTCCTCATGAAGTAGCATAATTATCGAAGCAACAAGCATTAAATGATATTCATCTCAACCAACCAAAGCAAACTAACACAAAGACAAGCAAAATAAATTGTTGCCATCTCGAGCATTGCAAATGTTTCTTTAAAAACCACTGTCACTCTATAAGAGTCTTAGCCAAGCATACTTGCCAAGACTCTAGAGAATTACCGATGATAACTAAGTGACATGTGTCACCTTATACACACCTCTTAATCTAATGAGGGTCTTTATCCCAAACGACACTTACCACCGATTATATCCCGACAATGCATTAGATGAGAGATAGCCCACAATATTATCGTAGACGTGTAACCCGAGCGATAAAGATATCTTTTTAGCCACTTATTACACAAAAAGTAAATTATTTAATAAAATTATATTTTCCATACTATCCTTGTCCATTGAATAGTAATAATGACATCACAAACACCATCGAATAGTAAGTCATCTTTAAAAGAATCTTTATTCCCCAAGTTGATGTCATAAACTATTAGTTGTAAAGGATTTAACCATCCCGTCTTTTTCTCAATCCACGTTGACCAAACTATTGCCTATATAAGGACCCTAAAAACCAAGGATTCCAATTCCAACTCTCTACTCTCTTAACGCATAATTTTATTGTTCATTATCTTTTACACATTTATTTAAACACACATTAATTACCTATTTAGACATCTTTTCTCTCATATACTTGTTTAGTTATCGGAGGATCCTCAATCAACTAGGAGGATTTATTTTAAAAGTGTTTTGAGCATATAAGATAACCTTTCATCATCAATTTTCATTGTTCCTTCCGCCTTCAAAGAGTCCATGTCATCACCATATTTTTATTTGATAACTACGTACAATCTCATTACTTTTAATTTGTAAGAAAAGTGAAAGAAAAAAAGTTAAAATAGAAAGAGTAGTAAATATCATCATATATTAACATTATGCTCATCAATCTTAGGAAAAAAGTAAAAATATTACACAAGGGGTAGGAGCAACGAGTTAAGCACATCAAACCGTAAATATGTAAGGAAATGACTAACAAAGGTTTTATGTATGAAAGGCTTACTTTTATTTACATTCATTATGTCTATATATATACACTTACAAACAGACTTTCTAATGTAACAATATGGAAAGAAAATATTACATTAATTCCAATTGATTTGATTGAACAATATTAGGAGAAGGATTACGTTATTGACTAATTTGGGGAGGATATCTCTCTATGCAATCTGTAGGAGTACTTTTAGAAGAGCTAGGATCTACTTGTTTGACATGCTCCCCACAAGATTGAGGCTCCATTAGAGACTCCAAGCTTGGGTCGAAGGAGGAGAAATGGTGATTTGCCAAGCGAGTTTAGTAAGTAAATCAACTAGATGGTCATGTGAGTTGACATGAGAGACATGGAGTGAGCCATTGGAGATGAGTTCTCCAACAAAGTGATAATCCAAGGCAATGTGTTTCATAAGAAAGTGACACACAAGATTTGTACAAAGGTAGGTGGCACTTATGTTATCATAGTGAATGGTTGGAGGTTTGGGAAGAGAGATGCCTAGTTCAAGGAGTAGGCTGCTGCATCCACAATACTTCAGCGAGTGGCATTGGCTAGTACCTTGTATTCAGCCTCGATGGATGATCGAGAGATAGATTTTTATCATGTCAAGTGCTAAAAAATCACATTGGGGCCAAGGTATAAGACATAGGCTGTTATGGAGCGACCATTATCGGTGGAGCCTCCCTAATCGGAATCGAAGAAAGCCTTTAAATTGAGCGAAAAACCACGATAAAGAAAGAGGCCATGATGTAAAGTCCATTTGAGATAATAGAGAATGCTTTTGAGAGCTTGCTAGTGATTTTCAATTGGAGCATGTATGAATTATGAGAGTTTATTAACTATAAAAGAGACATCGAGCCTAATGAAAGCTAGGTATTGGAGAGAGCTAACTAATTTTCAAAAGGGAGTAAGACCAGCTAAAGGACTACCATCAATGAGAGAGACCACTTCTTTAGCCTCGATCATGTTGTGTTGGGCCAACAAGGTGTCGGTGTGTCTATGCTTTGTGAGAGGAACGGACCAATTGGTATGTTGATTACTTCCACACTTAAAAAATGATGTAAAGGGCCTAAATCCTTGAGAGAAAATCGATGAGCTAGTTGTTTCATAAAGGAGGCAAGGAACTTCTCATCATTGCTCGTTAGAATAATATCATCGACACCGATAAGAAAATAAGCAACACAATGATGATGATGATAGATAAATAAAGAGGCATCAACAAGAGAGGAAACAAACCCAACTCCAAGTAGAAAGTTCTTGAGTTCATGATACCGGACCCATGGAGCTTATTTTAGACCATATAGACTCTTCCATAGACTACAAAGATGATGTGGATATTATGGATGAACAAAACCGAGTGGTTGGCTTATGTACCCATCTTCATGTAGAATGCCATGAAGAAAGGCATTGTTAATGTTGAATTGTCGAATAGTTTAACCAAAAGAGAGAGCCAAGCAAAATACCACTCGAATAGTGGCGAGGTTTTGTGACCGAACTAAATGTTTCAAAATAATCCAAACTTGGGCATTGTAGGAACCCCTTGACAATAGGTCGAGCTTTGTACTTATCGATGTCACCATTAGGTTTGCGTTCAACATAGTAAATCCATTTACAACTAATAGAAATATATCGGGAAGGAGGAACTAAGTCCTAAGTGCCATTACGAAGTAAAACATTGATTTCTTCATCCATGATGGCATGCCATTTGGGTGTTTTTAGAGCTTGGGTGATAGTGGTAGGTTTAAGTGTGATTGGCATGGGATGAGCGGTGGTGAGGTTGATTAGTTTATCATTGTAGTAGCAAGGATAAAGACTTTTAGCTTGGATAGGGCGTTGGTCCGTAGGTGTTGGTGAGGGAGTGTTGGAGTGGGTAGACGAGGAGGAGGATGAGAGAGCGGTTCGATAGTTGGGTTAAAGGTGCGGTAATCGGAGGTGTAATAGGGGGTTGCTCAATTTGTGGTGGTAAGATAGGTGTTGGTTGATTATGATTGATTGTGTAATCCATTGGAGTGAAACTGGAAGGTAATGGCGGAAAGAGAGTATGGAGAGATGTACCGCCTCTAATGGAGAGGGCATAGTAGATTATGAGAGGGAGCTTACATGGGTGGTAGTGTGAACATGTTGGGAGAATGAGTGATGTGCATTTTGTACTTGAAATGGAAAATTATCTTCCATAAAATTAACATGACGGGAGAGATAGAGACGATTTATGGTTGGATCCAAACATTTATAGGCAAATTTTGATGTGGAGTAGCCAAAAAAATGCATAGCGTGGAACAAGGGTGAAGTTTGGATGTAGAGTAAGGATGGAGCCATGGGTAGCAAAGGCAAACAAATGTTTTAAGACAAGCATAGTTGGGTGGTCGATTAAATAACATTTCAAAAGGTGTTTTGTTGTTTAAGATTAGAGGGGGAGACGGTTAATAAGATACACAACTATTTAGAATGCATGAGACTAGTATGTAATGGGAAGTGATGCATAGTAAAGTAGATCTAACCTAGTTTCAAGAATATAATGATTTTTTCTTTCAAACATGCCATTGTGTTCAAGTGTGTGAGGAGGAGTAGTGAAATGAGAAACACCACTATAATACTAAATAAAATAAAAAAATACATGTTAATATATGTGTGTATATGTGTGCAAATGTGCTTTATTTGTGTATGTAATTTAAAATTTTTTTATGTGTTTAGATGATGTCATGATTAGGTATAAAGTTTTAGGATATACTATATATTTTTGGGTATTATAGATAGTATTTTTATAAATAGGAATTAATCCTACAATCTTAGCCTAAGCTATTAGGAATTAAAGGATTAAAATAGTAAAAATAATTAATAAAATAATAATAAAGTAATAATAAGTTTTACTAGCTTTTAAAGGAAATGTTAATGGATATGAAAGAAGAGCAAAAGTTTTGAAACATATATTAAAATTAAAGAGGAGACATGAATGGCCATGAAAGAAGAAAGTGGTCATAAAAGAAGAAGGTTAGTGGCCATGAAAGAAAGTGGCCATAAAAGAAGATGGTTAGTGGTCATGAAAAAAACGAAAGTGGTCATGAAAAAAGCCACTTAGTGGCCATAAAAGAAGAAAGTTAGTGGCCTTTTATTATTTTTAATTCATGTACTTAAAATTCTCAAATGTTTCAACTTCCCATCCTTATATATAGGGTGTCATTCTCCTCATTTAGAAAAGCTATTTCACAAGCATATATTTCAAAAGATAGAAAGAGAGAGAGAGAGAGAATATAATTGAGTAAGAAGTAAAGTCAAAGGTACTTGGAAGAAGATTCAAGTCTTGGTGATTCAATATTTAAGGAAAGAAAAATATTTAATTTAATTATTTGTTTTCATATGATTTTAGGTAGAATTAAGTTTGAAATGTCATGATTTAGGATTGATTATGTAAAAATTATATTTTATTGTTAGAATCTTAAATTTTTATTAGAATATTTGATGATTAAATGTATTAAATAAGAATGGAATAGGTTAAGTTAAAATTTAATAAGATTAAATTATATGACTATAATTAGAGGAGAATTGAATAAATTAGAGTGAGTTGATGATTTAATTAGGATTTTGAATTTAAAAAAATTACAACAAAAGAATAGGAATTAATAAAAATTAAACAATTAGAGATAGAATAATAATATTTAATTTCTTATGTTATATGGTGTGTATGTTCAAGGTTTGAATCAAGTCGAGGTACCAATTTTTAGAGAAAGGTTAAAATAAACGAGTGGTTTTAACTCGAATCAAGTAAGCGTAACTCACCTACACCATAGACGTAAATGCTATGTGTTTTTATGTGATTGATGTGATATGATGTGATGTGATGGTCTTGAGGTGCATTCATATGCATGCATATATTTTACATGTTGATTGAAAGAAAATGTTTTAAGTAAATGAATGAGGTTATTTTTTAACGCATAATGAGGTTCAAAGGTTGAGGTTGCCTATTGAGGCATAAACATTAAGGTTTAAAGGTTGAGGTTTGATCGTTAAATGATAAGGTTAATGTTTTTATGTATACTTTTATTGAGGCTAGACCCTCCTAGCCGGTGTTAGTATCTTCTAATGGTCCTAAACGAGGAAAACAATTTTAAAGATATTCATGTACAAAAAGTTTTAATGTAAAATCATGCATGTAACACTTATTGGGATATTCATATCTCACGTTCGTTCTGTGATGAAGGTAATGATGCAAATGTTGAGAATGTTGATGCTACTTCGGTGACCGAGTGACTCATGTGCTTGCCTTTGCGTGTTCCTAACGATTAGATTATGCTTTAAATGAATATTTATTTTTTAAATAATAAGTGTATTGATGTTAAATTTATGAATGTTAGAAATTTTTACTTAGAATTTGGATATGAATATTGAGACAAGATTATTTAGAAATGTTACTTATGGTGATAGATGTTTTATAAATATGAAATTTTAGAATAACGCTTCCGCTATGTTAATAAGAAAATCTTATGATTATATATTATTAATTATATTTTTAAACTAAAATATTTAAATAAGATTAAATTAGAAACTTAATTTTAAGAAAAATAAAAACAATATAAGTTTTAGTAACGGCTCGTTCGATCATGACCCTTCAAATGAGATGTCTCGATTGACGAGCGTTACAACCACAATCTTGGAAAATAGGGATTAATTTTTGATATTCACCTCCATTTTCAGAATACACAGAAATTAAAGAAAATTGAAAATAGTTTTCAACTAATTTTTTAAATTGTGGAAATAACATGGCAACCTCTGATTTTTTCTTCACCGATATAACCACACATATTTGGTAAAGTGATCCATAAATATTAAGTAATAACAAAATTCATCAATTGACTTAGAAATTGGTCCCCAAACATCAGTATAAACTAATTACAATGGTTTGGAGCTTGTGAGTGAGCTGGTAAAAAACGAAAATTTATGACTTTTAGAACAAGCACACAAATTACAAGAGAAAGTAAAATTATCGAAGAGTTTAGGAAGGAAACAATGACTTTGTAAAATGGAATGAAGTACTTGATTTGATGGATGACCAAGTCGATGATGCTAATTAGCAATGGAGGATTTTGTAGTCACATGGAGTTGAAGTCGATGATCCAAAGATGATGCCAATTACACATCACCTACGTTCTGCCCTTGAATGAGTTTTTCCCCTGTGCGAAGATCCTTCACCAAAAAGGAAAAAGGTAAGAACGTAACAAAGACATGGTTAGTATGGTAAAATTTAGCAACAGACATGAGATTTTTCTTAATATTAGGGACATATAAAACATTATTGAGGACAAGTGGCTTATGAGGTGTGTTTAGTGTGGTGCTACTGACATGAGAGATTTTTAAACTTGTACCATCACCAAGCATAATTTTATTAGGTCCACCGTAGGTAGAAAAATTTTCCAACTGATTGGGATTAGCTGTCACATGGTGTGATGCTGTAGTATCAAATAGCCATGGAGTCACAGAAGAAGAGGTCATAGATGTGGCATTAGCCACTGGTGGTGTAGGCTAAAATGATGATGGTTGAACATCATTCTCACGAAGAAGCGAGCAAGTTGTCGGTACTCTTTGGTTGAGTATCCTGGTCGATCACAGAATTGACAGTGTGCATTGCCTTTGTAGGAAGAGAAGCGATTTTGGTTCTGCTGTTGTGGTAACCCTTGAGAGCGATAGTTTATGTATCTTCGTGGATTGGTGGAGGTTATGTTTGTGTTTTGCAAGTAGGGCTTGAGATTGGAGGGTTGGTAGGATTTGTTGGTGTGCTTGGCTGTAATGTTAGCAGTAGGAATTGTAGGGAAGACTTCCTTGTTACGCTTCTGAACTTGCATCTCAAAATCAACAAGCTTGTCATGTAATTCAGCAAAAGATATGGCAAAGTCTCTCGCTCGTATGGCAGCAAATATTTTATTGTATTCCTCACCAAGGTTTTTTTAGGATTTGGATCACCAAGTCATCTTCATTGACAGGGCTATTTGCTAGGGCCAAGTCATCGACAATGCTTTTCATGTCCTGTAAGTAATCAAAGATAAAGTGAGTGTCCTTGGGATTGTCAAATAGTTGTTCTTTTACGGACATGATTCTAGTGCGAGACTTATTGGCATAGAGTATGGAGAGGCATTCCCATGCTTCTTAGGATGTTTCAATCGTGGAGATATGGAGTTGAATGGTGTCAATGTAGATACCAAGCATCGTGCTGATGATGATTTGATCTTGACAATACTAGGAGTTGTAGTCCGGATTAAGTTTGTCTTTGGTGCCGTCAAGAAATTAAGCAGGGGCTATTTTAGTACCATCTAAAAATCCCAAAAGATCAAATCCAATGAGGGTAGAAAAGAGTTGTCTACACCAGAAAATGAAATTGGTTTGGTTGAGTTAGATTGAAAGATGTATTGGAGCATTGATGTGAATGATAGTATGATGGAGTTTGGTTTGTTCTTGTTGGTTTGCTATAGCATGATTGAAAAAAAAAAAAAAAAAAGATGAATACGTGTTTAAGCTTTAAGCAGTATGGCTCTAATACCATGTAAGGAAATGACTAACAAAGGTTTTCTATATGAAAGGCTTACTTTTATTTACATTCATTGCGTCTATGTATAGACACTTACAAATAGACTTTCTAATGTAACAATATGGAAAGAAAATATTACATTAATTCCAATTGATTTGATTGAATAATATTAGAAGAAGGATTCTGCTGTTGACGAATTTGAGGAGGATATCTCTTCATGCAATCTGCAGGAGTATTTTTAAGAGAGCTAGGATCAACTTGTTTGACAAAATGCATTTAGGATGCCAAGGTTCAAGTGTCCCTCTAAGGGTTGGAACTGCAATTTGGCATCACACATGTCACCCCCAAATTTTGAAAAAAAATTCATTGAACTCCTTATATCTAAAGATTTTCTCGTTATATGTATTTCCTTTATATCTTTCTCTCTGTCTTTCTTGTCCCTCCCAAACCAATCACAACATTTCTAGCTAGTTCAAGCAGCGAGGCCCAATTTATGTGGTCCTCACAAGGACTATTCCCTAATTTATTATGAAGCTGGGCTTTGAAGTTGATAGAGAGAAGTCGTACATACAATCAATTAGGGCCTGCGACCTCTCCCAAATTATATTTAACTGGGTTGGGTTTTGTAAACCGATCACTAGAAATTGGATCCACTACTTATCATGCATGGAATGGAAAGAAGTCCTGAAATGGATGATAAGAACATACATGTATGCATAAAAGATCCCAGCCATTGTCAAGCTGCAAACCAGCCATTTGTAATATCCAACATATAATTAAGAATGCAGTGTATATATTTATATCCTTTATATGTGGTCATACGGTTATATACGAAAGTGACTTCCAACTTATCCAGTTTACATGCTTTCTAAATATAAATTAGAGATAACATATTACATTGTTATATGATTAATTAGTAGTTTTATAGACAGAATTGCCCAAGGGAGAGTCTTCACCCTTGGAACAACAGCATTTGACACCGATGGTGTGAGATAGTGAGCTAATGTTGTTAGGTTAAGGGTGAAGAATTGTTTTATTTTTCCGATTGAAAACATTTTGAACCTAAAACTTGTATAGATTTATAGCTAGTATTTTTTTTTTTTTTAAACTTTAATCAGAAGAAGTTATAGAAAAAGAAAACGTTTTAATTCCAAAATTTATTCTATTAAGTAAAGAATTAAGAATTATCTGATATCAGTTTTAACAAATAAAAGTTGATCAATCAAATTCCATCAAGACCCATGATATGGAATTTTTTTTTGAAAATATATGGACTATCTGATCTATCTCAATCAAATTCCATTATTAATTGACATGAAATGTTCATTAATTAAGGATATGTTCCGAACTGTGGTAGTTACATGCTTGTCTTTTGCAATAAATGAAACCACTTGCCTCTTATTAATATTTGTTATTATGTAAATGATAATAAGACTATATTATATGATCACGAGATGCTTAATTTAGTTCTATTTTGCTTTCGAAGTCAACTTCTATTATATATTCATTCATTCATGCATGCATGCATGTTTGACCTTATAAAATATTTATGCAAATCAAGTTGACATTTTAGTTATGTTTTTCATTACAGTCCTAGCATGAATAAATATATAACCCAGGTACCAAAAAAACATACATTTATACATGTCAAAGGTAGATGATGGCACTGAATAAGTATGAATCGTGTTGTTGGTTATCCCATTTTTTTTATTTTGGGAACAGAACCTCGGTGAGACTAAATGTCTAACATTTTAGCCCCCTTTGTTTTATTTTATTTTTCTTTTGAGAATATTCCTTAAATTGTGTTAATGGTATATCTAGTCCTCCTACACTTCAAGCTTTCATAATATGGTCCCTTACAATTTGTCTTTTGCGTCGAATTTTTACTTGATTTGATTGATCGAGATTAAATTACAAGTGGAGAAAATTTGAATCGGTTTGAAATAGGTTTGTTTCGCGACTGCATGCAAAGGTTCGCTTTCCCATCGACTTAACCTGTATTTTTTTCTTTTTCTTAAAAAAAAATTGTTAATTCATATAATTATTACAAATCCTGTAAAATAATCAACGTACCTAAGTTTAATTTATAAATAAAATACTTTTTTTTCTTAGAGAAAAAATAATTTGTTTTTAACAATATGTGAACTTAGTATGTTAATTTCATTTACTATCATATATATATATATATATAGTGCATGAATTTGGAATTTAAAATTTTTATGATTTTAATGCATCCATTTAAAATTTGAATTTTTTTTTATGAATTAAATTACTACCCTTCTAGCATGAATTTGGATTTTAAAATTTTTATGATTTTAATGCATCCAATTAAAATTTGAGTTTTTTATGAATTAAATTTCTACCATTCTAGCACGAATTAGTTAGTTGCGCATTTTGTAAATCAAAGGACCGGATTATATATGGAGATTTACATAAATCTAGAGAGAGAGAGAGAGAGAGATTATTTCAACTTATTTGCCAAAGTATTAATTTGGGGACCATTATGTATTCTTGCTTTTGGGCGTAATGGAGCGATTTTGTTCGTGTCAATTTATCATTTTCCATTTTTAACTGAGAATTCATTTTGATTATGGTAAATATTTTTTCTTAGTTTCTGTTGTGGGAATGATTGATACCACGGGCACACTATTGTAATTGGAAATGCATCACATGTGAATAACGAACCAATATTGATCATATTCAGCATTCCATATTTGTCAATGTGTAGTTATGTCATTTATAATATTAATTGCATGATTCTTCTTTTACTTTTAATATTTTTTTAATATAATTCTTTTATTCTTTTTAATTTATCGTCTCCCTCTATTCTATATTAAATTTTCTTAATGTATTCTCTTCAATGGCTTTTCAACCAATTTTTTAAACAAATGTGAGATGGGAAAAACATATAATTAATATCATAGGAGATAAATGTCATTTTAGATAAAATTTTCATGTTGAAAATAAAAATTAAAATAAACAAAAAATTAACGAAACAATGGTTCTATGACGAACCAATATTGACCATATTCGGCATTCCATATTTGTCAATGTGTAGTTATGTCATTTATAATATTAATTGCATGATTCTTCTTTTACTTTTAATATTTTTTTAATATAGTTCTTTTAATATTTTTTATTTATCGTCTCCCTCTATTCTATATTAAATTTTCTAAATGTATTCTCTTCAATGGTTTTTCAACCAATTTTTTAAACAAATGTGAGATGGAAAAAACATATAATTAATATCATATGAGATAAATGTCATTTTAGATAAAATTTTCATGTTGAAAATAAAAATAAAAATAAACAAAAAAATAATGAAACAATGGTTCTATGACGAACCAATATTGACCATATTCAGCATTCCATATTTGTCAATGTATAGTTATGTCATTTATAATATTAATTGCATGATTCTTCTTTTACTTTTAATATTTTTTTAATACAGTTCTTTTATTCTTTTTTATTTATCTTCTCCCTCTATTCTATATTAAATTTTCTTAATGTATTCTCTTCAATGGTTTTTCAAGCAATTTTTTAAACAAATGTGAGATGGAAAAAACATATAATTAATATCATATGAGATAAATGTCATTTTAGATAAAATTTTCATGTTGAAAATAAATATAAAAATAAAAAAAAAATAATGAAACAATGGTTCTATGACGAACCAATATTGACCATCTTCGACATTCCATATTTGTCAATGTGTAGTTATGTCATTTATAATATTAATTGCATGATTCTTCTTTTACTTTTAATATTTTTTTAATATAGTTCTTTTATTCTTTTTTATTTATCTTCTCCCTCTATTCTATATTAAATTTTCTTAATGTATTCTCTTCAATGGTCTTTCAACCAATTTTTTAAACAAATGTGAGATGGCAAAAACATATAATTAATATCATATGAGATAAATGTCATTTTATATAAAAATTTTCATGTTGAAAATAAAATTTAAAATAAACAAAAAAATAACGAAACAATGGTTCTATGACGAACCAATATTGACCATATTCAGCATTCCATATTTTTCAATGTGTAGTTATGTCATTTATAATATTAATTGCATGATTCTTCTTTTACTTTTAATATTTTTTTTAATATAGTTCTTTTATTCTTTTTTATTTATCGTCTCCCTCTATTCTATGTTAAATTTTCTTAATGTATTCTCTTCAATGGTTTTTCAACCAATTTTTTAAACAAATGTGAGATGGAAAAAACATATGATTAATATCATATGAGATAAATGTCATTTTATATAAAATTTTCATGTTGAAAATAAAAATTAAAATAAACAAAAAAATAACGAAACAATGGTTCTATGATGAACCAATATTGACCATATTCAGCATTCCATATTTGTCAATGTGTAGTTATGTCATTTATAATATTAATTGCATGATTCTTCTTTTACTTTTAATATTTTTTTAATATAGTTCTTTTATTCTTTTTTATTTATCGTCTCCCTCTATTCTATAGTAAATTTTCTTAATGTATTCTCTTCAATGGTTTTTCAACCAATTTTTTTAAACAAATGTGAGATGGAAAAAACATATAATTAATATCATATGAGATAAATGTCATTTTAGATAAAATTTTCATGTTGAAAATAAAAATTAAAATAAACAAAAAAAATAACGAAACAATGGTTCTATGAGGAACCAATAATAACCATATTCAGCATTCCATATTTGTCAATGTGTAGTTATGTCATTTATAATATTAATTGCATGATTCTTCTTTTACTTTTAATTTTTTTTTAATATAGTTCTTTTATTCTTTTTTATTTATCGTCTCCCTCTATTCTATATTAAATTTTCTAAATGTATTCTCTTCAATGGTTTTTCAACCAATTTTTTAAACAAATGTGAGATGGCAAAAACATATAATTAATATCATATGAGATAAATGTCATTTTATGTAAAAAAATTTCATGTTGAAAATAAAAATTAAAATAAACAAAAAAATAACGATACAATGGTTCTATGAGGAACCAATATCGACCATATTCAGCATTCCATATTTGTCAATGTGTAGTTATGTCATTTATAATATTAATTGCATGATTCTTCTTTTACTTTTCATATTTTTTTTAATATAGTTCTTTTATTCTTTTTTATTTATCGTCTCCCTCTATTCTATGTTAAATTTTCTTAATGTATTCTCTTCAATGGTTTTTCAACCAATTTTTTAAACAAATGTGAGATGGCAAAAACATATGATTAATATCATATGAGATAAATGTCATTTTATATAAGATTTTCATGTTGAAAATAAAAATTAAAATAAACAAAAAAATAACGAAACAATGGTTCTATGATGAACCAATATTGACCATATTCAGCATTCCATATTTGTCAATGTGTAGTTATGTCATTTATAATATTAATTGCATGATTCTTCTTTTACTTTTAATTTTTTTTTAATATAGTTCTTTTATTCTTTTTTATTTATCGTCTCCCTCTATTCTATAGTAAATTTTCTTAATGTATTCTCTTCAATGGTTTTTCAACCAATTTTTTTAAACAAATGTGAGATGGAAAAAACATATAATTAATATCATATGAGATAAATGTCATTTTAGATAAAATTTTCATGTTGAAAATAAAAATTAAAATAAACAAAAAAATAACGAAACAATGGTTCTATGAGGAACCAATATTGACCATATTCAGCATTCCATATTTGTCAATGTGTAGTTATGTCATTTATAATATTAATTGCATGATTCTTCTTTTACTTTTAATATTTTTTTAATATAGTTCTTTTATTCTTTTTTATTTATCGTCTCCCTCTATTCTATATTAAATTTTCTAAATGTATTCTCTTCAATGGTTTTTCAACCAATTTTTTAAACAAATGTGGGATGGCAAAAACATATAATTAATATCATATGTGATAAATGTCATTTTATATAAAAAAATTTCATGTTGAAAATAAAAATTAAAATAAACAAAAAAATAACGAAACAATGGTTCTATGAGGAACCAATATCGACCATATTCAGCATTCCATATTTGTTAATGTGTAGTTATGTCATTTATAATATTAATTGCATGATTCTTCTTTTACTTTTAATATTTTTTTTAATATAGTTCTTTTATTCTTTTTTATTTATCATCTCCCTCTATTCTATATTAAATTTTCTAAATGTAATCTCTTTAATGGTTTTTCAACCAATTTTTTAAACAAATGTGAGATGGCAAAAACATATAATTAATATCATATGCGATAAATGTCATTTTATATAAAAATTTTCATGTTGAAAATAAAAATTAAAATAAACCAAAAAATAACGAAACAATGGTTCTATGACGAACCAATATCGACCATATTCAGCATTCCATATGTGTCAATGTGTAGTTATGTCATTTATAATATTAATTGCATGATTCTTCTTTTACTTTTAATTTTTTTTTAATATAGTTCTTTTATTCTTTTTTATTTATTGTCTCCCTCTATTCTATGTTAAATTTTCTTAATGTATTCTCTTCAATGGTTTTTCAACCAATTTTTTAAACAAATGTTAGACGGCAAAAACATATAATTAATATCATATGAGATAAATGTCATTTTATATAAAATTTTCATGTTGAAAATAAAAATTAAAATAAACAAAAAAATAACGAAACAATGGTTCTATGATGAACCAATATTGACCATATTCAGCATTCCATATTTGTCAATGTGTAGTTATGTCATTTATAATATTAATTGCATGATTCTTCTTTTACTTTTAATATTTTTTTAATATAGTTCTTTTATTCTTTTTTATTTATCGTCTCCCTCTATTCTATATTAAATTTTCTAAATGTATTCTCTTCAATGGTTTTTCAACCAATTTTTTTAAACAAATGTGAGATGGCAAAAACATATAATTAATATCATATGAGTTATATGTCATTTTAGATAAAATTTTCATGTTGAAAATAAAAATAAAAATTAAAATAAACAAAAAAAATAACGAAACAATGGTTCTATGAGGAACCAATATTGACCATATTCAGCATTCCATATTTGTCAATGTGTAGTTATGTCATTTATAATATTAATTGCATGATTCTTCTTTTACTTTTAATATTTTTTTAATATAGTTCTTTTATTCTTTTTTATTTATCGTCTCCCTCTATTCTATATTAAATTTTCTAAATGTATTCTCTTCAATGGTTTTTCAACCAATTTTTTAAACAAATGTGAGATGGCAAAAACATATAATTAATATCATATGATATAAATGTCATTTTAGATAAAATTGTCATGTTGAAAATAAAAATAAAAAATAACTAAACAATGGTTCTATGACCAAATTTTTGAACAAAAGTGAGAGATGAAAAAAAAATTACCATATATATATAATGCCATGTTGATAAAATTGGCACATGGCAAAAAAATAAATAAATAAATAAAAACAAAGAAACAATTCAAAAAAAAATTAGCAAAACAAAAAACGAAAAAAGAAATTACGTATAAAAAATGCATATATATATTTATATATATATATATATATATATATATATATATATATATATATAAACAAATTCATTCTCATTAGCAAATCACTTAACTCGTATAATCATAGACTAACCTCAAAAGAAAAAAAAAAAAAACAAAAACAAAATGGACTTTCATTCCTAATCAATCTCAAGCAGCAAATCTTCAATACAAAAGATTTCAACTTCAACAATTTGTCATTACCAATCACATAACCACGACTATATTTGCATCTCAACTACAAATTCGGCTTCAATGTTCTACATAAAAAATAAAAATCAATAAATAACATACCTTGAGTTTCCATTATTTTTCTAATTCAAATCAATAAACAAAATGGACAACTAAGAAGCTAGAAAAAAATGTAGCTGAAAATCTAGTCAAATACTCAATAGAAAACTCAATCACAATCTAAATCCCTTTTCCACTATACAATCTAAATATAACTCGATCTAGTTCTCTCTTCTCTCTTGCATGTCAAAAGAAAATAAAGAAAAATTTTCTTCAATTAAAATCTAGGTTTTTGATTTTCAAACTCCATTAAATCCTTTATCCACAAACTTCATTAAATCTTTACCATTATAATCACACACAATCAAACCTTGAGCGCTTCAATAGGATGATGAAGGTCTCAAATGGTGGTGGTTATGGTGGCGAAAGGAAGGAAGAGAATAGAGAAAAGTAAGTTGTTGTGGTTAATGCCGGCCATAGATGAAGGTAGAGGGAGAGTGGGCATGGTTGGTGGCCGTGGTGTTGTTAGTGCAAAACAAAACAAGTGGTGGCTTACGACGTTTTGGACGATAGTGATAGATCATAAATTCCTTCCTTGAAAATTCCAACCTTCACAAAATGATATGGTTTAAACCAATAATCTTGATCTAGGAAGGATTTTGGAAGAATTCCCCCAAATAAAAATAGTAAAGTGAGAGCGATATTAAGCAAGGAGAAATTGTATTCTATATTCCATATCATTTTTAATAACAAAGATCACTTTTTAATAGAGATGAGCTCACACCCGCATATAATACAATTGCATGTATGCTAACCAAACATCTAACTAACACTTACTAAATTCACACCGAACCATACATTGTGAACAAAAAGAGAAAATATCAAAATAACAAACAAACAATTGAAATAGTAACCAAAATGAAAGAATTAATTACCATGTCAAACGCCACTTGTCTAAGACCATATCAATACTCCCCCTCAAAGAAAAACTTTGTCCTTAAGGTTGAAAGTGAAAAAAAAAAGGTTCTGAACATCATGAAGAAACTCCCAAGTAGCATAATTTGGGCCTCCGTTAGACCATTGAACTAAAATCTATGACACTCGCTCGATTAGCTTGTTTCACCATGTGATGATCCAAGACAAGCAACATGTTCATATAGGAGGCTAGAAGTGAGACAATTACTAGGTAGGTTAGTAATGAAAAGAGGAAACATGCCATGGAAAGATTTAAGCTTGCTAACATGGAAAACAAGATGAAGAGTTGATGGTGGTGGAAGAACCAACTTATAAGTAACGGGACCTATAATCCGCAAAACTTTGTAAAGGCCATAAAAATTAGGAGAAAGCTTGTGAAAGGCTTTGTTGGTCTAAGAATGCTACCTATAGGTTTAAAATTTTAAAAGAACAAAGTCATCGATATGAAAAACTTGATCAAAGAGATGTAGATCAATAAACGTTTTCATTAAAGCTTGAGTCCGAGCAAGATGAAATTTCAATAACCGAAGAGCATTCTTTTGAGCGATAAGACTACGATCAATTATCGCCACAATAGAATCTCCAATAAAATAGGGAAGATAGATAAGTGATGGTTGACCATAAACTACTTCATAGAAAGGTATGAATGGAAGAATGATATGTAGTGTTATACCAAAATTCAACTATATGAAGCTAGTTAGACCACTAAAAAGGCATGTCTCTACACAAGCACCTTAAGTAAGTTTCCAAGTAGCGATTCATAACTTCAATCTAGCCATAAGTCCGAGAATGATAGGTTATACAAAGAAAAAGTTGAACACTCGATGCTTGAATATTTCCTGCCAAAATTCACTAAGGAAAATAGTATCTCGATCTAAAATGATGGTTTGGGGCATGCCATACAAATGAAATACTATGTCTATGAAGAGTTTAGCCATATCAATAGCGAGAATAAGGATAAGAAAGGCCTTGAAAGTGAGCATATTTGCTCAATCTATCCACTACCACAAAGATGATAGTTTTACCATCGGATTTAGGAAGAGCATCAATAAAATTCATAGAAATATATGTCCAAATTTGTTGAGGAATGGAAAGAGACTGGAATAAACTAGGGGAGATAGCTAAATCTGGTTTATTGGCTTGGTAGAAAGCACATACCAGTATAAATTCTTTAACATCTTTCTTAAGACCTTTCCAATAAAAAAGAAGTGAGTCTTTGAATAGTACCATGCACCCCTTGAATGGCCGCAGTAGGAGAGGAGTGATAAATATGGAGTAATTATTGATGTAGAGTAGAATCCGGACTCCCCACTAATTTTTGTTTCTCGCAAAGTTGATTATTGTGTTAAGAATAATAAGGGTGAGTAGTAAGGGAATGTTAAAGGTCTTAAATCAACTATTGTAGAAGTGGATAAGACCTTTAAGGAGACTGAAGTTAATATAGTAGTGTTGTAGAGATGGAAGAAAGAAAAGAGATAAGAATTCCTTATCGGGAATTCCGGATAAAACATCTATTATTACATTTTCCTTGCCTTTCTTGTACATAATCTCATAATCGAAAGGCATCAATTTAGTAAACCATATTTGCTGAAATAAGGTGTTGACACATTGATCCATCAAATACTTTCAAAGGTTTGTGGTCAATTATCATTTTGAAATGCTTTCTCAAAAGATAATATTGGCATTTATCCACAAGAAATAATATTGAAAGCATCTCTCTCTCATACACCGAAAGTGCTTTATGTTTAAAAGAAAAGGCTTTACTTATATAAGCCAAAGGATGACCACCTTATAAAAGCACTACTTCTAGACCGAGTGTTTGAAGCATCGGTCTCCACAATGAACTTTTGCAAAAAGTTTGGTAATGCCAAAGCTGGTGCTATAATAACGACTTACTTCAATTGATTAAAGTCTTGGTCTATAGTAAGAGACCAAATAAACCCATCATTGTTTAAAAGAGTAGTGAGTTGTTGAATGAGATAAGCAAAACCCTTGATGAATCTTTTACGGTGACCAACCAACCTTAAGAACCCTTTAAGCTGTTTAATGTTATTAGGAACAAGCTAGTTAAGAACTCTTTTAACTTTCTTTAGATTAGTAGAAATGCTCTCACCGGAATAAAATGACCTAAGTATTTTACCTAGGGGGTAATAAATACACATTTGCTTTGTTTAGCATATAAAGTGTTATTACAAAGAAGAAGTAGGGTTTCCTTTAAATGTATGAAATGTTCTTCTTATGTTTTACTATAAACCAATATATCATTAAAGAAAACCAAAATAGATTTTCTCAAATGAACCTTAAAAACTTCATTCATCAAGGATTAAAATGTAGCTAGAGCATTAGTGAGGCCAAAAGGAATTATAAAAAATTCATAATGTCCTCCATGAGTCTTGAAAGCTTTCTTGTACATGTCAATAGGGTTCATTCTAATTTGATGATAGCCTCAAGTGAAGATCAAGCTTAGAGAAGTACCGTATTTCATGTAACTCCTCTAACAATTTTTGAATTACTAAAATGGAAAGCTTATCCATCATGATGTTCTTGTTGATCTCTCGACAATCAATATAAAGCCTCCATATTTCATATTTTTTTCTTAACCAAAAAGTTTAGAGAAGAAAAAGAGATTGTACTATTTTGGATCACCCCACTAGATAATATATCTTAGATTTTTTTCTTAATCATGTCATTCTGAATTGTAAAATACCAATAAGGCCTCAAATTAATAGGATTGACTCCTTCCTTTAGCATAATCCTATAGTCATGTGTGTTAGTATAGATTCCTAAGAATCAATCATGCTTGGATAGGTTTGAGTTATTGTGTTATTGCATCATTTAATAATAAAGAAGTCTTTCTATTAATTCTTATGTTTTATGTTTATTATTCAGTAGAATTATATAAAAGTCCTTTTGATATGCATTTACATTAGTGGTTGATCGAAAGATATGAGATAAACACTAATACACATAAATGATATCATTATCTATCCCAAGTTATAGCATTATCAAGAATGGATATTGACAAGATGTGGTTAGACTTATGAGTGCTATGCTTATACTATATGATAGCAATAGGAGATCTCACACCTATTGGCATGATGATGCCAAAGCAAGCACTTAGATGATTTATGTTAGAAAACATATCACTGGACTTGACTCACCATGAGAACCTATTTGGTTTAGTTTATGGGAATCTTATATGAGATGGTGATAACTAGTCCTTAAAATTGAAGTCATCACGATTATCTCATTGGAGTATTTATGTACTTTGACACTTATTTTGATGGACCTAGTAAAGGGTTATACGTGAGCGATTTGTTGGGTGCACAAGGAATCTAATGGAGGTAGGTGAATGACTAAGATATGATATATCATTTATTGTAAACTAAAAGAGTTATCATATTGCATTTCGATGAATATTTACTTAAGAAATCCATAGTCATAGTAGGAGTACACTAATACAACATACTTTAAGAGATAAGATATTTGAAAATCAAAAAAAGTTACATGATCACAATCGAATAAGATTAATAACCAAGTTCAAGATCACACTCGTGATAAGTTGAAATGAGAACTGAATTGTATGGTAATCATCCTTTTGAAAGGTAATTACGGATTAATTAATCTTCTTAGAGAATTAGGTAATCATGATGCCTTGTTAGAGGCCAATCTTGATTTATGTATCAAGAGATAAAATAGTGTTTTTTATTCTTAATACATTGCTAACATATCTAAGAGCTTATTAAGTCATACGCATAAGTTTAAACATTCACATGATTAATGAGAAGCAAAGATATTGAAATAGGTTTTCAATTTTGAAAGTTTCTTATTTTGGAAAAGGTTTTCAAAAATAAAAAGTTTTCTAAAATGAAAAGTTTTCTATTTTAGAAATCATTTCCTAATTTGGAAGTAAATAACCTAAAATGGAAACTAGTTTCCTAATTTAGGTTTAAGGGTATTTTAGGAAATTATTTCCAAATGTGGGCCTCCTAAAATTATCTAACTTAATTTATTTGGATAGTCCAAATTGATTAATTAGAGCAAAATAGTTTTGGATAAATAGATTTAATTAAAAGCCTAAAAGATATTTTGGTAGGAGGATAAACATGAACCTTATTGAATAAGGATGAATGTTTTAAAGACAAATATCAAAAATCCCACATGTAAAATAATTGCTAATCTTTAAAGGATTAGGAAACAACAACCAAGAGTTCAATTAGGATCAGTTGTCATCTTTTTTTATCCTTGGAGGATAAGGAAGCCTCTCCTCTGTATATATGGGAGAGAGGTATGGCAAAAACTAAGTTTTTTAGAAGAGAGAAAACAACACAAAAGAAAATAAAGATAGGGCACATGGTATTGAGAAAAATAAAAAGAGAAAATAGTTTTCTCCTAAAAACCCTAACACACGCCACTTTCCTCTCTCCCTTAGGTTGTTGCAAAGTTTCCTTGATTTGATTTCTAAAAAAAAAAATAATAAACAAAGTCAAAAAAGGTAGAGCTAGCACTCTACCAATTTTGAGAGCTTCTTTTGTGAGTGTTTGGACTACATACATTATCGATATAGGTTGAACAATTAGATGACTCTTTTCTACAAAGGTTTAAATATGCACTACAAGAGGTAATTCTTTATTTGAAGCTTTCATTCATGAATATATGATTAGTTGATTTAACAACTTGATCTTGAGCCCTATAGATGAAGGAAATTTTATTTTATTTCATAACTCCATTGGATATATGATCCTTTAATTGGTATAAGAGCCTTTGTTAAATCATTAATTATGATTACCTATATGAATTAGATATTACTAGTTATAAATATTATATTTTTGATATTTTATATATATTTAAAACTAAAATTGAGGTTAAAATTAAGTGGAGGCGAGTGAGGTTAATGTTAGATGTTAGCGTTCATGCATACAAACAAGTTTGGCTGATCGCTCGTTGGGCATGCGATAGGCTAAACCAGTCATACATTAGGAATGCAACAGGCCAAAAGCCCCATTAAGCATCGCACGCCGGGCACATGATTGGCCCGGCGTGTCCGACACACGTAAGGCCTTTTAACCAAAGCCAATAAAGCACAAAGCGCGCGATGAGCCAAGCTTACCGGGGAGGCTAGTTGCGCGATAAGGCATACATGTATTGGGTGTGCTCCAAGGCTAAGGTTAGGCCATAAAATGTCTAGAAGCACATGAGGTACACATTAGGTGTGTGTATGGAGAAGGCCGAGCAGGTCCTAGGCACCGGCGCGCGCCAAGCCACTAGGCATAGGCGAAGCTAAACGCATATGAGCATGCCAAGCCTAAACCCAACAAGAGGTTAGGTGTATGCGTCGAGCCAAGGCTTAAGCATCGAAGCCCGTGGTCCTTCAAGGCCCAAAAGTCCCATGGGCTCAAAGTAGGCCCAAAGCTCAAAAAGTCTTAAAATTGAAATTAAAATTTTTTATGATAAATTTATAAAATGAGCAAAAACATAGATTTATAATTATGATTTGAATAAAATGTGTTTCATTAGTATGCCATATATTAATATGATTGAAGCATAGGTGAATGGTATGAATGAGTTAATCTAGTTTATGGTAATGAACTTTTGTAATTTTTGGATAAATAGGGCTTGCACGTCCTATCTTCTTTATTACTCTAATGTATTTCTTCTCATCTAACTTCTCTCGATTGTCACTTGAGGTTTCTTATTAAAATAAATATAAAAGTAGATGATAGAAATTAGAATGGATGTAAGGAGAAGAAGTCAGAAGTGAAAACAAATCTTGAAGAATTTGTAATAATTTTGCACCTAAGTATTTGACCCACTAGTCTTCTTATGGCTCGAGTGGGCTAGTATTAGAAATGCATTACCAGTCATTGGTCCTCCTATTATGCATGAGATGTATGTATTTCATATTATGCGATTAATGTTAGTATGCATATTAGAACTAATGTGATTGACCGAGTATGCATGCTAGGATAAGACCTACCAAAATTAAAATCCTTTAAAGTAAATATTAAGTTAATTGCCTTCCAATGTTATAAGAAAGGAATTTTTGTAGTCATTGTTGTCTTATTGAGATAAATCAAGATCACTTCTTCCTCGAGGGGAACAAATCATTGGCCATGTAAAGTCTTAAATATTAGGTCTAACTTAAAATAAGTTGTTGGGTTTATTGAGATAACTCAAGGTCTAATAAACTTGTAGGTAAATATTAGTATTGACATAAGATGTGATATGATAAGAAGTTTTCATGCCAATAAGATTAGAAATTGCATTGGATACAATTAGTAAGGAGTTACCTACCTAATCCTTCATGTATGACTTGTTGAGATAACCGAAGGATAATGCATGTTAGAGTATGGGATCCTAAACCACTAAAAAAGATTAATCGAAAAGTCTTCTCAAGTCATATATATGAAGATTATAGAATTTAAAAAAAAATAGTAAGAGCGAACATAGATTTTACTTTATTAATTTATGCTTTATTTTATTTATGTAATTTAATTAACCAAATTGTATGTTTTTCTATACTATCAAAGTTGTTGCATAGTATGACTAGCAATATGTCAATGAGATTGATGATTAATAAATGTAATGCCTTAAATGGCACAAACTTCCTTAATTGAAAATAAATAAGAGGAATGTCCTACAACATGGGAAAATGCTTTATGTGATAGATGATGAGGATTACCATGAAAGGGTGCAAAAGAAGAGTTTTAAAAATACCTCAAATATTTATGCTATTGTAGTGAACTTTTCTACTTCTTGTCAAACATCATAGATATTTGATATTGGATATGAGGTACACATTTGCATAAACTTGAAAGGACTAAAAGAAGCAAGAAAAACTACTTTAGGTGAGGTTGATCTATGTGTGGATAATGGTTAAGAGTTATACCATTAGTGATAGGCTCATATGAGTTAGCACCATCATCCGGACTTGTGCTTACACTTATAAACCGTTATTATATTCCTAGTATAACAAGGAATATGATTTTCATTTCTTATTTGGACCAAGATGATTTTTTGTTTTTATTTAAGAATAAAGGTTGTTCCTTTTATAAAAAGGATGTTTTATAGGAAAATACTGATATAAATAACGATTTATATGTTTTAAATATAGACACACGTATATATAAAATAAATGTGAAAAGACTCAAGACTAATGATTTAAACAAAACATATCCATGGCATTGTTGACATAGCCATATAAGCGAGGATCGTATATCCAAAGTGTATAAAAATGGATATCTAGAATCATTCGATTATGAATCTTAGGATGTCTACAAATCTTGTCTACTTGGCAAAATGATGAAATCCTATTTTAATTGAAAAATTGAAAGAGCTCGCTGATTTGGTAAAGGTGAAAGAGTTATCGATTTGTTAGGCCTCATATATAGTTATGTATATAGGCCCATGTCCACCCAAGCTAGAGGAGGATATGATTATTTCATAACTTTACCGATGATAGATCACATTTTAGTTATGTATATTTGATGAAACATAAATTTGAAGCATTTGAAAAGTTCAAAGAATTTAGTTTTGAAGTCGAGAAATGAACGAGCAAAAGTATTGAGGCACTTCGATCAAATCAAGATGGAGAATACTTAAGCATCAAATTTTTAGATCATTTAAGAGAGAATGAGATTCTCTCATAATGGACCCCACTTAGAACACAACAAATCTTGTGTTCGAAAGAAAAAAGAGAATGATGTTAGACATGGTCCAAGTATATGATGAGTCATACCGATATCCCCATTGCATTTTGGGAATATGCACTCCTTACTATGACATTTATTTTTTATTTTGTTACAACAAAGTCACGTAGATTAAACTTCATATGAGATATAGAAAGAAAAAATAAATTTATCTTTATTTAATATTTTGGACTATGAAGCATATGTCAAACGTTTGGATGGAGACAAGCTAGAGCCCAAATCAATAAAGTGTAAATTTATGGGATATTCAAAAGAAACAAATGGATATTACTTTTACCAACCACAATAACAAAAGGTGTTCGTGGCTAGGAATACTCGTATTTCTTGAGAAGGAATATATGATGCTAGGAGCAATAGAAGGAAAGTTGAACTCGGTGAGATTGGAGAAAACTCACAAATCAACACTCCATAAGAGGAACCCTAAGTAGAAAAGTTATAAAGCATTGTAACTATCCTATAAATGGATATATAAGAACTTTATAGGTCTAAGAGGATTTTTCAAGAGCTAGAAAAATATGGTCTTCTAGTCTTTACACATGAAGATGTGTCTATTATACAAGATGACGAACCTAATACCTATGAAGAGGTAATGTTAGACATTGACTCTAAAAAATGGCTTGAGGCCACGCAATCCGAAATGGAATCCATGTACACTAACCATGTGTGGACTTTGGTTGATCCACCTAAAGGTGTCAAACCTATTGGGTATAAGTGGGCCTTTAAAAGAAATACTAAAATGGATGGATATGTATAGACATACGAAGTCGGATTAGTAGTAAAAGGATATCGAAAAAAATAAAGTGATTATAACGAAGCTTTTCACTAGTAGCAATGGTTAAATCCATTCGGATTATGCTTATAATTACCGCATATCATGATTAAGAGATATAGCAGATGGATGTCAAAACCACTTTCCTTATTGGAAAATTAAATAAAAATATGTACATGACATAACTTGATGGTTTCATCACCAAATGATATAAAAATAAGATTTACAAACTACAAAGACCATTTATGGACTTAAGAAAGCATCGAGGAGTTGGAATCAACATTTTGATGAAATGATCAAAGAAGTTGACTTTTCATAAAATGAGAATGAACCTTGTGTATACAAGAAGCTTAGTGCGAGCTCAATTTTTTTTTTTTTTGTGCTATATGTAAATGATATACTACTTATTAGCAACAACACTATCATATTACAATCTGTAAAATAATTATTATCTAAACATTTCTCCATGAAAGAGATATGAAAGATAGCTTACATTTTAAAAATCAAGATTTATAGAGATAGATCATGAAAAATGTTTGGACTCTCCGAAAGCACATACATTGATAAAGTATTAAAGAGGTTTAGTATGGAAGAATCTAAGAAAGGACTTATTCTAATGTCTCATGGCATAAAAATTTCAAAGGCTAAGTGTCCTAACACAAAAAAAAAAAGAAGGATGAGTCACATTCCCTATCGGCTATAGGATTTATCATATATGCCATGTTATGTACATTATGTACGCAGTTTGATGTCTCATATGCTTTGAGTATATGTAGTAGATATCAAGTCGATCCGGGTGAAAAATATTGAATTGTTATTAAAAGCATTCTTAAGTACTTAAGAAAAACTAAAGATGTTTTCCTAGTTTATGAAGGAGACAAACTAGTGGTGAAAGGGTTTACGGATGCTAGTTTTCAAACTAACTATAATGACTTTAAGTCATAGTCGGGATTTATTTTTCAATTGAATGGTGGAGCTATTAGTTAGAAGAGTTTCAAGCAAGAAATAGTGGTCGACTCAACAATTGAAGCTGAATATATTACGACTGCAAAAACAACTAAGAAAATTATCTAGGTTCATAAATTTCTATCTAGATTACAAGAGCTTCCTAGTTTTATTGATCCAATAATATTATATTATGATAACAACGAAGTTATAGGACAAGCTAAGAAACCAAGGTCTCATCAACGATCCAAGCATGTATTGCTATGCTATAATCCGATTAGAGAAATTATCGATCATGGTGACATAGGGATAGAAAAGGTTCATACTAACGATAACATAGTTGATCTCTTGACTAAGCCTTTGTCACGGTTGAAATATAAGTCCTTTACATGATCTTTGGGATTAAGGGACATGGATGGTTGGCTCTAGTACAAGTGGAAGATTGTTAGTGTATATGCCCAAGATTCAACCATGTTTGGATAGGTTGGAGTTATTATATTATTACATCATTTAATAATAAAGAATTATTTCTATTAATTTTTATGTTTTATGTTTATCTATTTAGTAAAATCGGGTAGAAGTCCTTATGATATGCATTTGCATTGGTGGTTGATCGAAAGATGTGAGATGAAGAATAATACGGATAAATGATATCATTAAATATTCCAAGTCGTAGCATTATCAAGAATGGACATTAACAAAAAACGATTAGAATTATGAGTACTATGTTCATGGTATATGATAGCGAGTAGGAGATCTCACACCTATTGGTATGATGATACCAAAACAAGCACTTAGGTGATTCATGTTAGAGAACATATCACTAGACTTAACTCACCAAGAGAACCCCTTTGGTTTAGTCTATGAGAATTTCATACGAGATAGGTACAACTAGTTATTAGACTTGAAGTCATCACGATTATCTCATTGAATGATTTATCTACTTTGACACCGATTTTGATGGATCCGATAAATGGTTATATGTGGGCGATTCATTAAGTGAACTATGAATCTAATAGAGGTAGTGGATGATTAAGATAGGACATGTCATTCCTTGTATGCTAAAAGAGTTATCACATTGCACTTCGATGAATGTCTACTCAAGAATCTATGGTCATAGTAGGAGTACACCAATAGAGCATAGTTGGTTTACTCTAAGAGCTAAGACTTTTGGGAATCGAAAAAAAACTTATATGATCATAATCGAACAAAACTAATAACCAAGTTCGAGATCACATTATGATAGGCTAACATGAGGATTGAATTATATAGTAACCATACTCATGAAAGCTAATTGTGAATTAATTAATCCTATTAGAGATTAGGTAGTCATGGTGTCCTGCTAGATGTCGATCTTGATTTATGCATCAAGAGATAAAAAAGTATCTTTTATTCTTGACACATTGCATATTTAGGAGTCTATTGAGTCACACGTATAAGTTTAAGCATTCACATGATTAAAGAGAATCAAAGATGTTGGAAAAGGTTTCCAATTTAGAACGTTTTCAATTTTGGAAAAGGTTTTCGAAAATGAAAAGTTTTTTAAAATGGAAAATTTTCTAAAATTGAAGTTTCCTAAAATGAAAAGTTTTCTATTTTAGTAATTAGTTTTCTAATTGGAAGTTAGTTCCAAATTTGGAAGTAAATAACCTAAAATGGAAATCAGTTTCCTAATTTAGGTTTAAGGGTATTTTAGAAAATTATTTTCTAATGTGAGCTTCCTAAAATTATCAAATTTAATTTATTTGGATAGTCCAAATTATTTAATTGGATTAAAATAGTTTTGGGCCAATAGGTTTAATTAAAAGCCTAAAAGATATTTTGGTGGGAGGATAAACATTAACCTTATTGGAAAAGGATGAATGTTTTAAAGATAAATATCGAAAAACACGCATGCAAAATAACTCCTAATCTTTGGAGGATTATGAAGCAACAACCAAGAGTCCAATTAGGACTAGTTGCTACCCTCAAGGACAAGGAAGCCTCTACCCTATATATCTAGGAGAGAGGTACAACAAATACTAAGTTTTTTAGAAGAGAGAAAACAACACAAAAGAAAATATAGCTAGGGCACATGGTATTAGGTTGTTGCAAAGTGTTCTTGATCTGATTTCTAAAAGAAAAATATTAAACAAAGTCAGAAAAAGTAGAGTTAACACGCTACCAATTTTGAGGCCTTCTTTTGTTGATGCTTAGGCGGCATGGATTATCGACGAGCTCGGTATTTTGATGACACTTTCTATAAAGGTTTAAATATGCGCTATAAGAGCTAATTCTTTATTTAAATTTCTAATTCTTAAATATATAATTAGTTGATTTAATTGCATGATCTTAGGCTCTTTAGATAGAGGAAATTTTGTTTTACTTCACACCTCTATAGGATGCATGATCCTTCGATGTGATCTAAAAAGAGAAAGCATAGTAGGTTCTTTAAAAATATAAAAAAAATCTAACAAAAAAACTTGTAAAGGTGTAAAATTTCTTGCCCCTCAATTATAATAGAATCTAGTTGTAGATGCCAATAAGAAATTGCACAAATTTGAATTACAAAATTTGAAATCACCTTTAACATAGATTTATTACCAAGCTGATTTAACGGTTGAAAAATGAGGTGACCCTTTTGAGCAATCTTTTCTAACCAAGCCACTAGAACTTCATTTGCAATTTCAAGAAATCCCAAGTGATTGGACCTAGAGTTGTGAGCCATTGAATTCCAAAAATCATGTCATTACGACTCAATGGAAGAACCATTAATTCGTAATGAAATTTAGTATTATGAATTTGTCATTTAACCTCTTTAAACACATAAGTAACTTGTATTTTATCAACATTTGCTACTGTAATAGCCAAGGGTGGGATACTAGCCATTTTACAACCTAAAAGTTTGGATGTATGAAGATCCAAAAAATTATGGCCACTACCAGTATCAATAAGAATATGTAATTTCTTCTTCCCATACCGACCGAGTAAGCTTCATTGTATGAAAAGTTATTACACCATCCGAGGCATGTAAAGGAATTTTCATATATGTTTTTTCTTGGCTAATACACCCTTCTCTCTCATTTCTTTCAACTCATCTTCACCGTCATCACCACCTTATACCTCCAAAGTCATTAACTATCTCTTCTTGCATCTATGACCCCTTTCAAATTTCTCATCACACCAAAAGCAAAAGTTCTTGGAACTTTTTTCATCTATTTCAGTAAAAGTTAGATGCTTAGTAGGTATTGGTTATGTCGGTTCGATAGATAGTATATAGGGTTTATTGTTTGGTTTAAGGATACATAATATGGGTGGTGGCATTTTTTTAAAAGGAATGAAATGGTTTATGCTTGGGCTTATAAATAAGCATCGTGTAATTTGGCTAGGGTAAAAGCTTGTTGTAAGGTTTTTAGGTTAAGCATTCTTACCGCAAATCAAATGTCATCCTTTAATCCATATATGTAAAAGCTAATTGAATAATCCTTAGGTAAACATAACCTATTCGGGAGCATATCAAATTGATCCGTAAAGGTATGCACAATACCTATTTATCGAAGGTTCATCAATTCTCCCATGGGATCATTATAGAGATCGCCAAATCGATCACATATTGTTTTATCATCTTCTCCATATCGAGGTGATTCTCTAAAAGGAAAACATATATTTGCTTCGATCATAGTTTCATCAACCAAAAAAAAATTGCTCACACTTGACACCTATGCTTTCACCCCTTCACCATTCAAACAAGAAAAATCTATTTTAATAAATCTAGTTGGAGCTTGATATCCTATGTTGAGATTCGATGTCTTGAACTTGAGCCAAAATTTAAGTTTTTTGTTCCTACTCGTTGAAGGAGCTTGTAAGTTAACACCCTTACTCTACTATATTTCAACCAAAAGATTATTCATTGCTGCCATGTTATTGAAGACATCCTTCTAAGAAGCTTATTACTCGTCATTATGATTCTTTTGTACAAGTTGAGCTTGATCCACTCTTTCAAGCTAGGTCACCATGGAAGATTTCGGGGTTGTCAACTTCCTTATGTAATTCTTAACTCCTTGTATTAGTAGCCATTACCATAATCCAGCTTACCAAGATCATAACTCTAATACCAATGATATGGTTTAAACCAATAATCTTGATTTAGAAAGGATTTTAGAAGAATTCCCATTGAAAATCAAAACGAGTAACGTGAAAGATATATTAAGCAAGAAGAAACTATATTCTATATTCCATATTTTTTTCAATAACAAAGATCCTTGTTTAACAGAGATAAGCTCACACTTGCATACAATACAATTGCATGTATGCTAACCAAAGATGTAACTAACACTTCCTAAATTCATGATGAGCCATACATTGTGAACGAAAGAGAAAATATCAAACAACGAAACAAATAATTGAAATAAGCAACCAAAATGAAAGAATTAATTGCCACATCAAATGCCACTTATCTAAGACTATATCACGGAACTAAGCAAACTTCATTCTTCTTCTTCCTTCTCTAACTTTCCCATTTTAAACCTTAACTAAGCATAGTATTAATCATAGAACTAGAAAAATCAACCTAACAACCTCTCTTCAAAAATTCCATCCTAAGCAAAGTGGAAAATGAATTAGATTTGGGATTTTATGTTTTTGGAGATAAGAAAAATTACCCATAAACCTAGATGTCCTATTTGCAATATAATTATAAAGTTTGAGTCTTTGAAGGGTTGAATTTGAGTGAATGTGGAAATAAAGGTGGTTTAGGGAGTTGGGAGTGAGGTTCATAAGAGCAAGGAAGAAAGTAATCTTCTCTTTATCATTTTTTGGATAAAAAATGAGTTATAGTTTTTAGAGGGTTCGATTTTGTTTGTCATTTGGATCATAGAATAATTAATTGGGAGTGAGTGATTAATTTATTTTTTTAGGTACAAAAATACATTGAGTTTATGAAAAATAGTTTGAAAGATATGGTGTTCATCATTTTGTTAATATTTTTTTTATTTTTTTTATCACATTGTAATTTTATCTAACAAGAAATTACATGTTTCAATTTTTTTACCACCTATCATATTTTCTATAAAAATTGATTAAAAATCATCGAAAGAGTCATATTTGTTATCACTTAATATTTTACCTCTTATTTATTTTCTTTTAATTCTTAACAAAGACAAAGAAAAAAAGTGAAAAGAAAAAAAAGAAAATTTGTAATTAAAAATAAGTGGTTAAAATTAGTTTTTAAGGGTCAATTAAAAGAAATAGGAAATTTGAGAATAAAAAAAAACCCAATTGAGTGTACAATTCAAAAGCCCAAACCTTTAAATAGAGAAAAAAAGGGCATAACTGGAAGAAATTTCAAAAAAATCCCGATTAATTATAATTTAAGGATGCCATTGAAATTTAAACAATCATAATTCCACTTAAATTGATGAATTAAGAGGACTTAGAGACCAAAATCGACCTTTGTTCAAAAAGCCCTAAAATCCACCTCTAAATACCATATCTCTAATTTTTTGATACCTTTCACTATTTCATCATCTCCTTAAAAAACTTACAGCTACGATTCCCTAATTTTAGTCAAACCCTAGCATCCTTTACCAACTAAAATCCTTCATCCTCCTCTTCCCAAACACTACCACTCCTCCACCATCATCTCCACCTATTTCTTCCATTGATTGATCTTCATCTCAAAAACCAAAGCCATGACCATCTCTTTTATTTCTTTCATTGCTAACTCTTACCACTAACGACCAAGTTTTCCAAGCTCGACCTCCAATGATTGTAAGAATCCTATAGGGAAAAGTTTGAAAGGGAGAGATGGAACATGCATTTTTGCCCAAAAGGATTGAAGAGAGGACATAGGCTTTTACTACCTTTGTGGAATACCTAAAGAAGGTGAATGGTGACGACATCACTATATGTATTATAGGTTATCTCACTAATGATGGTCAAGCACCTTGGTGAATTTTCATTGGCTTGGGTCTCAATTAAAGGATCTTTTACTAGGATCACTCGCCTTCAGTCTTCTATTTAGATTGGTAGGAGGCTTAGAAACTCTATGTGGAAGCTTATAGAGTAGAGTAATACCGTAAGTTTGGAACCTATACATATTATGTAATTATATATCTTTCTCTCTCCCCAATATGTCTCATTGTATCTATTCTTGGATATTCATGAATAAGATATTGATAGCTTTAGAGCCAAGACCTTTAAATTTCAATAGTTGCTCGTCAATATGCTACTTGTCTTATGCCCGTATTATTTTCCTATGCTATTCTTCGAGTCACTACTATGCTACTTTTAGTATTAGAGCTTGATTCTATCAATGTTTTTAAGCACTTATGTGATTTTATGTTTCCATATACTTCTTTGTTGGGCTCTAATATTTAAATGGAAATAAGTAAGCATAGGAGCAGCGTTAGCCATTGGTGTGTCCTACTAGTTAAATGGGATATTCCTTACACTTTATATGGGCTTCTTTTCATCATGTGCAAAAACACATGCCATCTCGCTAAAATGATATTTTCTCTAGCATTAAGGAGTTCTTTCGCTTTGCTTTTCCTTCGCTGTAATGGTTTGTCTTGAATGGTGTACTTTTGAACTACTTGTATTGCTTACTCGGGCTTTTACTAGATTCACAACTTAAAATGTATTTTATTTCTATCTACCTCCTAACAACATCACCGTATTTGTAAATACAATGTGGGTTATAGCTACTGAAAAAGCTTAGGTCTCAAATCAATTAGGAGCTAGAAATCATGAGGTAGCTAAAGTGATTATTCGTATGCCCCATTGCTACTAAATCTTTTAGCCTCGATGTGTACCCCTTAAAGGATCATGCGTCTTATGGAGGTATAGAATAAAACAAAATTTTTCACTATCTAAAGTTTTCAAGATCATGTCATTGAATCAACTAATCATATATATATGAATTAAAGCATAAATAAAGGATTATGTCTTTTAGAGTAGAATTAAACCTTTGTAGAGAAGGAGCCATCCAAGCGTTGGGCCTCTATCGATAATCCATAAAGTCACAAGCACCCACATAAGAAGCACTCAAAATAAGTAAAGTGCTAGCTCCATCTTTTCTGGCTTATTTAATGTTTTTCCTTTTAGAAATCTATTTCGGGATATTGTGTGACAATCCTAAGAGAGAGGAGAAAAGTAGCGTGTGTTAGGGTGGGGAGAAAATTATTTTTCTTCATGTTTTTGCTTTTGTCGTGTAGCCCTAATGACTTACCCCCTTTTACCGAACTTTTCCTTCTATTTGTAAGAAGAGAGGCTTCCTTATCCTCGAAGGATAAGGAAAAGGACAAGGAAAGGATGATAACTTCTCCTACGTGAACTCTAGGTTTTTGCTTCCTAATCTTCTAAGGATTAGAAGTTATTATGCATGTGGGTTTTTTTATCTTATCCTTTAAAACATTCATTTTTATCCAATAAGGTTCGTGTTTATCCTTCCGTCAAAATATCTTCCAAGCTTTTAATTAAACTTATTGGCCCAATTGATTAATTTGGATTATCTAACTAAATTAGGTTAGATATTTTTAAGAGGTCCACATTAGAAAATAATTTTTCATATTACCCTTAAACCTAAATTAGAAAAATAATTTTCTTTTAATATAATTTACTTTCAAATTTGGAACTAACTTTCAAATTGGGAAACTAATTTTTAAAATAAGAAACTTTCCAATTTTGAAAATCTTTTCCAAAATAGGAAACTTTCAAAATCGAAACTTTTTCTAACATCTTTTCGTCTCTTTTATTGTATGAATGCTTAAATTTATGCATGTGACTAAATAGATCGTTAGATATTTTTTCAATTTATCAAGAACAAAAGATATATGTTTTATCTTTTGATACATAAATCAAGATTGGTCTCGAGCAAAGCATCATGACTATCTAATTCTCTAAGAGGATTAATTAATCTGCAATTACCTTTCACAAGCATGGTTACCATATAATTCAATCCTCAAGTTAACTTATCACAATGTGATCTCAAACTTAGTTATTAGTCCGTTCGATTGTGATCATATGAATTTTTTTTTAATTCCCAAATGTCTTAGCTCTTAGAGTAAACCAACTATGCTCTATTAATGTACTTCTACTATGGGCATAGATTTATTGAGTAGATATTCATTGAAGTGCATTGTGATAACTCTTTTAGCATATAAGAAATGACATTTTTTATTTTAGTCATTCATTTATCTCAATTAGATTCTTAGTGTACCCAACGAATCACCCACGTGCTAGTCGTTACCGGGTCCATTATAACGAAGGTCAAAGAACATAAATCCTCTAATGAGATAACAATGATGACTTTAAGTCTAAGGACCAGTTGTATTCATCTTGTATGAGATTTTCATAGACTAAACTAAATGAGTTCTCACGATGAGTTAAGTACGGTGATATGTTCTCAAATATTAATCACTTAAGTGCTTACTTTGGCATCATCATGCCAATAGGTGTGAGATCTTCTACTACTATCATATAGCATAAGCATAGCACTCACAAGTCTAATCGCATATAGTTAATGTCCATTCTTGATAATGCTACAACATGAGACATTTAATAATATCATTTGTATGTATTAATATTTGTCTCACATCTTTCGATCAATTACTAATGCAAATGCATATCATATGGACTTTTATCAAATTTTATTCAATAAATATATGTAAATGGTAAGAATTAATAGAAATATTTCTTTTATTATTGATAAAATAAATAATGCAATGATAGAATAAATCAAACCTATTCAAACATGATTGGATCTTGGACACCTATACTAACACCCCTAGCAGGCTACTAACTCGACAAGAACTCCATACTAGCAGTCCCATTATCGCCAAGCCCTTTTCTAGCTTGTGGCGAAGGTTAAGTAGCCCACATCAAAAATAACATAGCTTCAACTAGCAGTAATCTTGACCACCGGTAATAGTGGTTACTATAAGCTTTAGTTGCTATAACGACAGACCTACTAAAGTGGAAACCACCTTAGAGGGACCCATAAAAGTTTTTAATAACGTACAACTACTCTCATTCCTCGACTAACTAAATAACTAATTCTCATCTAGGATGGAGAGAGTAGAACTAATCTCAAATATATCTTCCGGTATTTTTAATTTCTAACCGTATTTTTAGGTAATATTTATATATTTTTTTTATCCATTTTACATTATTGATTAAACTTTTTATTTTGGAATAGAGGATTTATTCGATTATGATTGTAATTGAATGATGTAATTAATTAAAACCTTTAATGTAATATGCCAAACACTTGTCATACATCTCCAATGCATGATTACCGATCACCGATAAGTGAAATGAAATCATTTGTGGCTTTTCACCAACGTGGATGAAGTTGTTAGTGGCCTCAAACTATTTTTAATTATTGAAATAAAGTCATTGGGAACTTTTCACTTATATGAAGAAGCTACCAATAATTTTGAAATCATTTTACTCGATTTTTTCTCATTAGAAAAGTGACCATCAATGACTTTTTACCTATGTGATGAAGTTATCGGTACTCCCAAAATCATTTTTATCCAAAAAAATAATCATTAAAATAAGTCATTGGTAACTTTCCACTTATGTGACGAAGTCACTAGTGATTTCAAAATCATTTTATCCGGTTTTTGCTGGTTAGAAAAAAGGCCACCAATGACTTTCCACCTATGTGGATGAAACCGTTAGTGCCTTTAAGCCATTTTTATCCAAAAAAGAATAATTGAAATAAATTTACGAATAACTTTTTACTAATGTGACGAAGCCTCTAGTGGTTTCAAAGCTATTTTATATGTTTTCTACTCGTTTGAAATGAAAATGCTAGTAGCTTCTAAATCATTGTTATCCTTTCAAATAATTTATGTTATAGGTTTAAGTCATAAGAGACTCACTAATTCGATCTCAAACAATTTCTGTGAGAGGCTTGAGTAACAAATGACTCACCATTTCTTTCGCATTGATTTCTTTTATAGGCTTGAGTCATAAGAGACTCACTACTTCTATTTTGACAAAACATCTCTATCATGGGTTGTAGTCATAAAAGACTCATCACTTTTATTTTGACGAACATCTCTACCGTAGGCTATCGTCATAAATGACTCATCATTGTTTTCAATGATTTCTTTTATGAGCTTGAGTCACAAGAGACTCGTCACTTTATTATGACAGAGCATCTTTTTCATTGGCTTTAGTCATAAATGACTCATCATTTTCTATCCTAATGATTTCTTTTATGGTTTGAGTCACAAGAGACTTGCCACTTTTATTCTAACTGAACATCTTTGTCATAGGCTATAATCATAAGTAACTCACCATTTTCTTTCCAAATGATTTTCTTATGGGCTTCAGTCATAAGAGACTCATCACTTTTATTTTAATAGAACATCTTTTTCATTGAGTTGTAGTCATAAAGGACTCATTATTTTCTTTCCAAATGAATTTTTTATGGACTTGAATCATAAGAGACTTGTCACCTTTATTCGATAGAATATCTTTTTATGGGCTTGAGTCATAAGAGAATCACATTTTTATTTTGATAGAACATCTCAATCATGGGCTGCACTCATAAGTGATTCATCATTTTCTTTTTAAATGATTTTTTTTATTAGCTTGAGTCATAAGAGACTTATCACTTTTATTTTTTGAAAAAACATCTCTCGTCATGGGTTGTAGTCATAAGAGAATCGTCATTTTTATTCGATAGAACATCTCTATCATGTGCTGTAGTGGTAAGTAACTAGCCATTTTATGTTTAAATAATTTTTTTTATAGGCTTGAGTCATAAAAGACTTACCATTTTTATGATGAAAAAAACATATCCGTCGTTGGTTACGAGTTATAAGAGACTCACCATTTTCTTTCCAAATGATTTTTTTTATGGCTTGAGTCATAAGATATTTACTACTTTTATTTTGAAAGAACATCTCTATTATGGGTTGAGTCACAAAAGACTCGTAAATTTTATTCTAAAAAAACATCTCTATCATAGGTTGAATCATAAAAGACTTGCTACTTTTGTTCTAATAGAACATCTTTATCATAGATTGCAATTACAAGTGACTTACCATTTTCTTTCCAAATGATTTCTTTTATAGCTTGAGTCAAAAGAGACTCGCTACTTTTATTCCGACGAACATCTCTCTTATGGGTCGTAGTCATAAAGGACTCACCATTTTCTTTTATAGGTTGCGGTCATAAGGAACTCATCGATTTTATTCCATTTAAATAATTTTTTGTGTGTTGTTGATGGCATCTCACTTGTATGAATGGAGCTATCGATGACCCCGATCTCTTTACTTGTATGAATCAAAATTGTCAAGTGACTTCTTATTTATATATATGAAGTTGTTGATAGTTTTTCAATTACATTAGTATGTACTCGTAATTCTAAGAGCCTCGTCTTTTGCCAATACAAGTTTGTAGTCACTAGGATTTTAGCTAAAATTTCAACTTCAATCCACCTTTCTCCTTTTGTGTATGGGTATTGGCCTTCAAGCGACTCGAATCTCGAATTACTCTGCTATTTTATCCCAATAAAAAAAACTCACTTAAATATGTATAGAAATATAATATAATAAAATCGGACTTTTGTTTTCACATGTAAATAATCCAGCCTACCTTAGTTAGGATGGGGTGGTGGTGATGTTGTATTTTTTTCATATATAACCGATCCTTTATCTAGATATCTATGCGTACTAGTTTTTTTAGGGTTTCTAGTTCTCCTCGGTTAGTTAGGTGATGACCCGATATTCCCATGCTTTCTTGCAACCCCACTCGGATAATATTAATTCGTCATCTTTATTAATAGAGATGATATGTTAAAGCTTACATTTCATTATTCTTTTACTTGCATTTGGTAATAACAAATTATTAATATATAAGTACTACGTGTGCTTCTTTAGTGATGATGGTGAAATTTGAAGGGATTAGTTTTGTACTTGAGAAGATATATTTTCTTTTCTTAATTTTTATAGATTTTGAGATCAATATTCACAAATATTTTGTTAATATTTTTTGAATGCACATCCTATCGAGTATGTTCTTAAAATCATCTTGAAATCTAAATTGACATATAAACTAATCAAAAAAATATCTTTTATCGTATAATACAAAAAAGAGATAGTATAAAAGAGAGGAGAGATCATTTTTTAATAATGAAATATGAAGCAAATGAAATGTCATTAATTATTTAAATAAAATATAGAAGAACCATATTTAAATAATAATAATAATAATAAAAGTTATAAACTATTAACCTCTTCGATAACTTTAAAATAAATAATTTCAAAAAAATATGTAAACTTTATCAAAATCGTATAAATAGCCAATGTATAAGAAACCTTCTTTTTAAAATATATTTGTTTCTTTTTATTCCTCAATAAAAGGATATGCGTGGATTAGCTTGTGTGTTATTTGAAATCGGATCATCTTTCTAGAGGATCATAAGGGTATACCTACCATATCGATCTAGTATATTCGGAAAAATTTAATAAATTTGCTTAGGTGTTTGCTTTTATTATATGAATTTTGGATCAGTAAATTAAAAGAATCAAGCCTAATAAGCTATTCAATGGGTTTTTCTTATTCACCTTTTTTTTTTATTATTAGCTTCACCTTAAGCCAATTGGTTATTTTCTACCAAACAAACATCTCTAGCCAAAATGGCCTAACGTCCATGCATAGCCCTATAACCCTAGTCCAATCTATGTGAAATAATCCAAAAGACTTACAAGCAACAAACTAACAAGAAACATGTGAAATTGAAATTCTTAACAAGAAAAAATCATTAAAAAAAAAACATGATAAACAATTCTATTTAGTATAAAGGGTTAGTAGAAGAAAATTCTAGCATCAATAAAGGCATAATTCAAATAGTCGAAAGAAAATAGGATATTGGAAGAAATGAATGGTGGAATAGAAGAATGTGGTGCATTGCAGTGCAAAGAAATAAGTTTAACGAGCAACATGCAATAATATAAAGACATGAAAGAGTGTTGAAGAAAGTGGTCCACTACAAAAGATCATGGAGGAACAAAAAACATATAAATACCAATTACGGTAGAAGGAGAAGGGACATAACAATAGAACACAAAAGAAAAACTCTCACAAATTACAAACAAGTCTAGAAACACTTCTTCAAGTTTCAACACACTTGAAAATTGTTAGATTGTAGTTAGCATACAATAATTTTTAGGCAACAATCTATAGGTAGTACTTCATTGGCAATAATCAAGTAGATTAATAATTCATAGGCTAGTAGCTGGTTTTTAGTTCTCATCTTGTATTTGCAACTATCATGATCTCCAACTCATTCAAGAAGTATTATGTCTACGAGTGCCAATTTGTGAATATTCACATTTATTTATTAATGTAGGTTTCTTCTTTTCGGATTGAAGCATTGTAAAAACTACAATATTTTTCTTCAAATACTCTTGAAGGTTTTAATTTTGTAAATCCCGGGCTATTATTGATATTATAACCCTTCTTTATTGGTGTTTTGATAATTTAATCTTTCAATTTTCTGTTTGAATTTGTTATTTTGATTGTATATTAGTACATGAAATTGAATGTTTAGTTTAGATTAATTATTTTAACAAATTATTGGACGTGCAAACCCAACCAACTTAGGTAGGTTGTGAACTCTACCAAGGGTTTCAGATTGATTGCAACCTGTATAATTTAGTTTGTTTCCAAGAACAAACGTAAAAAAACATGATTAGAATCTGTAGTAATATAGTTAACATAATTAATTTGGTTCACCTACCTAAAAGTCTAGAAATAGCCTGCAATATAAATTGCTTTTCAATTGTTATTATCATTATTAATATTTTACTCTTTTACTACAACATTCTCTTAGTTGAGACTGGAACTAAAAGAAATCTAAACAATTTCAAAATTCGAATCCAATTACTAGGAGGAAGTATACCTTTTTAACCATCGTATAATCTCTTGAAATTAAAATATATTTGTATGATTAGCACACTTAACGTAAAGGATAACTAATGGTCTAATGATTCAAAACAATCTAAGACAATTATAACTACTAAGATTTTTTTTTTTTTAATTGAAAAGTAAAGGTATCTTAGCTCGAACCAGTTTTTGCATATAAAACTATTTAAATACTTATACAACAAATAACGTTGGTCTTCACACAACCAAAAAAAAAAAAAAAAGGAAAAGATAACAACGAAATAAAATGTAAATGGAAACGCTTCAAAACTGCCCCTTGGTCTTGGGTAGATTTCACATAACCAAAATTGTTCTGGCTAGTCCGCCATGGATATAGGATAGACGGTTTCAAATTTTGGTTTATACATTTAACATTTAATCGGTAATCATCAGAACGGGTACATCTCCATTTGCGGAGTATTTTTGGCAAGCATAATGGTTGTTGGCAATAAAACATAATTGTGTTTATTTTCATAAAATAGTTTTTTAGTGCTTATATATAATTTTCTTATTTATTTAAAAAATCAATAAAATTAAAGAAATATGTTTATTAAATACAAACTTTTCAAAAAAAAAAAAACAACAACAACAACAACGATATTCTCATTTAGCTTACCTTAAAAATAATAAAAAGAAATGGAAAAAAAAAAATCCTATTTTGAGATTTTGAGACTCTTTGATTGTATTAAATGGGCAAATTAAATCATGGATAAATAATTTGACAAATTATACCATATGTTAGTTATATTTAACCAATTCAATCCAAATGCTTAATTTTAGTTTTTAATAAACATATAAAAACTTGTTGATGTAAAAGTATTAGCAACATGACACATAGTTTTGACTAAAATGCCCAATTGTGATTTTTTTTTTAAACAATCATTTTCAAAAATTAAAAAAATAAAAATAAAATTGATTTGGGATCGACACGCAACTCTCTGTCAACGTCATATCTTATATTGCCAATTTTTTGAAAAAACAGAAAAAGAAGAGGGCTAATTTTAATTTAGGTTCCTCGTTCAATAAACTACTTTCATCTATAATCCCAATTTTGAATGTCTGTTTAAAATTAAGGATGATTGGATCAAATTGTTTATATATAAAAAATATAATGTCCAATTCATGAAATTATTTACACAAACCTTAATTTGTCGATTTGATACAAATAGGGTCTCAAAATAGGATATTTTCAAAAGAAATGGTACAGAAAATTATGGGAACCAAACAACGCCCTTACTTTTTTACTGTGAAGAATGTGGAAAACAACTATTTTGATGTTTTTCCAAAGAACTGGAGAATTAAAAAACACTTGATCTAATATATAGTAAAAGCATTTCCTTTTGTTTTCTATTTTCTATCATTTTTGTTTTAAAAAACATGGTTATTTTCCAAGACTATAAATGTTTGAGCTTTATAGAGTAAATTACAAATTAGTCCCTCTTGCTTTGAGAAACGAATTAATTAGTGCATATGGTTTCAAAAACTAATTATTTAACCTTTTTTATTATTTTTATTTTATTTTCATTTTTTGTTTAAAAAATAGAAAAAGAATAAGAAGTAAGTAAATATATTATAATATCGATAAGAAAAGAAAACATTTTATAAAATATAAAAATATTATATTAGTTGCGGTCAATACCGATTAAAAAGATCGAACAATTAATTTTTAAAATTAAAAAGATTAATTAATTGATTTTTCAAACCAAAGAAACTAATTTATAATTTACTCGAGCTTTATATGCAGCATGCTCTTTGCAACCTAAAAAAAAAGGGTGTATGTCAACATTATATATATATATATATATATG